>CM061534.1:129758926-130092432 GCA_030545055.2 Neoaliturus tenellus
ATTACACAAGTCAAATAATAAAAAAAAAAATACTTGACTTGTATAATACTTTAACCTGGCGGTGATGTAAAGTCACTGGGACAATCTCAAACCGTGTCCTTGAGGGTGAAGACTAAGTTACGAAAATCTTTAACAAATAAAAACTTACCTCCAAAATCTTTACCTGGAGGTAAAAATTTTTACCTCCAAACACTTGTAGCAAGCTACAAGTGTTTGGAGGTAAAAATTTTTCAAAGTTTGAATGACCTTGACCCATATAAATTACTGTTTAAAGTAAAGTGCTAACCTTACAACTAATGTCATGTATCACGTGATACCCCCCACTCTAATGCTCTTACTAAGCTTGTATGAGTCGTTCATTTGCTTCAGTCTGTTTCTGTACTCCGTGTAAACATGTCACGGTACAATTACAAAGGTGGTGACTTCTTGATAGATCCACACAATGTTTGGGAAGTGCTAAATCGGCATAGAATGGAAGTTGAGCACTGTATAAGACGAGATGGGTCTACATTTTATCTATGTATTATAAACAACCAAACTCATAAGTATGAACACTGGACAAAAATTAATTATAACAACATAGATGAGCTGTTTGCTTGGGTCTTTGAGCTGTGTAAAGTTATTGAAGAAACCAAAATGATGGGTTTGCTAAAGGTATGTAAAACCGATGACCGGGAAGAGTAAGGGAAATTTAGTGGAAGTCCTTAAGCTATCCCCCCCCCGGGGTTACCCCCACCACTAAAAATGGGTATATATAGGAGTGGTGATCAACCGTCTTCTCATTCTGCTTTACACTGTTTAGCTGAATACTACCATGTCAGCCATGAACATTCCAGCCTCTACCTCTGGCCCGACCGCATCCAACTCTGGCTCAAGCTCTGGACCGATCCGGCGGGGCCGCCTGTCAAAGAGTCGCGTTCGGTTCTTCGGATTCACTCCGAGCAAGACGGAGTTGTGCAGCAGTGGAGCCTCCAGAAGAGAGTCTAGCTTGTATGAAGAACTCCAGCAGGTAGTGCCAGGTGTAGTGGTTGGTGCATCTTCACAGGAAGACACTGTTAGAGCTGCTATAAGATATATTAAAGGTTGTAACGTATTGATAGAGGAAAAGGACAGGTTGTTAGAGGAAAAGAAGAGGTTGTTGGAGAGTGCACATAGTGAAATACTTTTGATCCGGAAAGAATGGGAAAAACTAATTATGAAGTGTGACAGATTGTTAGATGATAGTGATGATAGTGAGGATGAGAGTGGATAGGTGTGGGTAAAGACTCGGACTGGGACTTGCGTGTTTGTATGAATGTGTGTGTGAATGCGGAATACAGAGCGGGGGATAGATCACTCTGTGGCAATGGACTAACATGCCACTTAGTGATCTATCCCCCGTTCTGGTAATGTTTTTGGATGGCCTTGACCCACTTTACCAAGGCTAGCTAGTACCCCCACCACTGATAAGTGTATATATACGGGTATTAACGTGCAGTTTGGTTATTCTGCTTTGTACCGCTTAGCTGAATACAGCACTGTAACATGGCTTTCAACTCCAAAACTTCTCAGGCTTCCTCTTCTTCTTCAAGAAGGCGTGCTGCCAACGTTCTGCCTGCTACTCGTGGACCTGCTCGACCATTCCACAGCATAACTGTTGCTCGGGCAAACGCCTGCAAAGCTCCGATGCTACGGACCTTGCTGGAGGTAAGCCAAGACGGACAAGGCTTGCTCAGTCCTGGTCAACGGCAGGAGCAAGAAAGGCGTATGGCGTACTTCAGGCTGCAGGGTGTAGTTCCCAGCTTGAAGTTAGGCGATCCGAGAGTAGCAAGCATCAACGAGGCAGCGGACTACATATCACACCTTCACAGTGTTTTAGAAGTAAAGGACCAACAAATTGAAAACTTAAAAGAACAATTGAAACAATTTAACTTTAATCCTGTGGAGTTTGTGGAAGCAGTGATGAGTGATAGTGATGATGAAGGAACTGAATATATATTGGGTATGTAATGAAAGACTTGGACAGGGACATGTGTGTAGAATACAGAGCGGGGGATAGACTACTTTGCGGCAATGGACTAGCATGCTGCTTAGTGGTCTATCCCCCGCTCAAAGGGTAGCATTGGATGACCTTGACCCACTTTACAGCAAGGACAACCGGTTAACTGGTATAAAAGAGGGGGTCTATACATCTCGACTTCATTCTGCTTTGGACCTTCCAGTGGAACGCTAGAAACAATGAGTGGATCGCTGCTTGGTGCTAACTTGGACAGGTATTCTGTGATGGTACACTATGAAGATTGTAGAGACATGTTGACGGCTGTGTATGATTGTTTGGTGAGAAAAATCTTTCAAGAAAACTGCCAATTTATGTTAGCGTGGAAAAGAAACTTGTTTGTTGATGGTCATGCTACAATGCAAAGCATGAACCACCTTCATGTGTTAAAAGTAGGACATCATAATTTGGACGAACTGGACGATATGTTTAGGGAGCTGGAGTGTTTGATACATCAGGAATGTAAACCATGTGAAATTGAAATTTTTAAATTGGATATGGAATTAGAATAAAATGTGTTAAACAGGACTTGGACTTGGACTTGATTGAGGTTTTGTAGAACAGAGCGGGGGATAGATCACTTTGCGGCAATGGACTAGCATGCTGCTTAGTGGTCTATCCCCCGCTCAAAGGGTATCTTTACGTGACCTTGACCCACATAAATTGTATAGTTGGTGGGGGTATAAAAAGGGTAAGCAAATTGGATGGATACAACACTTCCATACCATGGCTCCACTTGACAACACCGTGTTCCATCGCAACAGAATTGTCTCTATTCTGGAGGTAATACCTCTAGAAATTATAGAAGTAGAGGACCAACTACCTGCGGTTGATCAAGAAGAGGAGGAGGAAGAGATAATGGATATTGAAACGGACTCTGACGAAGCTGGTTCAACGGACAATGAAGTGGACTTGCACGCCTACGAAACATTAGAGTCGTCATCTGAGTCGGAAATGGAATTCCAATTGGAAATCGAAGAAGAAGAACAAGAACAAGACACTCCCCATCGTCCAATGGATAGGATGTTAGTTGCCAGAAGAATTATGTATTGTCATCGCTGCCTATTCCGTGATGAGGATGATTCCGACTCTGATGGTGATGTTTCACCCTTGTAAAAAGTTTAAACAAAAAGTTAAAAAAAGAATGTGAGCGGGGGATAGAGCACTTTGTAGTAAATGATGCTGCTTAGTGCTCTATCCCCCGCTCAAAATAATAATTCCAAATGACCTTGACCTACATAAACTTGCTCAAACAGACGTCTTTGAAAAAACTTGTACAAATTATTGAATCTAGACCAAATATCATCAATTTATCAAGCCTACTGATAAATGTATTACAAACGGTTGTGTAAAGGCTAAATTTAGCACATGAGTGATAACCTGTTTCCATATGACGTCACTTTCCCCACCTATCTGCCTCGGATATAAAGGGTCCCTGTGGAGTGCGCTGCTCATTATTGCGTGGACATTCACAGAGTGTACATTCAAAGCCAAACTGTTTGAAATGGCTCTTTGCGACATTTGTGGGGAAATCTTTCAAGACGAAGATCTTTTCACCATACACAGAGAATTACATGAAGACGAAGATAGAAAAGAAGATATTACCATGGATGAAATAGACTTAGACTCAATTGACCGGTTTTTGGAAGAGCACCAGAAGCAGACGGACTACTGGGACAGCTATCTACAGCAAATGCAAAGAAAAAGACCTAGTGTGATCCAATTTGCTGGTGCTGGACCATCTACTGCTAGAAGACCTTTTGAAGAAGAAGACACTGAAGAAGAGGACACTGAAGAAGAACTGGAAGATGTGAAACAACTGCGCACCACGGCCTTGCCAGGACGAGTTGTAACACATTTCAAAATTAATAATGTTCAATTGGAATTGGAAACATTTATAACCCAGGCTAAGGAACTTGTTGGTCAAACCTTGAGGGAAGAACTACAAAGATTAAATTTTATTAAATTTGGAATGGTGTTAGAGGCTATGTTTAACAATACTGATGGTGAAACAGCATTGAGAGCGTTCATTACCAAAAACCGAACCCTTACCTTCACCTCCAACATCGATGATATTATTGAAGAATGCTTGGAAGAACTTATAACAAAACTTCAAGAACATGAAGGAAGAGGATCTGGATGGACTTTGTCATCAATTGAAGGTATGGATGTAAGGGTTCACAAGCATGGATATGGTTTAAGGGGTAGTAGTTTTATCCCTCTACCAAAGAAAATCCAAAACACTAAATCGTGTAGGAATGTGCAAAATGAAGGTAATGAATGTTTCAAGTATGCAATGTTAACCAAGTATGTTAAAGATCATCCTGAAAGAGTTGGTAGAGAATATTACGAAAATGAACACCGCTACAACTTTCAAGGTCTCACCTATCCAGTTACCTTGAAAGACATTGGCAAATTTGAAAAGAAAAATCCTGGCGTTTCAGTCAATGTTTTTGGTCTGGATGATTCGAACAACGTTTATCCTTTGCGGGTAGTAAAAGTTGAACAGAGAAACCACACGGATTTGCTATTGATAACTAAGGGTGAAATTTCCCATTATGTATGGATAAAGGACTTTGTAGCCTTGGTATGGAATCAATTATCAAAACATAAACGTAGGTTAACAGTGTGTAAAAGATGTTTCTGTTTCACATATAAAGAACTAAGACGTGGAGGATCTGAATGGATGACGGAACATAAAAGACTCTGTAACGAGAATTATGAAGTGAAGGTTAGTCTGCCACCACCATCTCGAGCGTTTATCCAATTCAACAAAACAATCCACCAATATCGTATTCCACTGGTCATCTACGCAGATTTTGAATCTACGTTAGTACCACAGGAGCTGCCGGACGGTGAAGTGACTAGAAGAACAAAATATCAGTTGCATCAACCCAACAGTTTTTGTCTACTAGTGAAATCAACCTTGTCTGAGAACCAATTGCAAGACTATGGTTTAACATCCACTCCAATACTCTACCGTGGGGAAGAAGCCGCTAAGTATTTTGTAGACCTGTTGTATGACATTGCTGAAAAGGTGCAACGCTTATACGGCAATGTTGTACCTATGGAACCTTTGAATGAGAATCAACAAGAAGAATATAATCTGACATCAAGATGTTATCTATGCGAGAAGAGCTTCAGTGAAGAAAATCCAAAAGTTAGAGATCACGATCACCTGACAGGTTTATACAGAGGAGCTGCTTGTAATTCATGCAATATAAATTACAAACTGCCCCACTTTATCCCTGTCGTGTTACACAATCTTAGCGGCTACGACTCCCACTTCATTATTCCAGAGTTAGGAAGAGATAATGGTAGAATTGATGTTCTTGCTACAACATTGGAAAAGTATATCAGTTTCTCAAAAACAGTAGGTAAAATTAAACTTCGCTTTGTAGACTCTTATAGATTTATGGCTTCTAGTTTGAGCAGATTGTCTGAGAATCTACGAAGAGAAGACCTAAAAGAAACCAGCAAGATTGTACCTGAAGATAAATTGGACTTAGTATTACGTAAAGGAGTGTTCCCCTACGATTACATAACTTCTACAGAAAAATTTGAAGAAACCAGTCTACCGCCGATTGAAGCCTTCAACAGCAAATTAAACGAAAGTGAAATCTCCGTTGAAGACTACAATCATGCATGTAATGTTTGGAACCAACTAAACATTCAAACCTTAGGGGAATATTCTGACTTTTATATAAAATTGGACGTAACTCTGCTGTGCGATGTGATGGAAGAATTCAGAAACACCTGCTTCTCCGCCTATGGACTGGACCCTCTACACTCGTACACATCTCCAGGATTAGCATGGCAAGCTATGCTAAAGTCAACCAACTGTCGACTGGAACTTCTAACGGATATTGATATGGTGCTCATGATGGAATCTGGTGTACGGGGCGGTTTGACACAAGCTGTAACACGTCATGTCAAAGCCAACAACAAGTACATCCCCGGCTTCGACGAGCAACAACCATCGGTCTACCTTGGCTACTTTGATGCAAACAACCTTTATGGTTGGGCAATGTCAAATCCGCTTCCCTACGCTGACTTCAAGTGGATCGACCCGGCCACCATCGGAGACATCTCACAGATTCCAAAGGATGGTCCAAAAGGCTATATTTTGGACTGTGATTTTGAATACCCGGAGCACCTTCATGACCATCACTACGACTTGCCTCTCCTAGCCAAGACTGAAGTTTCGCCGACAGGAAGATGGCCAAAATTGATGATGACCTTGGAGAATAAAGATCGCTATGTGGCTCACTACTGGGTAGTTCAACAGGCTCTTGAATTGGGTCTACGTATAGTGAGAATTCATAGAGCAATTGAATTCACCCAGTCTTGTTGGTTGAAACCATACATTGATTCCAACACTACAAGAAGAGCTGCAGCAACAACAGCATTTGAAAAGGACTTCTATAAATTAATGAACAACGCCATCTTTGGGAAGACCTTGGAGAACAAAAGAAAACATAAAAATGTAAAATTAGTGAGTGATCCTAGAAAATTGGAAAAATTAGTGCAAAAACCAAATTTCGGAACATCCATGATTATAAACGAAAATCTAGTCGCTGTCAGTATGAAGAAAACAACAATAGTCATGGACCGTCCGTTATACATAGGTATGTCGATTTTGGATATAAGTAAAACCCTGATGTATGATTTCCATTATAACAAAATGGTTAAACACTACGGAAGGGAAAACATTGGAGTCGCATACATGGATACGGACGCGTTTATCTACTGGATAAAGACTTTGGACATGTATGAAGACCTAAGGACTTTTCCATACAAAGAAGATTTCGATTTTTCTGACTATCCGAAGAACCATCCAAATTTTAATGAAAAATATAAAAAAGTAATTGGAAAATTCAAAGATGAAGCAAATGGAATGCCTTTAGAAGAAATAGTGGCGCTGATGGCGAAATTGTATTCATTTAAGATGTACCACGAGAACAACACACCGACAGTGAAGAAAGCAAAAGGAGTGAAGACATCTTATTTGAAAAAACACGTGACATTTGACCACTACAAGACTTGTTTGTTTGAAGATACTACGATATCAGCAACATTCAACAATATCCGAAGCTTCAAGCATCAAGTCTACAGTGTCACCGAAATTAAAAAAGCGTTGTCAGCTCGGGATGATAAAAGACACATTATGCCCGACAAAATCCACACTCTTCCTTTTGGCCACTACTCTCTAAACCCTATCAACTAGTAACCTATTCTTCGTCCTTCTACAACTACGACCTTATTCCTTTCTCCTTCCGTAAAAAAATGGGGAACACGGCAAGTCCAACGCCGTGTTCCCCATTTTTTTACACAAGTTTGGATGACCTTGACCCATATAAATGATGTGAATATTTAAAACAACATTCATTGTGATTATACATGTGATACAACAAACATTGAAACCTGCAATATGAAGGACTTGAAGCAACAAATTGTCAACGAACTTCATAAACCTGCAAGAAGAAAGTTTCCACGAAGAAATACGGTGATAAAAGGAATTAATGATTTATATCAAGCGGATTTAATCGAAATGATTCCTTATAGCAAACAAAATAAAGGATATAAATACATATTGACTGTTATTAACTGTTTTTCAAAAATGGCAGATGCTTTACCACTAAAAGATAAAAGTGGCAAAAGTGTTACAAAAGCAATGGAAACAGCTATACAAAGAGACAAACATACTATTAAACATTTACAAACAGATGATGGAAAAGAATATTTTAATAAGGAATTTGCAAATTTAATGAAAAAACACAATATAAACCATTACTCAACCAATTCAGAGGTAAAAGCTTCAATAATCGAAAGATTCAACAGAACTTTAAAAAGTGCAATGTATAAAATGTTTTCCAACAGAGGATCGCACATATGGATTGATATGTTACCAAAACTTATAAACGATTACAATAACAAATTTCATAGGACTATCGGGATGAAACCAAACCAAGTAACTAGTAAAAATGAAAACCTTGTATTAAAACGTATAAAAACGAATACTAAACCAAAAGTTGAAAAACTAAAGCCTAAAAAATTTAATGTGGGTGATAAAGTGCGAATAAGTAAATATAAAGGTGTATTCAGTAAAAGATACCTGCCAAATTGGACCAATGAGGTTTTTACTGTATTCAAAGTACAACCTACAGTACCTGAGACATATATTTTAAAAGATAATAAAGGACAATTGCTTGAAGGAGGGTTTTATGGACATGAAATGTTAAAATCAACAGTAGGCGATGTATATTTAGTTGAAAAGGTGTTGCAACGGAAAAAAGATAAGGTCAAAGTACGATGGTTAGGATTTAATAAGACGGAAGATTCTTGGATACCTAAAAAGGATTTGATATAACGATAGAGAATCATTTTAGGTTGAACCATTACAAAGGATGGAGATAGTACCACAAAAAGAGAGTTTTACTATTAATAATATAGATGAACTCACAGTGGATAATTCAGAATTCAATAGTGGGAAACATGGCAATTTGTTACCAAACACCGTTCGTTGTCTGGTTACCGGACCTTCCAACTGTGGAAAAACTAATGTAGTATTCAATTTGATTACAAACCCTAAAGGATTACGATTTAACAATCTATATGTATTTTCAAAATCACTACAACAACCAAAGTATCAATTATTGGAAAAGATACTGACTAATGTGCCTGAAGTTAAATATTTAAAGTTTAATGCAAGCGAGAGTGTCATGCAGCCACAAGAAGCTAAACCATTCTCCGTGTTTATATTCGACGATGTATCTTGTGAAAACCAAAACACAATAAGGAATTACTTCGCTATGGGTCGACATAACAACATAGATAGCATTTATATTGGCCAAACTTACAGCAAAATACCTAAACAACTCATTAGAGACAATGCAAACATGTTAATTGTATTTAAACAGGACGAAACCAACCTAAAACATATATATTTTGATCATGTAAATGCGGATATGACATTTGAACGATTTAAAGAGTTGTGTGGAAAGGCTTGGGCTGAAAAGTATGGGTTCCTAACAATTATGAAGGAACAACCGCTAAACAATGGTCGATACAGGATAGGATTTGATAAATTTATATTAATACATTAAACGCGGTATAACACATTCATTGTTGTACAACACGTCTTGCTACAAACATGGTTAACCAAGAAATATTAGTAAAAGAAATAAAATCACTTAGTGATTCTATTCGGGCTAAAAACAGAGCATTGAAACTAGGTATTAGCGAGAGGGAGAAATTCCTTGAATCTACTTTTAAACCTATTACTGAACCCTTGAAACAATTAAACAAAAAATTTGCTAAACCTGTATTGGAAGGAGATGCGATTGCACCTATTACGAAGTTTGAAAGAGAAAATGTAAAATCAGAAGAGTTTAGTGATGAAGACCTGGAATCCTCTACGTATAGTGGTTTTACCGGTGGAGAACCCGAAAGAGAGCTAGAATCACCGGACTATAGTGGAATAAAAGAATTATATGAAGTAAAAGCCAAAAGAGGACATGAAGTTGTATCAACTGCTAGTGAAGAGGAAAAAGAAGAAGAGACAAGGGAAGGTCCGTCAAACATAAGCTTGTTGGGTGAAAACATTCATAACAAAGGACCTTTAGGAAGGAAATACATGGTAAAAATGTTACTCGGAACAATTCCTAATAAGAATTACCATAGTTATGGAGCGAGATTAACAGAAGACGGTTTAATGATAGGTAATAGCCCGTTAAACGTTGACGAACATGATAATATTGTCATTGGTGATCAAAGATATAAGGGCACAAAAGGATTATTTGAATTATTATTTGAAAATAAGCCTTCAGTATCGTTAGTGAAAGAAAAAGACATGGAAGCATATAAAAATATTTTGGAACAGACAAATGCATATAGGAGAAAGTATTTACCTGACCAACCTCCTTTTAGATCTAAGTCTTTAAAATATAAAGAATTTGTATCCAAGTTAATACCAACTAGAAGACAAACAATGCCGTTAACACAAAGAAAACCTGTAAAACGAAGATTTATGGCATCCACTTTGGATGTAAGTGCTCAGGAACGAAGAAAAAGAAGTAAGTCCGTTACAGGTACAGGTTTAATGAAGAAATTATATAACACAAATGTGATTTATTATAATAACATCAATAAATTGGTGGATAGAATGAAACTAATACATGAAGCTAAAGAAGCGGGTCATACTGGATTGGAAAACGAATGGGTGGCTTTAGTGGATGAACTCCGAAACCGTGGGGTAATCTCATAAAAATGCGTTACTCCTTAGAGTACTATTCAGTTGCACCATGAGTGTTGACAAGTTCGGACGTTACTCCTCGGATGGGTTATATTATGCGAATAATTTAAAAAGAAGTGCTGGTTTACCACAAACACCTGATGGAGATTATGATATGAGTAATAAAAGGTTAAAAAACATAAAAGATCCTTCGGATGAAAACGATGCAATAAACTTAAAAATATTAAAGGAAAAGATATCGCCAACATTAAAACTACAAAATAACACATATGACGCGGAAGATCATAGAATTATCAACGTTGGTAAACCAAATGAAAATGGTGATGCGATAAACAAAGGTTATTTGTCATCTGAATTAAAAAATACGTTAAAATTCAATGGGAAAACGTATAGTGCCAACAATAAACGTATATCCAACGTAGATGACCCTAAAGATGCAAAAGACAGCGTAAATAGACGCTATTTACATTCTTTGATACCTGAAAAGACAAAAGATGGATTTTCTTTTTATAAATTTGTTATTAATGATATAGGCTATCCAAAAACTGAAAACGATGCTGTAAATCTAAAATATATTAAAGATCATTGCATCATACGTGATGTAGGGGTTATAGATTGTTTTAATATTTGTTTAGCAAATGTTAAAGATGGTTCGGCGCCATCAGATGGTGCAACAGTGGGTCAAATGATGGAAACCTTAAAACAAGAAACAACCTCTTTTGTAAAACAAGATCAAGTAGTATCGAAGCAAGGGGATGAATTTGTTCAAGGTAATGAAAAATTTAATTTATTAACATACAAAAATGATGCTTGGGATTGCATGGATAAAAAGTTATCAAATATGGGATGGGGTTATGAAAAACATGATGCAGCTGCTTTATCACAAACCGTACATCTAGATCCAGATAAATATTTTAGATGGTTTACATGTAATAATAGAGTGATAAGAGACTTGGGACAAGGAAGAGAAGCAAATGATGCTGCAACTGTAGGACAGACCATTACAACATCATTAAAGGATAGTAAAGTGTATGATTGTAATAATAAACGTATAACAAACCTTAAAGACCCTGAACATGTAGATAATGCTGTCACTGTTAGTTTTCTTGTAAAAGTTTTAGGTAATGCGATATTTGATTTACACAATCATTTCACACCGGAAGTTCTTCGAGGAGGGCCAGGTCATAAAATTTGGGATGAAGCCTCGAGAGGTGGTTGGATTAAACGGGAAATTTTTAAAAAGTACTTTATTCACCCTAATACACAACAGTTTAGATCATCAAATTGGGGTGATATTGATATTTAATAAAAGAACACAATAAACAACTTCATTTATTTCCAACTCGTCATAGAGTTAACACATGAGTTGCACATTGCGATTATAAAAGGACAATAATGACGTTCAAGTACATCAGTCCATATCGAGACACTGCAAGGAAAGGAGGTGGGATCACGTCCACAGCGGTTTCTCTGTTAAGTAAAGCTTTAAAACAAATTCCAGTAGGATCCATAGTAAATAGAGCAATAGACGCATTACCATACGAATTTCATATACCAGGAGGTTATCAGTATTGCGGACCAGGAACTAAATTGAAAAAACGACTGGAAAGAGGCGATCCTGGCATAAACAAGTTAGATCAGGCTTGTAAAGAACACGATATCGCATATTCCACGTTTGCCGATTCAAAAAATAGATCAATAGCTGACAAAAAGCTTGCGGACATAGCTTGGCAACGAGTAAAATCAAGTGACGCTAGCATAGCAGAAAAAGCAGCAGCTTTAGCAGTAACAGCAGGTATGAAGGCTAAAACAGCAGTAGGAGGTGGAAGAAGGAGGAGAAAGAGAGTAAAAAGGAGGTCAACCACAAGAAAACATGGAGGAAATATAAAAAGAAGACGACGATCTACATGAAAAGGCAGGAAGAAGCCCACCGTGTGGTCAATGGTAAAAAACGGGCAGGTCTTTACCTAAGACCTTATCGTGCATATTAAATGAAAGAAATCAATTGGTCATACCACATAAAGCATTAACCAATATTGAATTATTTAAATATATTTCCTGTTTAAAAATACCATTTTTTCGCGGTGTGTTTATGAAAGACAGTTTACCAAAGAAAATGTGGCAAAATGAGACTGGAATTGTAAATTTGGATAATACTGAAGGGCCTGGCACCCATTGGGTTTGTTATAAGAAACTAAATAACAATGTATATTATTTTGATAGTTTCGGTAATTTGCCACCACCAAAAGAACTTCAAAATTACTTTAAATCTGCTAAAAACATATATTATAACTATAAAAGAGAACAACCTGATAATACTTCAATATGCGGCCATTTATGTTTGGAATTTCTAGCTAAAAGTATCAGTCACTATTGAGATGTCTTCCTATACGGTATCATTAACAGGAAAATCGTCCAATTTACGAAGTATCCTTTTTCCAGCGTTACGCTTGCAAAAAGGAAGGTTTTGGGAGGCGGCACTATTGGATTTTACAACGTACAACTCTATTCCCAATGTTACGGAAGGTAAAAATAACATATTGCATTATTATAAGGGAAAGGATGCCAGTGGAAAATTTACAGACTTACAAGAGTGCAGGTTACCCACAGGTTCTTATGAAATTGATCATATAAATGAATTTTTGCAAACTAAAATGGGAAAAGACAATATAACATTAAAAGGTAATAATAATACGATGAAAGCTGAAATTACTTCCAAATATTATATAGATTTCACTCAACCAAACTCAATTGGTGATTTATTAGGATTTTCCAACGATGGGCCTGTATTAGAACCAGATGTAACACATTCCGGTAAGAAAACAGTAACAATATTAAAAGTCAATAGTATAGACATAACTTGTAACATTATACAAGGTGCTTACAGGGATGGGGCTAACACCCACATCATACATACTTTTTACCCAAGTGTACCACCTGGATTTAAAATTGTTGAAAAGCCACAAAACCTGGTATATCTACCGTTGAACACCACTTTCATTTCAGACATCGTGTTGAGCGTATTGGATCAAGACGGTAACTTGGTAGACTTCAGAGAAGAGCCTATTACGATTAGATTACATTTAAAATCGACACTTTAATACAAAACCATGGGTTTAACATTTAAAAGCGAACAACCTACGGGAAACCGCATTAGTAGCTCTTCAGCTGTGGAGGAGTTAACACGCGAGAACATTCGTTTCTTAGAGAGAATTGGATTAAAATTAACCGAGTATGGATATACTGGATATAGCGCAGGGTCCAACATTCGACGAAACCCTATGGGAAAAAGAATATCACACCCACAACCCTTACACTTCATCGAAATTAAACAATAACGATGAAATTCGTATTCCCATACAAAATCAAGACATTTACACACTACCATGTGAAAGTTACTTGTATATTGAAGGACAAGTTACTAAAAAGGACGGTACTACTGTTGGTACAACAGTTCCATTTATAAATAATCCTATGGCTTTCCTATTTGATGAAATTAGATATGAAATATCAGGTGTAACAGTTGATTCCACTAAAAAAGTAGGTATTACGACAACTTTAAAAGGATTAACATCTATAACACCCAATGAAACCAATTTACTTAAACCTGCCGGATGGGTATTACCTACGATTGACACGATCACTCCAAATCCAAATGGATATTTTGATTTTCATATTCCATTACGTTTGCTGCTTGGTTTTGCTGAAGATTATAGGAAAATAATATTAAACGTTAAACAAGAATTAGTTTTGTTGAGATCTTCTAACGATAAAGACATTATTAAAGCTGCAGATGCTACTACAGATGCGACTTTAGAATGGAAATTAAAATTAGACAAAATTGTATGGAGAGTTCCACATGTTAAATTGGCTGACGAGCATAGAATGCTACTTTTAAGAAAATTAAAAGCCGATCGTGATATTGTTATTCCATTTAGAAGTTGGGAATTTCATGAGCATCCCAGTTTACCTACTACGGATCGACACACTTGGACTGTTAAAACATCGAATTATGTAGAACGAGCCAGGTATATTATATTTGGTTTACAAACAGGTAGAAGAGACGCCATTACTAAACATGCAGGACAATTTGATCATTGTGACTTGAAAAATATTAAAGTTTATTTAAATTCACAATTCTTTCCATACGACAATTTAAATGTGTCATTCACTAAGAAGAAATACAGTATATTGTACGATATGTACGCGAGATTCCAAAGTTCATATTACGGTAAAACAAATACACCTTTATTATCACCTGACAAATATTTCGATGCCTACCCAATAGTTGTAATCGATTGTTCTAAACAAAATGAATCAGTAAAGTCATCAAGTGTGGATATAAAAATAGAAATGGAATTCAACGATGCTATACCGGCTAATACAACTGCATACTGTTTAATTCTACATGATAAAATCGTAACATACACACCTTTAACTGGAATTGTTAAAAATGTATTGTAAGAACCGGTTTTGTTTCATTCCGCGAGTATAAAAGCAGAGCGTACAGACCGCTCCTCATCAGTTTGTTGCCTACTGTTGTATGGGTAGCATCGTATTCAATATGGCTTCTCCTAGTGGTACACCTGAAAATGTGGTAGATATTGAGAAGGAGATATCTGAGTTTTTAGATCCTCAAGGTCACCAGGAAGGAGGTGAACAAAACGTTTGCGGACAACTTCACGCCAGTAATAATGTTGAAGAAAAAGGTAAAAGAAGAAAGACTATACAAAAGAGAAAAAGGGATATTGAAGATAATATTTCTCCAAACATATTAAGTGAGGTATTTTTGCGAATATTTTACCCAATCTCTTCCAGTTTGGATAAAAGTGTTTTAATCGGTGTTATGAAATCTACAGATTATTCCCCTACTGTAATTTTAACTCATGGACCCAAAATGATTTTGTTTACGGACAGTGCTTGGGAATCGTTTATGAAACATTTGCATCTACTAGAATGCTATTTAAGTAGTAACATGTTTGGAAGAAAGACAAGGGTAGGACTTTTGGATTCAAATGTGGAAATTGATATTATTAAACAACGTGGTGATCATCAGCTACGGTTTAGAGACACAACAAGACATGATAACAAAATTCAACTTAATCGAGAGGAGTTTTTCATTTTAACTTGTGCTACTGAACCTATAACAAGATACTTGAGACAACTGGTGTTTTCAAGTTCGATTATTAAAGATTATTTGGAAGACACTTTGGACAAACAACCGGACGCACCTATATTATACGGACCTGTAGATACTTCTATATTTAATAGAGTTCCTCATGAAGTACAGATGTGGAGACAATTGGAAAAGTACGCTCAACTACATAAGAAATCAGTAAAACAGGAAGAAGAGGAAGATGGAGGAGAAGAATCAAGTGTTAGTGATGAAAATGAAAACAAGGAAAATATAAAGATGGAAACTTAAATAACAATGGTTAGTTTTTAAAACAATAACCAAAATTTTGTGGGGTTAGGCCTATTGGGGACGGTGCCCACGTTAAATATACACCAACGCGCCAACAACTGTACGGCCTGGTATAAAAGTAGTACCTACCGTGGTGTGGAAATCAGTTGACCTCCTGACTTCGTAATGAGCAGACGTGTGACCTTCAAAATGGACAAGGGAGAAGAACAACAAGTAAAGTCCAAGCCTGGTATTATTGAGTTTCAAGCGTTTCGTGGTAATGATGATAGATTCATTATAAAAGAACTTGTGTTTTTGGACATAAATACAAGTGTTCCTTATTCGTTTTTATTTAAACCACCATGTTCTTATTCGTCTTTAACTAGTAAAGCCGCTACTACCAACAGATGGATTTCAAAACACTTCCATCATATCGATTGGTATGATGGTTTTACAAGTTACACGGACTTGTATCACATTATGCATCACTTTTCAGACAAGTTTACCAATATTTACACAAAGGGGCTGGAAAAGAAAAGATGGATCGAAGGATTTACTCATGTTCCGGTTAATGATGTGGAATTGAATAAGAATTATCAATACATGCTGGAAACCATATGTATTTGTACAAAAAGCCCAGAACATGATAAAGATAGACATTGCGCTTTGAAAAATGCCTATAAACTCGCCTCTTACCTTCAAAGTGGGGAATTGGGGAGTGGTGGGGGTAACGGAGAGTATATAAGTGGGGAGCAGACAGGGACCTGGCATGAGTATTACTCGAGATTCCGAGACGACAACATCTCCGAGCAAGAAGACGATCTGTAACCTGACCATGGCATCTCACCAGTTCCTTCAGACTTTGGTCGAGCAGTTCAATGCTCACTCCAAGTCAACAATATTACCTGTAAAGAAGTGCTCGGAACTAAAAGACGAGAAGCACTACATAATCCATGCTATGAAGAAGATGGAGACTACAGTTGGGGAGGCCATCTGCTGCAGTCTCAGCGAGGCACCGTTTACTCCGGGGGATGAACCAAAGTTCCAGGTGTACCTGCCCAAGAGATTCGTCCATCTTCTACAAAACGAGGATCTTCGCTCTATTCAACCCGGGTGTCTATACCTGGTGTCCCACGGCTGCACGGGTAGCAATTCTACAGAGTTGACCATCCACATCGCTGACAAGCAGCAGTGTTAGATTTAAGTTTTAATGTTGTACATATGTTGTTGTTGTAATGTTTTATAAATAAACGAATCATAAAAGACAAAAAAAATAAAAAAAACAAAAAATGCAACATATCAATATGTGACAGACTTCACGTATTGATATGTTGCATTTTTTTTAAACTTCGCGGGTGACCTTGACCTTTGACCTTTGCATTTCACAATTACCCCCACTACTGTAATTACCCCCACTACCGCACTAGGATTCAAACCTGCTTGGATGCGAAAAACGGTCAGTCTGTTGCCAACTAGCAAACGATGAGCACCTTGTACGAGCTTTGCATACAACGAGTTATAACTCACAAGGACTTGTTCCCAACATGTTTACAAGACAATATCCCACTAACAATAAAAGAAGATGTCAAACGCTACAGGAGGGAAAATACAGGGTATTCGGAATACTCCTGGTATAAGTTCCACGATGGGGAAAAGTTTTGTAGGCCTTGTGGCGAGGCCGCCGTCAGAGACCTTCGGCGATTCGTACAGGATGGTGGTATAAAACAATTCGGATTTCTAGCGCCACTGTTTCGATTTGAAAATTACAAGGACACCTGCGCTATTTGTTCCATTCCATTGTATCGATGGAAAAAGTTTAGAACTGTTTAATTGGATCTTCTATACCCCCACCACTATTACCCCCACCACTTTTTCATGTACCTCCAAGCGCTGTGCCTCGGCTTCATTTCTACTCCAGCAGCCAACCTAGCAACATCAAGATGTCTCTGAACGTTAGTTGCGCAAGTTACGAGGAGGTGAGCATCAAGACTCAGCAGGAGCTAAACGACTTGTACAAGGAGTTGCAGCTGATGGTGGCACGAGGCTACCGTATAAACGTGCAGGTTTACGCTTGCAATATACGGAACACCCGGCAGCCAAAGGAAGAGCCTGGACACTCCTCGACAGCTTCCTCACCGGCGTCGATGAAGACCGAGCCAGACAACTTGGACTACTTCAGCTGACTAGCAGTTGTCTTCCTTGTTCTTACAATAATAGAATATGTATATTTTTTCATTATATTAAAGAAGTAAAAGAACAAAAACACCTATCTTGTTACTGACTTATAAGCTCAGTAACAAGATAGGTTTTTTAAAACACAATTTGGATGACCTTGAAACTTCCCCCTCCACTGCTTTGCTACCCCCACCACTTGACTATTGATGTACATGGCACATCACAATTGGAAACCTCATTAAATCTTCAACAGCCAAACCGACAACATCAACAATGGCAAACCTACCAACGGATAAAACATGTCCTCACGTTTGCTGTGACTTCGTCCACGAGTTGGAGAAGAGGATGCAGGAGAGGGCGATACGAAGAAAGCAGATACACTCAAAAAATATCATGATAGTCAACGGCTATCTTTTATTGTTCGGCCTTATTATGGTTGTACTTTTCATACTGTATGGCATAGTCACATGTGTCGGCAAGGTTGCAGAAGAAAACGCTCGCCACCATCAATTGGAAAGTTTCAATGTTACTTTGTAGGTTTTCCTTTTTTAAAACTCCGTTTGGATGACCTTGAAAATTCCCCCACTACTCCACCACACCCCCCACCACTTCACCATGTTCCTGCATGAGCATCACATCAACCGTCATTCCTTGTCCGACAAGCAACCATGGCAGACAACAACACCATCAGCCAAGCTGACTCCACTACTGATGTTGGTACAAGTACGGGTTGGACACTGTCGATCGATAGTGTACACTATTTGGAAACAATTTGCGAACGGATGAAGGAAATACTGCGGGACAACCCTGGAATCATAATACAAATGAATTTAAATTATGATTGGTCCCAAGTCAGAATGCAAGGGGACGATAACAACGGTCAACAATCTCCACAATATTCGCCCATGTCCCCGATCTACCCTTACGGCGAGTCTGACGTCGATGAAGATGAGGCTAATGAGGATGTGGGGGACAACGAGGCTGAAGAGGAGTAACCTTCATTCCTTTTTTTTAAAACCCAAATTGGATGACCTTGAGAATTCCCCCTCCACTATTTCCTTTTTTTAAAACCCAAATTAAATGACCTTGAAAATACCCCCTCCACATACTTTTGGTTTACCCCCTCTACTTTTCAATACTGTTACCACAGTCTGTAGCTCACATCATTCCTTGCTTAGCTATCATGGCGGACAGCACTCTTTCTCAAGTTGACTCCACTACGGATGAAGAATGGCCATTTTCCTGGAATGTTCATCTGCAAGACTAGGCAGAAGTGGATATGTTGCATGAGAAATTGGTGTATGTATTAAACGAAAACCCCAACATTGAATGTAGAATGACTATGGATTTCGATGCGACAGGGGTCCACACTCAACCTTCTACTTCCAGCCAGCCTGAACCTCAGCTACAGCCGAAGAACTTTACACATCTTTACACTCCAATACGGCCCGGAGGATGTGGTTATCAGCGAGGCAGACTCTACTACAAGTTATATTGAACCAACGAATTGGAAGCTTGTTGTTGACACCTTACACAAGGTCGACTTAGTATGTGACAAATTAAAGGAATTGATGATGCAAGATCCTGGTCTTCGTTTTAAAATTGATTTGTTTTTCATCTGGGGAGCACCTGCACGGGGCTCTTCGTCTGACAGCTCTCTAAGTACAACGGATGAGGAGGAGGAAGAGGACGACTAGTTATCTTTTTTAAAACTCCGTTTGGATGGCCTTGACCTTTCTCCCTCCACTGAGTTTATTTAAGGTGCACTCTCAATGACTGCAGCATCATTTCATCGCGCACCTTCACCACAGCAACATGGAGAGTCAACTCAACTACTGTTGCGAACGGAAATGTTTTTCATGGCCGAATGACATTGATGTTGCGGATGGCCTGGCGTGTAGAAAATGTGAAGCTTTTGGTCAATGCATGTGTAAGTGCAAGTCTTGGAAGAAGCCGAAACCGGAGTTGAAGACATTCCATGTGTACCAGATGAGAGGGCATAAGTACACTTGTTGCCCTGAACGTTGCATTGAATTCACATTAAAACAGCTAACTGGCTGCAAATTGTGCAACAATCATTTTGCAGGTTTTTGCAAACATTATTTAGGAGCCTGTCAGTACAGATCAACTTGGCATACAGAAGCACTCACTATCAATGAAATCACTATAGATACACAAGAGTAGTCTTTCTACTCTTTTCTTTTTTTAAAACTCCATTTGGATGACCTTGACCTTTCCCCCTCCACCCACCTTAGTTTATATAAACCCCATTCCCACTGACCACAGCATCACTTCATCGTGCTCCCTCGTCAAAGCAACATCAGCTATGGAAAGTATGCGCATCTCATGTTGCGAGCATAGGTGTTTGGAGATACAAGGCGTTACATATTGTGCAAAGAAGCGTTGGGAGGAAGAGACGGGGACAACCTATTGCTGTGAGGATAAGTGTTTCCTCTTACCAAAGTGGCAAGTGGATGGGCTGGCCTGCCGGCAATGTGAATGCTTCGGATGTTGCAGGTGTAGATGCAAGAACCAACAGCTGCCACCACCGGTACTACAAACTTTCAAAATCTACAAATCCAAATACTTTTATACTTGTTGTCCGCAGCGGTGTATTAAATTTCACTTCTCCAATCTTACCAATTGTCGGAAGTGCTACGGACAACCTGATGGGTGGTGCACCTGTTTTCTGGACTCCTGCCGCTACAGATCGGATTGGTTTACAGATCCGTTGGAAATTGATGAGGTCGCCCAGGAAGCACAAGAGTAGTCTTTCTACTCTTCAACTTTTTTAAAACTCCATTTGGATGACCTTGAGATTTCCCCCTCCACTTCCCCATATACCTAGAGTACACAGAGCCTGACAGTCAGTCACTCGGTGGCTGTCGTGGGGTGCGCATCGGTGTCGGCGCTCCGTTGTTAAGTTTTCAAGGTCACAGTAATATGAAATTGGGGGTGTTGTGCTAGTTCAAGGTCACCTGAGGGATTACCGATTGCCCATTTAGGCAGAGTCATGTCAGAAACTCGGGTTTAACTTGGCACTTTTGCCGTTTCTCGTCCAATATTCGCTCCAAGTGGTCAAGGTCACGGGGACTCTGACTGAAACTCGGAGCGTAGTGCGAGAAACGGCAAAAGTGCCAAAAAATTTTAAGTTTCTGCGTGACCTTGACCTTAGTGGCGTCGGTGACGTCGTTTTGATGACGTAAGGGGTGATGACGTCATCAGCACGTCATTTCTGTGACGTCATGGGTGTGACGTCATCGAAATGACGTCATTAGTGATGACGTCATCGATTGCGTCATCGATGACGTCATCGATGACGTCATCGGTGAGGTCATTGACCTCGATGACGTCATCCCTCAGGTGACCTTGAACTGGGCCAGCATCCTCAATTTCACACTACTACCACATGTAATTAATGTCTTGTGGTAGTATATAAAGTGTTTACTTGTTACATTACGAACTAAAAACAGCTTCTTTTCCTTTTAATATATACGAGCTATTGTATACAGCTAGTATAATGTTTTTCAAATTTTGACGAACTATTAAGTGAACTGCAATTAATCAATGAATTTTCCAAGTAGGCCACAATAAAAAGAAGAGAAACTGATTCCCAGTTATAATGAATGTAAGACAATTTTCTAGCGGAGGATGAGATTTAAGAGCTATCAATTTGTTGACTGCAATAAATGTTAGCGTTCTTATTTCCGAGAGTTTTGTTCCTTCTAAGAACCATTGCTGCGTTATTGGTTACACTTGACCAGTCAATCTTGACAGTTATTGCTGTGATACATTTATAGAAATGTTTTCTTCCAATATATATTGTTTATAAATCGATCCTGAACACCCAAAAGAATCTAAACATTAAAATTGTCTTTTCTTTAAATTGAATGTTTTTCTTCATTGTTTTGATTTTTAAATAATAATCTTGATATATACAAAGCAATATGATTGTGTTTAAGTAATAGTTTAGTCGGCAGTTTTTAATTTATTTTTATTTTTACAAAGAACAGAACTTCCAAAGATAAATATATAATTTTTCATCATACTACATCGATATCACCTGTTTTCGACCCTCACCAGATTCTCTCCTACCAACGAAACACCTGTTTTCTCGGCATAGTCCGGGAATGGAAACGGTAGCAAAGAAATCTAAAGTATAACAAGGTAGGTGACAACGACAACAACAACAAATAACAAATCAGTGACGTAGTTGGTAGTTGGGCTGATAGCAACTGTCAAATATGACGTACATGGTGCTTTTTACATGGAATCAGCTGTAGTTGTCACCTACCGTTGGAGTATTCTAGTTTCGGTGGCCTTAGCTGATGTGAAGTGATTGCCTAGCAACCAGAAACACAAGCAGTACATATCGCTAAATTAGTAATATCAATTGAGATTATTTTTAGTTTGTTATGAAAAAAATATTTTTTCACTTGCTTAGAATTTATTGAATTGTGTAGTATGATTAAAAAAGTATCCTTCGTAACTCGGCCAAAAATTTTTTCCCTGCTCTCAATCGTTGAAACACGATCTCAAGGCCGGCAGATTCTCATTTTCGGGGCTTATAACGAAATATATGTTAATCTTACTAGTGGAAATTTCACTAAAAATAATAGACCGCACATACCGGTCTATCATAGCAAGGCGAATAGAAGGCGAACAGAAGATATTTTACTTGAATATGTAGTGCACATGAAACACTGAACCCATTCACTAACGTGAATAGAATTTTCATGCAATTCATTTAGTTTGATAATAATATTTAGAAGGTTCATGTCGCCACCCAAAAGAGCTGAAATCGACCTTATAGAGTTTATATAACCAAGTGCTCCAAACAGTGCTGCAAAATCTCTTTATCAAAACATAAACATATGTTATAAAATGTTTCATCCTTGAAGAGTGATATTTCTGATTTACCTATCATGTCTTTTGTAGTTTAATGTCCGCAGCGGAAGATCGCACCACCATAAATTGATTAAACACACATATGCTATGTGAAGTCTTCAGGTAAGAATATATAGCTTACCCGCCGTTTCCGTGGTAACCAGTCCTTTGTTTACACTTTCCCATCTGTTATTTCCATTTTACCCAAACCCATTCGAAGTTTCCATGGTAACTGATCCCAATAGCCTGTTCATGGACCATCGAATCAAAGTGGTTAAAAAAAAAAAAAATAACAAACAATCAGATGTTTTAAAAGAAGAATCCGTGATTTTTATGCTAGTTGTGACCAATTGCTAAATCTTGTAAAAAAAGAAACGAGGATTAAGTGTGAAATGTTTGCCAAGGAAACGGTGGACATCATGGGTAAAATAGAGCAAATCAACATGGGACTAATATATTCTTCTCTATATATTGGTTAACCTCGTTGATATACAGGGTGTTCAGGATCTCTCTCTGAAACTCTTTGTGGTGATTCGTTGGATCAAAATAAACAAAATATAGCGTTGCAACATATGTCTTAAAATGCTTCATTAATCCGCTAGTCAACATTTTTTTTACACTTGATAATTTTTACTTATTTAATGGACGAGTGTTTTATGTTTAAATTTGGCACAAACTTTTATCACACCAATGTTCATTCCTAGAAAAAAATTTCCGGAGTGTATTTACAAATTGTCAGCCTTTTTTAATGTTTAAACTCAAATATCTCAAAACCAGCAGATTTTTATCAAATTTATTGTGGTAACAATAAAAGTTGACAAATGAAGTTAACTAACCAATGAAACAAATAAGTTTTTAAAGATTTGACAACATATCATAGAGTTATTGTAAATCGTCTGCCAAAAAAACATTGAGTTTGCATTATAAATCATGCAAATGAAGGTCATTTTAATAGAAAAATCTCAATAACTTCGTGATTTGTTGTCAGATCCTAACAAACGTTGTACTACTATTGAATTTGTCAACTTTTCTGTACCTTTAACAATTTTGCTCAAATTTACCAGTTTTGAGATATATGCGTTTAAAAACTTAAAATTCCGCCATTTTGAAGATATACACCGGGAAATTATTATTTTCTTGGAATTGAACATCGGTGTGATAAAGGTTCATGCCAAATTTAAGCTTAATAAACCCATCCGTTACTGAAATAAAAATTATTAACTGTATAAAACAAAATGATATATATATATATATATATATATATATATATATATATATATATATATATATATATATATATATATACTTGACGAAATATTTTAGTACATAATATTCCCACTACTTTTTTAAATCATGTTGATCCAAGGAATCAACACAGGGATTTTCGTAAGAAATTTTCCGAACACTCTGAATAGTCAATCCTGCAAACCGACCTCCCAAAGGAACGAAGCGTCGGGGTCCCTGTGAGCCTGTGGTTCTTTGTGCCTTGAAGGAATCTGTAGTCTTTCACGTCATGTTTGATCGCTAATTGAAGGCTAGTGTTGATTTATAATTTTAGAACGGTTTATGTATTCCGCGAGAGTGCTAACACCATTAGCTTAACTGAATAACGTTTAAATACCAGGTGTCTCATGCGTATTTTTATATGGATCGATAATAAAATGGAAAAGTTTTTAGCCTTACAAAAAAGATCAAACAAGCTATTGCAGTGTCTTGCGGTAGTGGACGTGGCTGATGAACCGGGAATACAAGAAAAGAAAAGTGTCAAATTGTAGGTCCTTTGGCCTATTGGTGAACTTAATAATGGTGAACGTACGTGTTACTGAAATAAATTTAAATAAAAATCTACATATAATAAATAATAGATATAATAGCTAGCAGGACTAGCAAAGTTATTATAATTTGAGACTCAGTAAAAGGGTAAACATAGACTGATTGCCGATTATCACAGATAAACTTGATTGCTCCCGCATTAAAATTTATGTCATTTTGCACTATGTCAAAGATTAAGCATAGCGATGAATATATTTATTAAAATAAAACATTAAATTTTGTACCAAACTCGTGTAATAATTTACACAATTCTCATTTTAAAACAATATTTTATAGAACTTTGGCAACATTTAAAGATATTTAGAATGTTCTTTATTCATGTGTATTGGTTATTATGAAAGTATATTCATTAGTACAATTTAATATTTTTTGCAACACGAAATTGGAATCAGACTTAATTTAATTGAACTGGATTAATATCAAATTCAATTACTTTTCTTTTACAATAACTGTGTTTTGGTTAAATTTTTATACTTTGAAAAATCATGTTAAAATATTTTATAACCTATTTTTGGACTAATTTAAAAGAAATGACATTTTACTTAAAGTTAGTAAATTATTAAACTGATACTAAATTTTAAGCTTTCATCGTTGCCACTCAACGGCTGTAGCAATTATTGTAAAGTATCTGATTCAATATAACTCTTTTTAAGTTTTCTTGTTTAAAATAAATATTGTTAAACATTCAAGTAAAATATTTATTGACATTCAAAACCACGATTCGGATCTTTCGAATAAAAATTTGTTCTCTGCTACCATCAACAACAGACCTGAAGAATGAATGGGATCTGAAGCGGGTAGATTGACTGCATGCTGGATCAGCACCGTTCGTCAAATCATCAATCTCTGCCATTCATTTCTCTTCGGTATCCTTGAAATGTCAGGTTAAACCGTTGAACATAAACCAAAAAAAAAAAAAAAAAAAAAAAAAAAAAAAAAACAATAATCTTTCAACAATAATAACATTTTAAGTATTTATATTTAGGTCAATCAACGTTTTAGGCGTCTGTTTATGTTCACAAGGAATTGCTTGTTCAACGAGACAACGCTATTCCTTGTAGGAAATGCAAGCGAAGTACAATGGAGTTATTGTGATTTTTCTATCAAAATAAGGCTGCAAAATCAATTATTCCTGTAGAAATAATCGCAATAACTCTGTGTTTTGTTTTCATATCTTTAGAATCTTGGTATAATTTTTTTAAAGTTTATGATAGTGTCTTTGGAACATTAATGTTTAGCACCTAACTTTTGACTTTATTGTGTCTAACGACAATGGTTTGCAACTGCTCTCCTTGTCTTTGTGTTTGTATGTAGTGTTAATCACCAAAGCTTAAAATCCTGTTACTAATGATTTGCCGAAACATTATCCCAGAAAGAAAGATTCAATGGCATCTGATTGCCATTGAATGAGACCTAAATGTACCGTACATGTCTCCTGGGCATCTGCTTCGTTCCCAGAAATATCCATGGAATGAGCGCTAACACAAAAATGAATATTCTCCTCGTAAATGCATTAATATATTTTACAATTGGTTTATTTTGAAATTATAGTAAAACTAACTAATTCCTGATTAACTTTTTTTCCCTTCATAACTACGAAATTCAAAATATCACTTATGATTTTTGTATGATAAAATGTTTCAAATATTTATAACTTTTTATAATTATAACTACTATTCTTTGAATAATACTAGTAGTCTTACAGTTTTATATAGCATTATAGCTTACTATTTCTAGTCTGGATAGTCTAAAATAATTTTTCAGATGGCATAACTTTCGAAGGTTTTTATAAACAGCAGTGACAACTCAGTGATTTTAACAAGGTTTTGCTTCCCAAACGGAACATTACCCTAATGTAAGGAGACGCCACATATCGAAAAGATAAACTCGACATAATTCACATGACAACTAACAGAATTCACTGCTATTCTCAATAAAATTTATTTTTGTCTCCCGTAGTGAAAGTATTTTATTACTTATAGCTTGCATTTAACCATTATCATCAAATTATGAAAATGAAAAATTAGTAAATTATAGATAATTATCAAAAATAAATATTATAGAAATTATCTTACAATTTCCACATAAACGCAAGACGTTGTTCTAATATTAATGAATGTCTATTCCAATGCAGAATGTGCTAATATTTTATACATTAAATTATTAAGCTTACTCTTCTAACAGCTTTTAATTTATAAATCACCATGTTTAATATTATTTCCAACAGTTGTATCAACATTATAAAACGAAAATTCATTTGCGGACGAAAGATTTAGGAGACAAGATTGTTCATTCCAGGAGAGATTACGACAAATGACATCACAGTCATTTACATTACCTTAACGCAGGAGTCGTTCAAATTTCTTAATTGATGCTAATAATCTTAGGCCCTAATTACTATTAAAAAAAGCAGTTGTACTCCTACTTATAACTCGTGCTAAACTCAAGTTATTTATATGATTCGTAAAGTAAACTTATTTTATTTTGCCAGAAAAAGTAGCCTAATTATATTTTTTATGAAAATCTACAACAATTTTTTATACTTTGGTACCACTTTGATGAGCAGCATGCCTGTGATAATCAATGTAAGAAAAAATCAATGGAGAAAGGCATCTCGCTATTTCTTGGATTATTTAGTTACAAACTAATCACTGCCACCCCAACCTTTGCTGTAATGTCAATCAATATCGATCCTACAATTATCGCTACTTTAACCGTAATCTGGGTGAAGGTAATTTAGCAAACTTATCGTTGAATAACTTTGACGTTTTTAATCATTTAACTTAAGTTTACCATAAAAAATAAAATTAATACAATGTACATTTTATATACTAACTGCTAGGCCGAAGGGATAAAAGCTTTACAGATAAAGTATGCGATAAGTAAGTCAAATGCATGGCCAATTACATAAACAATTACCAATATTTTCTTTGTTCACTAACCTATTTGTGTATTTTTAATAGTGTTTGAACTCACCCAAAAACTTTTTTGGTGTAAAAAAATTCATATCATGGCCGATGCCTGGATATTGGACAGTGACATTAATTGACATTGACAAACAAATTACCCTTGATCCCCCGCACTCTGCAGTAAAAATATTTCTGATTTTTTTTGGTTTATTTTTTTATTATTTTTATGTAAAGCTTAAAGCATACAGTACTAATGACATTCATAACAGCCTGATTTGCTACCATTTTATACCATTTTAAGGCTAAATTTAATAAGCTAACAAGAAATAAGCTTCGTTTACTTTTTAATATTTTCATTTCTCATAAAAATGAAAACAGTTATTCTTATTAGAAAATAAAACAACTTTTATTTTTAATTGGAATTTGATTCTCTTCAGTTAGTCCTTGAGTTCGGTGTACGATATTGTTGTCCGAATGCTAAAATAACCTGATAGAGTATATCAAAATACCATAGAAAATACAATACAAAAAAGATCTTTAGGTTTAAAGAGTCATCTTCACCTTGGGCCATTAGCCCATTGTTGCGCAGTCGGCAATGTTAACCACACGGCTTTTAATGCAAAACATGGTATTTTATTCCTCTGTTTCTTACGCCATTTTCAACCAATTTTCTTTAAACTTGGTAACTGTTTAGTTGAATAGTTATATTACACAACTCCTGACTTTAAAAGGTGCGATATGGAAGCGGTTTTCTTGGAGCTCAGCAGAGTGTTCGGTACTACTTATTATGGCATTATTGACATCAAAGGCTTCTTCGACACTTTTGTCTCCACAATTCGAGAAATCGTACTAAGACATACTCCGATGAAGAAACTTGGTCCTTCAAAATTCCCCTGCTGGTTCGACGGCCATTTGAAACAGCTCACAATCCTGAAGAAAACCTTGCATGCCAAATACAAGGCATCCCAATCGTGGCACGACTATGACGAGTTTTCCCGTGTTCGCCTTCTATGTAAGAACATTAGCAAGGAACTGTACGCACAGTATATTGATCGTGTCAACAATGCAATTCCACTCAACATAAGATCTTTCTTCAGCTTCGTGAACAACCTGAAATCCAATGGTGGCAGTGTGAGATGTTGAGATGTTTCGAGTGTAACGGCCAAAAAGCCGAGCGCCCCGAGGATATATGCAATATGTTTGCTGAGTACTTCTCTTCTGTGTATAAACAGTCAGCGGTGACCCCTCCTGTTTACGACTTTGGTACTCAACTTAACCTGAACACTTGTGTTTTAAACTGTGCGGATGTCCAACAGAAACTATCTTCTCTTGACCCAAATAAAGGTACCGGGCCTGACCTAATTCCTCCATCTGTATTAAAGTTCTGTAGCGTTCTTCTGGCCCCCCAGTTAACACATGCATTCAATCTTCTTCTTCAAGAAGGAATATTTCCGGATACCTTGAAAACTAGCTTTGTTGTACCCATTCCCAAAGTTCAAAACTCCTCTGACATGTGTGACTTCAGGCCAATTGTCATTCAACCCGCCTTGGGGAAGATATTTGAGAGTCTCGTCTTGGACAAAATCAAGAACCCTTTTGACAACCTTCTCTCCTCCCATCAGCATGGGTTTTCAACTGGCAGATCTACCACCACGAATCTAGTAATCTACCAGAACTTCTTGGTATCTAATGTTTCTAAGGGACTTCAAGTTGATAGCATATATATTTGGATTTCCAGAAGGCATTTGACCGTGTTAATCACCAAATACTTCTATCAAAAATGGCGGGATATGGAATCACAGGACAACTCTTAAAATGGTTCAGCTCATACCTGGAAGACCGAGAACTCATTGTGAAATTTTCCCAATCCGAGTCTGTTCCTTTTACGGCAACATCTGGTGTCCCTCAAGGGCACACATGGGTCCTTTCCTTTTCTCAATTTTCTTAAATGATACTGTCGAACTCATAGATGTTGGCCAACTATTATTCGCAGACGACATCAAGATTTATTTAGCTGTATCTTCTCTTGTTGACTGTATGACCCTCCAAAACTGTCTGAAAAGAATATGTGATTGGTGTATCTCCAACGATATGGACCTTAATATCAAGAAATGTGTAGCCATCACCTTCAACCGTAGAAAGAGTCATATAGTCTTCAACTACACCATCAATAATGTTGGCATACCCAGAAAGACTTCAATCCGTGATCTTGGTGTGATGTTTTCGTCAAACCTTGCATTCCATGACCATCTGGATCTAATCTGCGGCAAGGCGTCCAAGGCACTGGGTTTTATCATCCGGACTTCGAGACACGGCCTCAGCATCACTGCAATGAAATATCTTTACATCTGCCTCGTTCGCTCTGTTCTTGAATATTGCAGCATAATATGGTCTCCATACTCCGTTGGACAGATCGACCGTCTACAGAAAATACAAAGTAGATTCATTCGTGTCATCGGTCTCAAGCTGGGATACGAATACATCACAATCCCCATCAACGACATTGAAACTCAACTGGGACTTCAACCTCTACTACTGAGAAGAGAATTAGCTGACGTCACTTTCCTTACGAGGGTTCTTAGTGGTGATGTTGTCTGGCCTGAGCTGCTGGGTCTGATGAACTTTCGAGTGCCTGGAGGAACTCGTTCACGGAGCCTCTTCGTCCTTCAAGCCTTGCCAACAACTACCAACATCACAGCGTGGTCCCACGTCTGCATAGAATGGGCAACTTTTTGGCGCCCCACATCGACCTCTTCAACACATCATTTGAGATTGTCAAAAGAACTTTTCTTTCTCTTAAAGACAATTTGTAATTTTTTTCTGTATTTCGTTGTTTTGCACTCCATTGTTGTAAATTGTTGTTGGTAATTTTTTTCTCACGCTGTTTTGTTGAATAGCTTTGCATTGTTGTTATATTTATATTGATTGTTATTGTTGTTGTTACATCATTGTTGTTATACATTTGGTCATATATTATTACTGGTTGTCATATATTTTGTTGTTATGTTTGTATTGTTATTATATAAGGTTATATTGTAAGCATTACATATCCACCTGAATTGCATGTCACTCTGTAAAAATGGCGTATGCCGTGTACAATAAACAATAAACAATATTAGGCCACTCATACCTCGAAATTTTGAAAATTTAACAAATATTACTAGTAGCAATCGAGTTACTTTACGACGTCCCAAAGAATAATATTTGGTAAATTTTAAAACTTTCTAGGTATGAGGGGCCCAATATAACTATATGAACTATTCAACTAAACACTTACAGAGTTTAAAGAAAATTGGTTGAAAAACGGCGTTCGAAACAGGGGAATAAAATACCATGTTTTGTATTAAAAGCCGTATGGTTAACATTGCCGACTGCGCAACAAAAGGCTATGGCCCAAGGGTAAAGATGACTTTTAAAAGTCTCGATCCTACTCTATCATGCTACTTTGCTATCAATGTGATTGATAGTTTGTTGGATCCAACCAGCAATAACAGTCTCGTAACGATAACTACACAGATCTCCTGAACGAATTTGAATTTACTTTCCTGGTCTCCAGAAAAAAGGAGAAAAAACACCGTCTCTAAAGGAAATCCTGTATCTTTATTCAGTAATTCCATAATTATAAGCTGATCATTACGTTTATAAAAGAACTTTTTTATGATATCTAGGAAATTTTCATATTTTTTGCATTATTGTTATCAGTGATAATTTCTTTGGTCTTCAACTTATATCTTACTGCTATTCAGTTGCATTTAATTGGAAAACAAACAAATCTGGATGTGGATTTATCATGCAAGGGGGTTTGAAATCCTCTCTAGCACTTTGTGTACAGAAAAGATAGACACTTTTAGGATAGGAAACTAAAAATGTTTAAAATGTTTTGAACACAACATTTGAATGTTGTGTAAAATTATTTTTTTATATTTTAGGCTACATTAGAGTTGTTATTTTGGATTAGATATAAATGTAATCAAATATAAAACAGCACATTTTTTGTTTTATTTGACTATCGATATGAGAGGGGTTTTTTTTTTCAGAAAAGTATCCTTAATCCAAGTATTTTTTAGTCAGTTTCATTAGGAAGCTTATGATTTTAGTAGCAGAAATGTGGCATAATATTTTACTGTCTTAACTATCCTAAAAATAAGATTTCATTAAAAAACAGTGAGGCTCCAGTAATTCTGGCAAGAATTTTCAAGTATTAGTTAAAATATAATAGTTTAAAAAATAATCAATTAATTGAAACATGTTTTTTGATACTGAAAACTTAGGAAAAGTTAATAATATTACGTTGTAAAAACAAATACAACACAAACAATTTAATTTTACACTATGTCAATAAATTATGAGTAGAATACAGATACAAATAATATCAGTATAAAGATGTATTTTGTTTTATTAATTCGTATGTAGGATTTAAGCATGCACTTTGTGTTACAACACGTACCATATAGTCAGTGGTAGCGGTAGTCACAGGTAGAGAGGCGCCCTCCAGTGGAAGTGTTTGCCAGTTTCCGCCGACGCGACTGGTTCACAAATGTCAATGTTTGAACGACTTGTGTTCTCACTGGTATGTTTATTTCTCCCCACCCACTATGTTATATGTTTTAAATTAATAAATTAGTTTATTTTCGTCGTTTTTATTCGGATCATGAGTTAATTTGATGAACATATCAACCTATACGTAATATTAAGACTTTATTCTAACTATCGGTAAGAAAACCACATAAGAAATAGGCAATCAGTAATACTTAAAATTATTTTTTCAGCTTCCAACTTTCTAACTACATTAGTTAACATATAATACGCCTCCTCCACACTTTTAAGCACTCCTGTATAAAGGAGCTGCTGCATATAAGCATCCTGTTGACATAGTACCTAGAAGAGCACGAGAACGACTACAACCAAACTATCAGTGAGAAATGATTAATAACTAACTGTTTTTTAAGAAGTAAACAACAACAGTAGAAGAGCAAAAACGATCGTTCCAAACTCACTGTACACAATTCACAGAAGCGTCGCCGGTGGCCGTTGTCGTCAAGAAGACTTTTTGGTAATTGGAATATAAAAAGATAATGTTTGTTATAACTTGTTTGATAATGTTTGTTAAAAAGACTTCTCCTGCATGCGCATGCCCCCTGGCACTCCGCGCCAAAATGAATAAATTTGAAGAAAAGTACTACCAAGAGTTTTTAATTTTTATAATAGGCCTAGACAAAATAAAAATTTATCAAAAGTCAGATATGTCAGAAAATGTTCAACTTTATATTTCGTCTGATAAAAATAAGCCCTAACGATTCAAATGAAATAATTATTTTTATCAAATGAAATAATAATTTATGTACTTCGTAATTGTAACTAATAAAAATTTTTGTAACAGTTATACTAGTCATGGAGATGTCTAATAAAATACTAGTACCGGGTTAACTGAAATTTTGTTAGTTGGGTTTTATTCACTTTTGTTATATTATCATGATAATCAGGCTTTTAAGTTTATAAACCAACCTTACCTCTTCAAAATTAAAAGCTGTTTAAAAATGATTCCGTTTAAAAATGATTATTATAAATGTTATTATATTTCTGTTTAACTTTCATTGTTATTTTGTTGCCTTGACGGAAACCCAAAAGATCAATGTTACCAAAATTTTAAACGTACAGTAATTTTAGACAAAATTCGGTTTTCCTAGGGTTAAGGCTGTTTCTAAACTTATTTTTGGGCCAAAACTATCTTAAATGCAAAGTTTAAGCAAAATCTACAAATTTGATTTCGAGATCGTGGGAAATATATCTCCACAAACACTCCTCGTATTATTACGTATTATACATAAAATTTAATCATTACTGTGTCAATGCACGATGAACAACCTAACTGTGCCACCATTGACATGAGATTAAGTGAACTAACTACTGTATGAGATGTGGAGAGAACTTAAATCGGGGGGCTTAAGCTATTTTTGTAAGGCAATAAAAAATACACGAATGAATCATAATAATAAATTCATTAATAATAAATGATTTATTGAAAATGCGTGAGTTAAATTTCTTTGTAACTGACCACCATTTTCCAATATGGCGGCCAACTTACAAATTTAATATGGAACAACCTATATTTAAAGACTTTTTTTATTCTTGAAATTCTTTCCTATACCTACCTATTTAGGAGCTATACCAAGCTAAAATTTTGACAACTTAACTGTGCCACCATTGGCATATCATTAACTATGAGATTTAAAGAAAACTTTAAATGGGAACTTCACCTATTTTTTTAGGCAATAAAAATATGAATTCTATTTCTTTGTAAATGGCTGCCATTTTCCAATATGGTGGCCAACTAAAAATTTACTATGAAACAACCTATATTTTAAGATTTCAATTCTTTAAATTTTTTCGTAAACCTATGCCCGTTTAAGACCTATGCAACGCTGAAATTTTGAAAACGTCAATTTTTATAATTTAACTGTGACACATAGAAGATCTAAGAAACTAAAAGGCTTAGAGAAAACTTATAATGGGGAATTTTGCCTATTTTTAGGGCAATAAAAGATATAAATTAAATTATTTAGAAAATCTCTGCCATTTTCCAATTTAGCGGATACAATATGTGGCACAGTTAAATTGTACAATTGACATTTTCAAAATTTCAGCTTGGTATAGCTCATAAACGGTTAGGTTTAGGAAGAAATGTTCAAGAAAAAAGTGTTTAAAAATTATAAGTAAATAAAAAGAAAAAAAAACACTTTAATATATTTTTATTTAATGTTTATACTAAATCTATTGGTTTATGATATGCCAATGGGGGCACAATAAAGTTGTTCGCCCTATATTCTTAATATTTAGATTGCTTCGTAAATGCCTGCCATCTAAGTACTACTACTATATCCTGAGTATATTATAAAGCTTTCGACTAGGTTGCGTAAGCTCTGTTACAAATACTCTGCTGAAATAAGTTTGACTCGCTTGACAGTGTTGGGAGAGTATCAGGAACGCAATTGAGTCAACTCAGATCAAGCAATTAAAGAGACTTTAATAACACAACTATGACTAAACTAACAAGGTGCACAGATGAAACATATGATTATACCCTTCAATGACAATGAGCGATTCATTCCTCCGTGCAATATATACATATGATTGAATTTACACAAATTAGAGTCCGCCCAAGTGGGGCTAGTTGTCCTTCAGAGATTATCATTGCAAATAAAAAATAAAGTATAACGACGCAGTAAACAATTTTTAGGTTTTTAGTTGAAATTCTGCTCTTCAAAAATTTTTGCACAGCATTACTCAAGTACTGATCAAGCGAAAATTCGAACCAACGTTTGAACCAACTTTCTGCTGCTAAGAGTAGATCTGAGGACGTCACTTCAACTAATGCTCCCGATTCACATGTAGGCCTGGTCTCATACAAGTCCTAAAATACATTTTGGCATGTTTGAAGAATTTCACGAAGAGTTTTATGCCTTATTTGATAAATTTTATAAAGATCTTGAACAATGTAAAATACCCTCCAATGTTGAGTGAATAATGTTGCCGTAATGCGCATGTAATCCAGCAATACGAGTTTGCCCATTTAAAATAATAAAAACCTAGCTAAGTCTTTTACAAATAAAAATCGAGGAACTGCTTTAAAATATTAAAATTTTTAAATAACTATATCAAATATAATATTTTTATTATTTATGATATGATTAATATTTCAGTTAGAATAACTAATACCATAGGTTACTTAACTGGGTCGAACCAATTCTACGTGAGTACCAAACACGGTAAAACTATTGCTTTGTTAACCGGTATTTTAGTCTATTTTTGTTATTAAAATGGTTTTGAATCTAACTGTAGTTTAATACAAAATATTTCCCCAGATTAAATGTTTGATTGAATGAAGGTTGCATTACCAATTGAAGAATTTTGTTTTGTTAAAGGATATGAATATGAAAACTGAACTTTTGTTTAGTACAAAAAACAAAACAAAACATTTGTTTAATAGTTTCTTGCCATAATTTTCTACTGCACATTTTAGGAGATAAATTTAGAGAATGTACTTAACGTATGAAATTAAAAAAAAACGAGATTAATAAATATTAATAAATATCGTTGCAAAAATTTTCAACTCCATATTTTGGGAGATAAGTTTAGGAAATGTATTTAACATATTTGATTTTGAAAAAAAGTTAATTTATATGACTTTAAGACTAAAATAGCTAGGATAAATTAACAGACTCAACAATTTTGACGCTATGTCTTCTACTCTGAATTAAATATACATCCTAACCAAAAGTAATTAAAAATTGTTTCCACTTAATATTCTGGTTTTAAACCGTTCTGCTAACATTTCCATGAATAATTTTCTTGATAACCAACTATTTAGTATGCACGTCGCGTATTAAGCTGGTTATTTAAAATTTAGAAATTAAAGTAAAATGTCTTGATGTAAAATAACCTTAACAACTTCATTAATGTATGATTTAGTAATTGGATGAACGGATCGAAGAGGAGTGAATCCTCATACATGACTGTTAACAACCTCACTGTAATGACAAACCCCTATTTTTTGTAACGCGATTACGTTCGCAAAAAGCCTCGGATCGACTTCAAACTTTCACAGTAGATTTTAGGCGTAATTTTACAGGTCGAGTTCGTTTGTGAAGTTATTCTGTTAAAAATTTAAATTACGTCTCATTACTTTATTACTTAACAGAATAACTTCACAAACGAACTCGACCTGTAAAATTACGCCTAAAATCTACTGTGAAAGTTTGAAGTCGATCCGAGGCTTTTTGCGAACGTAATCGCGTTACAAAAAATAGGGGTTTGTCACTACAGTGAGGTTGTTAACAGTCATGTATGAGGATTCACTCCTCTTCGATCCGTTCATCCAATAAAGTAATGAGACGTAATTTAATTTCCCATAAGAAATGCATTGTAGGCTGTAAATAACGGTGCATACAAAAACAGGCTATGTTAAACAGTGCATAAGTTGTTTTTCTGGCTGTTGTACTATAACTACGCTGAATATAATACAATTAATTAGTTATTTATGAAATTTTTATAATAGGGTTTAAATACTAGAAAGATAATATTTTATATTAACAAATAATAATAAAGAGAAAATATTTACAAAAATAATAAAATTTGTAACAATTAATTCTAACTGACACATGACATAAAAAAAACAAACACTAAATATGATTAGCGTCAAATGTAAGATGTAGATGGCGGCGGCACTAACGTCAAACGTCATAGAAGTACCGTGTATCATAGAGGTTATGAAGTGTTACTTCAATAGCCCCACTCACGAAATAGTTAAAGATATTACAATAAAACAATGTTTTGTGCAGTAAGTGGTTTGTTTTGATATTTATTTTCTTATAAAGGTCAAGTGTTGAGTTCAGTGCAAATTTAACCCATGGTAGGTTAGATGTTTAAATGCTCCCGTTTTCAAATAAGAGTATCCATTTCCATATACAAAGTAGTACCAAGCAGTATTAAAACTACATAGATAGATAGCAATAGACCTATTACTTTTCAAAAATTCTTGTGAAAAGGGCTACAATCAACAATTGTTAAAGGCCCATCTTATCTTAACTACCGTATAGGTTCAGGCCTACAACAGTACCTATTAACATAACAGGACAGGACAACCTACGTATAATAGACAGCCTACACCTACATTTCAGTTTTAGTAAATGGGCACCTAATAGTACATCATACTTGTTCCGGTACCTACTTCAAACTCAATACTCGTGATTTACACCAACACATTTTTTGTGCAAGGTGTTAAAATTGAGTTGCGCCTACCGTCCCGGTATAAGAAGAACCACACTAGACTAACTTGTACAGTAAATTGATTTAGGCCCATAGTAGATCGCCTCTTAACTGGCCACTTCGGGGTCATATCCAAACTGGATAGCCTAACAAATTGGTGGTTAAACTGAAGTTGGCTTCCATTAAAAATATCAAATTACTGTCCAATGGAATATTTAGTCGTCAAATACAGTAACATCAAATACAATTTGGAAGTAGGCCTACCGGTATCTTAATTATTTCGTATCTTTTAACAAACTGACTTAACGTTTTTACTCATTTTGTACATTTCTATAAATTTCAAGTAACTTAGCCTACACAAGTTAATCTAAAGGAAAACAATACATTAAATGCAGCAGGGCACTTTGTGATTAAACAGTACCTTTCCCTCAAATTTTCACTAAAAATGTAGGCTTTACTCTTTGAACTTGTCAGGGTTTAAAAGAAAACAGGCCTACAATTGGAATGTAAAGTAGGCTACATTTGACATCAATGAGATCCACGACCTACACCTAACTCAATACAATTCGGTACAGTAGAGACATGCAAACCCGGACTTCGATAACCCGGAATGTTGGATAACTCGGGAAGCCTGCCAGAGCATTAAAGTGCACTGGGTTTCAAGGCGGCTAAGCACAATGGCATTGGTTGGAACACGATGAGGTGCCTTTAAGTTTGTTTTAACAAACGAGGTTTAAAATTTTATTTTTGTATTATGTACATTATGCAATAAAAACTGTATGGTACATGGTTTTTTATAGGTACAACATAACTATTCATACATTTTCTTAGTTTACGCTATTCCCGATAACCTGGAATTCTCACAAATCCAGACTCCGTTTGGTCCTCATTAGTCCGGGTTTGCGGAGCTCTACTGTATTCTGTTCTTCTGTAATGAAGATAAACACATCACTTTCAAAGGCATTTACTTATTATATCCAGAGTGTTGACTTTCATTATTCAATGGGAACAAATACATATAAATTCAGAGATTTATTTGAATTATTTGAAGTCGGATGAATATGTCTTTTCTCCCCTCGAAGCATTCCAAAGTGCTTTGTAAGGACAGGGTTTTCCCCTCACAACTTTCAATTCCAAATGAACTTGAACATTCATTAGGCCTATTATTTTTATAGGCCCTACCTATCAATAAAAATTTGTCTTAAAGTTGTGTTGAATCGTAGGATGCCAGATTAGAGGAAGTTTACTTGACTACAAAAATAATTTTTGTGGCAAAAAAGGACCAAAAAAATTGATATGTTATAAATGTCAGTTGAAAGAAAATTATTTATACGTAAAATTCTGTGCCAATGTAGAGGATTCAATTGTAATTATCATTTTAGGACTAAAGGTTGAGTTTACAAAAGTGTGGGCAACAAAGAGTGGGCATGGAACCCTTAAAAATATCTTTTTGACTAATTAAAATTCCTTCACATGACAAATATATAACTCAGCCTAACATTTCCTAATTCCCACATCTAATTCAAACTGGGGAACTTTTCTGTTAACAATTTTATTTGACAAATACCAATGTTAGGTTGGGGTAGAGTCTGGCTGCTTCGAGATTTTTTTAGGGTTGTTAGGTTGGATTAGGACTGTCTTGCTGTGATTTGTAAAACATGAAAAACTTAAGTTAACTTAACTTAATTCCACATTCCATCAATGATACGTATTACTAAAGCGGCTACTAAACTCCGCACACTTTGCGGTATTAGTTAAGCCTAAGATCAGTTAATGGATTATTAATGGGCAACCATGTTTCTTTTCCTCCTTTTTTCTCAACTTGTGTACATTGTATGAGAAAACCGTGCATACCAATTGAAAGGTATTGTCCTGTAGATAAGCAGAACTGTATTTTAATTCATATCGGTCCCCAGGGCTATGCCCTACATTCTTTCAGAAATTTTATGGAAGAATGGTAACTGATTCAATCATTAGACTGCTGTTGTAATAATAAACGCTAGCAAATCAGGGAGAACATATGTTTTGGTTATGAAATAGTTTTCAACAAATTGTGTCCAGATAAGTGAAGTTTTTGTTGAATTTCGACCAGTGGGCGATCTATTATATGTGATGTTTTGTAATAATATAAAAGTACATGAGTTCCATAAATTGTTCAACTATAAGATAATTCATCGCATAAATAAAAACTAAATTTTATGATAAAATTGGCTTAGAGTAGTTTTTTTAGTTTCACTCTAAATATTAATCGGCAGTGAATTAACGGGAAGCCTTAAAAGTGGTACAGTATACTCCCTCTTAATCGGCCAGGCCTCGGCCGGATAATGATTTAACCGGTTAAACCGACGTACATTTAAAAATGCCAACCTACAATTACAACCTACAATCGGTTAAAAAGATGTTTTTTGCCAGCTTAGGCCGGTTAAACCAGAGACGGGTTAAAAGGTGGCTGGTTAAGATGGCGGCTACTGTAGTAGTAAAAATGGGAAAAGTTCATAAATTAACGGAAAAGTTCCCAAACTGGCCTTACTATGTAGGCTTACTATGTCAAGTAAGTTGGGCAAGGTTGTTTTGTTGGTTATCATATAGTTTTTTAAAAGTCTAAGGAGATCACAAACTTGTTTGATTATTCATGCCCCAATAAGTAAAAAATTAACTGTACTCCGAGATTATATTTGAGAAATGTGGAAATTGACTGTAGGTATCTAGCCTATATATGAATCTATTAGCATGACTCAAAATACTATTTTGAATCAATTGTGCTATCAAACAAAAATACATGGTTTTGAAGCGGTGTTTTTAACCAAAGTTAAATATCAGTCTTTGGCTTTTGGCTTTTTACCCTATTTGCAAAATTATTAAATAAATTCACATGTAAAGTAGAGAGTCAATTCCGAACATAAATTATGCAGTCAATTATCCGTACCCTTGAACGGCCTACTAATTCAGTGACTGTATTAGGAAAACCTATGGCGAAACGTCAAAAATAATGCTTGGGTCTAAAAACTTTAAAGAAATGTGTGCCATTTTTGTTTTGACTTCTTTTATAGCCTATATACATTGTTTGGAAGTTGTTTTTTTATTAAAAAAATTTTAGCTCTAATAATCAACTTTACTGTTGGCTATCTGATTTTAACTTATTTTCTTGTTTATTTAATTTTTATTATTATACAGAGTGTTATAGATAGTAATCCGAGACTGGCTATGCATAGTCGCATTTTACATAAATAAAAAATGTTCTACACCATTTTTTAATTAAAGTTTTGTTTGGCTGCCAATCACCATTTTTTTACTTTTTGTTTTTGTAACGGATTCTTGTATGAGTTAATATCTAGCATGGAGCATTAATAAAAACTAAAGATTGCCTACTGGTCGACATTCGACCAAAATTTTAGATGCTCTGGACTGGACCCAATTTAGATTGAAAAATAAATATTTTATATTATTTATAAAACAGTAAGAAACATCTGTTCTTACTGTTTTTATAAAATTTGTTATTACAACAGCTGTCTGTACAAAATGCTGGGAATTAATGAAATAAATTACCCTTCTTCCGTAAGATTAACATTGTAACTTTGAAAGCTTGTGGGGCGTAGCCCTGGGGACCGATCCGAATTATAATGCAATTCTGCTCATCTACAGGACACTACCTTTCTAACGGTATGCGCGGACTTTTCCTATGACGCACACGAGCTGAGAAAAAAGGAGGAAATGAAACTTGCCTGCCTATTAATGTATAGATGTCAATTTATAAAAAAATATTATTTTACTTTATTTTCATTTTTAAATAGCGTCTTTTTTATTTTATTTTTCAATAAATAGGCCTATTTTGAAAACGTTTGAAAAAGGAAAACAGTGGTTTTTGGAACTAGAAAAAACTTCCAAGAGTTTACACCAAGAGATTCTACTTACAGTCATTTATTCCATTGTACTAAATCCAAACCTCTGATTGTTTTGCTTGTTGAAACAAATGAAACAATAACAAACCTCTAATGATATTTGTCTATGTCAATACTTAACAGCTGAAATCAGTTCAAATACAAAATAAACAATAACGACGCCAAACTCGGTATATAGATAGGTTAAAATTTATTAACTTTTATACAAACTATTTATTATTAATGGTGGTATGATGAAAAGTACTGTTCATAACTCGTCCGAAAGTGGTATACCGGTGCTTGACCTAATTGAGTACTTGAAACTCGATCTTGCACCAGTAACTACCACTTTCCGTACTAGTGAAGAAATATACTATTTCTAAAATATCAAGAGCTGTTGCTGTTATTTAATGTAAGTAACTTCATTGTTTCTACAGCAGGCAAAATCAGAAATCTCTTTAGTCCAAAAATAAATTTAACACGTTCGCGGCTTCTTGGCTTCAATTGTAGCCATCTGGGTTTCAACCCTAGTCCGGGTGATTTTGTAGCCATGTACTATTGCTTTAAAAATTGCATTGTTTCAATGTTATTAGAGCGAGGGCTTTGAAAATCCGCACAGCATTAGACATATATATATAAGATGCTATTTCCTGTTGTTGTGGGCCCCGCTGGACAGTGCTGCACCTGGATTCTGTTGCTGATTTTGGAACCATGACTCAGTCGCAAATCAGTTTGCATGCGCAAGTAATTATTAGATTATTTTAGTCCATGTTTTAGTATTTTAGTAGTTTTTAGCTGGGATTTTCCATTAGGGGTTTTTTGTAACGGTACCAGGTGCATAAAATGTCGGACCCTGATGATCCGGAGTATGACTTCCAAAAATACATCTGAATTTTTTTTCCATGGGTTGGACAATTTTTCATAAGTAAATATTGAAAGTAAACACACGTAGAGTTATCCTAAAATAATCTTTTCAAGAAAAAAATCTCTCATATTTAGTGCCCCAAGAGTAAAGTCACTGCCACAGTGCTGTATGGCTACAAATGTATTCATGGAAGGTGGCACCACTTTTTACCACCAGAAACAAAATATAAGTAAGTTTATTCAAAAATGTACCAGTAGCATCTTTTCTTACTAAAGTAAGATTATTACAGTTTTTTTGTAAATTTCAGGATAGGACGGGTTTTAAAAAACGATTAGGCGTAGCCGCAAACATGTTAAACAAGTGGAGCTTAACAAATGTTAAATCAACAAAAAGTTTTAGGTCTTTTTACCAAAACCCTTCATGGAATTTACACTGACCATGTTGTTGATTAATTATTCCTTGAATATATGCGATTTATGGAATGTCAAAATTTTGTTTAAATTGCTCTACAGTCATACCTAAATTATACTGGCTAGATAGTTGAGTGGTTTATAGTGCTCGCCTTTGAGTTCAAAGGTTGCCGGTATGATCCTGAGAAAAGTTAGTAGGCCTAGCTTTTTAAAGGATCGATACTGGACCCAGTAGCCATTTGTCAATGGGCAATTCATTATTAATGGTATCGAACAATATGTTGACGTTAGATAGTAAAAAGACCAGGGTGTGGACCGTTCCCCTTCTAAACTTTATAAAGTGCCTCAGGTGTAGAAAGAAGTCAAATTATATTAGAAAATCATAACGTTATGTTAACAAAATTATTGTACAGATAACACGGAATATCTTGGCCTATGATGACCATTTACAGTTCAAACAATTGGAGCAGAGTGACAAAGTTGCAGATTGTCGCAGACTGTTTGTAGTGTCATATGTTTACCAATTTGAATCCAGAAGTGGAGTATGGCAGATGCCAAGATATTCTGCGTTATCTGTACAACAAAAAATGACACTAAGAATTATATTCAACCTAAAATGGGATAAATATGTGTGAAAATATTTCTTGGTGATGGACATTATGTAAGTTATAAACAGTCTTTATACAAGACCTTTCACACAATCTTACGATACCGGAGAAAAAAACAAACAAACAAACAAAAACATTTTAACAAGAAATGGTTGCTAAGTCGGGGGACAAGGATAAATCACAACAGACATAGGAATGAAATGGGTATTAATCTGCATAGACTAGAATTGTATATCTTAACAAAAAAGCATCTTGTGCATGGAAATAATATTTATATTGTCCAAGGTAAGAACTTTTAATGAGTTTGCTCAGTTAAAGAGGAAACTAAACCATTATTTGATTTGCAAAACATTCACAGTTTTGATGAGTTATAGTGTTTTTTTTTGTTTTATTAATCACAATTCTATAGTATTAGTTTTAATTTCATTAAATGACTTCATTTAATTTACAATGGTTAGATAAGAAAAGTTATTTTATATTTAATCCAATTCAATCACAATTTTATATATAAATGATTTAGCCATACAACAAAATTATTTTCATCACAATTCTCTACAAATCTATTAAAATCTTTTGATTTATTGAAAACTAATGAATTCAGTAAAATAAGTCCTCCTTATAATGAGCAAAGCAAGCAAGCAACGCTTTATGATGCAGAGGCCCGTTGTCCCTGAAGCGACTCTAGCGATAGTCGCTAAGCGACAGTCGCTCCAGCACTGGTAGCGTTGTTTCAAATCGGAACGTTGTCCTTGATGCGACAGGCGTGGCTAGCGACTATCGCTGGCGACTGTAGCGGGTCTGGTTTGAGGGCAGGCTCAGTCGCAGTCGCGGAGTGTTTCTTCTCAATTTTTCACGTGTTTAGTTGTTGATTGTAATGTCTTCAAGAAATACGGAACTACAATGGAAGATGAAAAGCTTCTAGAAACGGCTTTTATATTAACTATTGCACTTATTGCTCGAAATCGAGCAATTTAATTTTACCTATAACATGTCATTGCTAAAATGTTGCATATAGTTCTCCGACCAGTCCAATAGTGATTAATTCATCCAAAACTAACCTATTTACAGCTGTAGGAGACAGCTATGTACAGATGTCAAATGCGCAACCTAATCCCAATAATAATATTCAGCGGAGCGATAGTCGTTGAGCGATAGTCGCTGAGCGATAGTCGATGATCGATAGTCGCTCAGCAATAGTCGCTAATCACGTCTTTGTCCCTAAAGCATTTTATAGAGCAATTCTGGTGCAATTTTATGCTGAATTTCGAGTTTTAAATGTGCCATGAGTTTGAAGCAGAAGTAAAACAAAAAATACCTTTCAGTTGAGGAAGTCGATGACGAAGACTTCATGCATATGTTTTTTGCTCCAAGAGTTGGTACTCATTTCAACAAGACAAAACTGTATATTAATTTTCCACTAAAGTGTCATGGGATTTAATATAACCAGGTTTGTTGCCATTGTTGGTTTTGACAAAATATTAGTTACTCATAAAGATATGTACCAAACTGTGTTGAAAATTGTTAAAAAATTAAGCAATATAGGCCTAAGGTTTGATTGATTTCCTAAGAGGATAACATGGGAGGCTGGGTTTGCATTTTACCTGATATTAGTGAAGCTAAGTTATTTTTTCAAAATACTAAATCTTTTATGTTTAGGTTTTTGAATGTTATTTTAAAAAGTTTTTTTTTATTAATTGCAAAAAATGCGAAAACCCAAATTTTTTGGTCCTCAGAAGCCAAAAACAACATTCATTCATTTTCATATATGTGTGTCTATAAATGCCTAAATGCATATAAAGTGTCTGGATAACTTTTGAAGGGGACCTCCGATTTTTATGAAATTCGGTATGGAGGTGTAAGACCAGGTCTATTATATTTTCATGAGTTCGTGAACCAGCATGATCGGGTTAAATGCGAACGGGGCTTTATGAAGTTTCAAAGGGGTCAAAAATAGGGTTTTGCTCATTTTTGGACCTCAATTTTTGAAATTCTACAATTTTAACTAAAACCATTAAAAAAAGCTTAAAAAACAAACAATTTAGTATTTTGCATTTTTTTGCACTTGGCTCAACAGGTTACAGAGAAAATCCAAAAAAGTTTTTCCATGTAATTCTTATGTGAAATTAACAAAACCCTCTGTCTCACATATTTATTGACATAACAATTCTTTATATTTTTTATTAAAATTCTACATTCTTTAATTTTTCCCTGGTAAAATTTGAAATGTACATTCACAAGGTAGGGTTTAACTGAATTTTGGTTACAAAACCCATATGGCAATGAACTTACATACTCACCCCCATAGGGTTTATGGGGAAAATTAAAAAGTGCCGAATATTGATACAATTTGATATTTACCTTACCGTACCTTACCATTACATTTCCTAACAACTAACATAAAAGAAATCCCATGGCAGCAAACCTACAAACTCATTTCTATAGTGTTTATGGAGAAAATACAAAATATCAAATCCCTTTGGAAATTTGCTGAGTACGCAGGTCTGCTGCGATGGGCTATTTTCACTATACAGCTCTAAGAGTAAATTTACTAGAAATTTTTACTATACTGTAGTAGGATTCACGAAAATAGTCCGATGAGAGTCTACACATTGTTGCCAAATTCATTCAGAAACACATTTTTTTACTGCACTACACATGGTAAACATCACTTGAAATGACAACATTGCAGGGTGAGAGGGGGTGAAGGGGGACGCAGCTGTTAAAATTTCCATCGGACTATTTTCGTGCATCTTACTATAGCGTAATCAATTCAATAAAGTTTTTGGGTAAGTAATTAATTTAATTTAGGAGACTTAAATGTGTAAGAAAACTAAAAATTGTATAGGTATAGCACTGTAAAAGTGTTTACTTTTTAACGTACAAGATCGTTTGTAACTTGTTTTAAAGACATTTAATGATATATTTTATTATGGGATCAATAAAAGTACTAGTAATCATATTTCTTTAATACCACCAAAAAAATTAAAACTTCTATCTATGTAGTTAATATGTAATTTGATAGATTTGTTATTTTTTATTTGTTTATTTTAAATAGCTTGTTACTAGGATTATCAGTCTTATGTTGCCGTTCATCCCCATACGCGCGGAACAAGCGTACTCCTATAGTGTAGTAAAATTAGTCGGGAAAAATGAAATAATTTTTGGAAAGCCAATTTCTTTTGAAATGTGTTCTATGGCGTCCCCTGACCTTCCTCCGAAAAGTCCCCAGAAATCCCATATGGGGATCACGCTTAAAAATGAGGGGTTGGCCCATAAGGAGTTACATTAAAATTAGATATTAAGCATACTAAATATAAATACATTCCAGAAGGTTTATATACATCAAATTAAAGGTCTTCAAATGTAGAATACAATGCCGTAAACCCGAACTCAATATAACTGTCGGGAGTGAAATGGCAGGCGTTCAAAGTTTAGAATACAATAATATTATCAAAACTTTGAAATACAATAACTTCCGACATATTTGACCTTTTGAGGTCTGGTTTTCGGCTATGTACTCTCCTTAATAAGACCTTTAAAATGATGTATAGCATGGCTATGGACTAAGAAAAAATTTTCAAAACTCCCTCTTTGGGACGTCCATGTAGAGGGTGGTTCAAGGGTAATATGATGGGCATATGTCAAACTATCCCTATTTGCTTAGGTAATTGTACAAGCAACCGTTTGCCGCAAACCGCGACTCGAAAGGTCAAGTATTTCGAAAATTATTACATTTTTAAGCGTTTACGTTAAAATGTGATTTTTATTCAAAGTTTGAAAGGCTGCCGTTTTCGACTCAGGCAACCTTTTGAGATGGGGTTTGCGGCATTAAATTCTACTACTTAAGAGCTTTAATTTGATGTACATAAACCCATTGGTCGAAGAAAGATTTATTTCTGACTCCACGTGGGCCATCCCATCATTTTTAGGCATGTTGCCCACTGGGGATTTCAGGGGACTTTTCTGAGGGAGGTCAGGGGATGGTATAGAACACATTTCAGCAAAAATTAGCTGTCCAAAAATTATTTCATTTTCCAGCCATATTTTGGCTTAATTTTACTACACTACTAGTACTAAGAATGTTTGAGACTGTTTGCCTATTCAAACGGTTTATGGATCTACTCACTAAAACATTTTGTAGCCAACAGATGTATCTAGATCCTTGTGGCCATCAATATTCAACAAATGTTGGAGTAGCCCTAATTGGCCATTTTAGTATAAATTGGTTAGTTTATTTGATGGACGGAGACAAATGAAGATGATATCTGGGCGTTTGGTTATTTATGAAATTGAATGGTCCATTGCGAGAGTGATTATATCTGGGCACGTTTGACTTAAACCGCCCAACATCAGTGATTTTTCACAGAAAACTGAGAAAACAATATTTTTGTAAATCACTTCTTCTTCTTCCTTTTTTAAAGAGGTTGGTAGGTCTCTTTTGCCTTACTTTGCACCGTCCAAATTGACTATTGATCTGTGCATAGATTGTATTAGACAAAGTGAGTGAGTGAGCGGCTTCAGTACAGACAGAAGCGAATGGTACTGATAAAAGTCACTGGCAGAACATGGATTCGAACGCACGACATTGCTACTATGGTCCCTAAGTCCGGTGCGCTAACCACGACTCCATCGACTCACTTAATTTAGTGTTTTTTCGTTATGTAAAGAGCTATTGGAATGTGTTTAAACTTTCAATATTCGACTTTACCTTTTTCAGTTTTTAGTTTAAAGTCAACTTTTGGCAGTAAAGTTGTTAATTCACTGTATATAAATAGTTAGGTAGGCTATAAAGTTAGCATTTTATCATACAATTAATAGTAATAACTATTGGTGACAATTTAAGGAAATTTACAATTCTTAATTCTGTACTCTAATACAGATTATTTAAATGTATGTATGTATGCACACGGATCTCATAAAAGTGCCTGGATGGCTTAGCGTTTGATCGGTAAACTTATAAAATTATTTTGAAGTAACAATTTTAGCCACTTCACAGAGAAGATACGCTGAAATGTCAAGTAAAAGAAAATTTGTTTTTATCTTTCCAAGACGAGTACACTAGCTCCGTTCAGCCTCCTACGATAAGCTCGTTCACTTCGCTTATTCTCTTCCCAAAAATGTCTAATACTTATCAAAATGTATACAGAACAGAAAAAAATGACATTCTTATGGGGAAGTGAGAACGCCACCCTTGAAACACAGATAGCACCACAATCATGTAATGGATTGTGATGTTTGGTTGAATGCAACAGGTTGAATGACAGATGTCAAGAATAATTTTGCAATAGTTGGTTATTTTTTTGATTTTTTAAACAAATATGCTCATTTTGACATTAATTTGCTGTAACTAACAATAAAAATTATATATGCATTGGAATGTACAGGAATCCAGAAACAAAAAAGTTCAACATTTTATATACAAATGAGAAATATGCTCTTAGTTTGATATCTAGATTTGATTATACCGGGTGTCCCATAATAGTCCCCCCGGGTTAATTTTTGAACGACTGTATTCAAATGAACTTTGATATACGTTACTAGGGTAATGTAAAGTACTTTTTGGTGATATTTTTATATTCACCACCCACCCACAAATAGGGTTTGCTGGGGGTAGCTCAAAAATTTTATTTTATTAAAAATCCTATTCGGAGGTGAGGGTTAATTTCAAAATATCAGAAAAATGTACTTTACATTACCCAAGTAACATGTATCGAAGTTCGTTTGAATACATACAGCGGTTCAAAAATTAACCAGTGGTGGACTGTTATTTGAAACCCAGAATTTTCTACGCGTTCCAACAATAAACAATTATAATAATGGGAAAATATAAATAATTATGAATCATTAAAATTTTATCGCAGGCGTTTGGTTAGTTATGAGAGAAAGGCGTAGAAATTATAACGCAGGTGAAAGGAAGCAGCCGAGTTAACTCTTACGTCAGACGACAAGCAATCTAACAGCTTCTTTGTTGACCGTCTTTCGGCCTCAGATTACATTCATTTTACCTGCCGTAACTGGGATTCTATTATTATACTACCTATTTTACCGTCCTTGAAAGGTGTATGAGTTATTAGTTTATATTTTATTTTCATACAGATCAAACAACAGTACAAAAAAATCTTACATATACTTTACTTAAGACAAAAAAAATATATAACACAAAGAAAACTTAAATTGAAAAACAATTTACAAAATTATCGTAAGTTATTATATCTGTTTTATTATTCAATATGAAAAAAATTGAATGGCTTTAAAAACACAGCCCCGGTTCATGAAAGTCATATTTAAGTTACCAATTGTTACATTATAAATATAATTCAATCGTCTATTGTATTTCACACAGTAGGCCTAGCCTTATCTTTTGGGTAACTACATATGTCAACCAACATTTATATACATCGAGCATACTAAACGTTGGTCTTGAATAGGTGCGAAAACGCAACTAATAAGTATCGAGGTTTCCAACAAACAAGAAACTACTCGGTCCCTGGATTATTTAGTTATAAACCAATCGCTGTCACCTCAACCTTAATGATTATGTCACCCACTTTCGCCGATATATTGACACACATCTCCTGAGATCATCTGAATAATCTTCCAATTACTTGGAATACTTCGAAAAATAATTGGATCTTTAATTTTTATTCATTTGATAGCTCAATCGCCGTTTTTAAACTAATAAGAAGTAAGAGAGTTTTTAAGAGAGAAGACTAATCGTTATATCTTAATCATCTAACATTTAAAATTGCAATTATTTCATCCTATATCTAGTCTCATAATACATAACCCAATGTCTCAGGATCAATACGGCCCAATGTTGAATCCTTACTGGACGATAATGGGCGAGCGTAAACAGCGAATGTTAATCATCAAGAAACATGAGATAGAATATATTAACATAGGATTAAGTCATAACCTATTCAAACCTATTCTAAGTAATAACAATAAATTACCTAACTATCGTTGATTTTTTTGTCTGTACATTAAATTTTGTAATAATCCTCATTTAGAAGTAAGTTCTCATAAAATGAAATACATTCTTTTAATTTTTTGTAATTTACAGGTTTACCTCGATTATCTTAAAACTGAAAAATAGAGGATAAAGAACTGAAAGGCTATTCGATATTGGACACGGACATTTATTGCCATCGACAAACAAATTAAACTTGATCACACTCTACAACATCGACGTCAGGTACTAGTTACAAAGTGAAGTTTTTTATAAGAGAGAATATAGGAGAAAAATTACGTGAAGATTAACCTATAATAAGTAAGCGACTCTATTTTGGTTAGAATAAAACATACTATTTTTATTTCGGATTATTTTATGTTTATTATATGAGAGGAAAGAGCTAAAATGTTGCTAAATATTTCAAGGTAAGGCTGTGAAGTTTAAACTTGATATACAGCTGACTTGTTGTTGTTGTGAACAGTGCAAAATTTGTGCTCCTTATAATAGTGTTAAATTCTAAATTGATAGCTTAGAAAATAAGTAATTTTTAGTTATAAGAACAATTTAAGAACTTTTCTTACGAAATTCAACAAAATATCTAAATTATACTCTCCAATTAAATAATAACAATAGGAAATCAAGGTGCATATAACCTATTTTGTAGTTGTGCATCTTAGTCAAGATATATCAGCTGAGATAAATAAATATAATATTCAAGTAAAATTTCAAAATTCCTAGAAATAAATACAGTTCTAGCATTGAAATGATTAAGTCCATTATACACCTCTAGTCAAAAAGCCAACAGTGACCTTAAATCCAAACCTAAAACCCCAGAACCACAGGGCGAGGTGTTATTGAATTTAAAAATAAAAATAAAAATCTGTAAAATGCAAGAGGATGTAAAAGAGTTAGAACTAAGAAAACATGACTTAGTCAAAGAATTAGAAAACCTGAAATCACAACAGGTTAATTTGGAAAGTGACTTAAAAAATAAACAAGGCAAAAATCCTTCAGATGCTGGCTACGGTAATGATCTGTACTTGAATGACATTCATCTTCAGTCATATTTGGATTGTTTATGCAATGAAGTTACAGAAGAGAGGAAAGATATACTATTTGTTGGACCTACAACCACACAGCTTCTAAAATATGGTATTTTATACGAAAATCTTACAGCTTTAACTGCCCTTGACTTTCATACAGCAAACTTTGTTTTGTTTAAATGATTGTCCTGAAATACAAGTAAAAACAGTCATAATGGAGCCCACTGGAGCTTGTTAGTATACCAAAGGGACATCAATACTTTCTACCACTTTGACAGCGTCATTGGTTTGAACAAGAAGCATGCTGAACAACTTGCAAACAATATAACAAGTAATTCCAACTTTGTTGAAGCGAAAACACTGCATCAGAAATCATACTTTGAATGTGGTTTACATCTTTTAGTCAATGCAAAGTCAGTAATAAATCAAATCAAAGTGAGTGGTAATGTCATTGATAACTTCTGTGATAGCCTTAACAAGGATGTAAATAATATTGAATTACGTGACCAAGAAAATTTCAAATGCAATAAAGATTATGTCCCCAAACAAGTATGTAAATATAACACCTATAAAACTGTACCGGTATCAAAAAAATTAAAAAACCAAGAAGTCACTTTCCAAACAGTGTGAAACACTTCCATTACTGCAAGAAAAGTTTACCATTTTGACTTCTAACAGATTTTCATGTCTTGAAAATGAAATCGCATCTGGCGATGTAGAATATCAATACGAAACACACATCAAGAAAGATAAAGAAATAATACGTCAAAATAAATCTAAAGTAATAATGATTTCTGACAGTCACGGCAGAAGGTGTGGTGAATTATTGCATGAAAAACTAAAAGAAAATTTTGATGTTCTTTCAATTTTCAAACCAAATGCGAAATTAAAACAAGTGACGGAAGACTTGCCTAAACATACAGGAAAATTTACAAAAGAGGACTATGTGGTCGTACTAGGTGGTACAAATGATGTAACAAACTTAAATACAATTGAAAATAACATTCTTGAAGACTTTCAGGTTTTAAATAAAACCAGCAAAATCACCAATGTAATATTCCCAGGCATCCTTCATAGATTCGATAAGCCTTATCTGAATGACAAAATTAACAAAATTAATAATGAATGGAACAGAAATTTGAAAAAAAAAAACACTTTTCACAGTTAATGATAGTAATTTTGTTTTAGTAAAAAAATTTAACATGAATAGAAGGGTACATACAACTCACGGTTTACATCTAAAAATGAATGGAAAAAGAAAATTAATGTCTGTAATCGCAGAAACTATAAAAGAAGACGCTATGACAAAAGGGAACCACCTCAAAAGTTAGCGTGTATATAATACACAATACAATAATACAATACAAATACAATGTGTACAAATAATAAATGTGTGAAACCAAAGAACAACTTAAACATAAAATCGTTGAGTGACTGGCCTCCACTGTTGCCAAACGTAAAACAAATTGAATTAAACCAGAATGTACCCTTGGACAAACATTTTCTACCATCTACATTAAAGAGAAGTGACAATTGTAAAGTGAATACTTGTGGAAACTTTCTAAATTCTAGTACTAGTAGTGATGAGGACAGTCTAATTTCGATCATAGACGACAATACTTGCTCGCCTTTATTTTGTGACTCAATCAGAATGAATCTTCAACCACGGACTCCTACTTCAAATTTATCTGTTCCATGTGATTCTTTAAACAGGTAAAGCCACCAGTCGTTGGGAGGGAAAATATAAAAGACAACCCCTCATTTAACAATAACGTCTCAATTTTTCACCAAAATATGCAAAGTGCAACTAACAAAATTAACATTTTAGAAATTGTTTGCATGGAATTAAATCCAAATTTCTTTGTTATCAGTGAACATGCATTTAACACTGAAAATTGCCATTTTTTCAGTTACAAAACTACGTCGAGGCTAACATATATTGCCGGAAATATTATAAATCAGGAGGGGTTGCAATTTTTGTTAAAAACACAATTGTATTTAATAAATTAAATTTTAACTTTTCTGCTGACAAGAATTTAGAAATTACTGGTATTTCATTTAAAAGAAAAAATGGGAAAACCAGCCTAGTTGGTATTTACCGTTCTCCAAATGGTAATATCAACACATTTTTTGAAAAATTTGAGTTCCTTTTACGGCTCTTAACAAAAAGCAAATCAAAATTTATTACTATCGGTGATTTTAACTTAGATGTACTGAATATTAAAGATAGAGCTATAAAACAATTTAAAGATTTATTAAATTCATTTAATTTACAATGGTCTATAAACTCTCCAACACGTATAAAAGGTAATTCTAAAACTGCAATTGATAATGTTATTTCAAATTTAAGTGGTCATATAGACATTGATGTTATAAGCACAGCTGTCTCTGACCATTTTGGGCAGATGGTTACTCTGAACAAATTTTCTCCTGAATTAATACAGCCGACAAAAAAATTACAACGTATCACCTTACCAGAAAATATTACGAAGCTCAAGGAATCTTTAAAAAATGAATCCTGGCTATCTGTTAATAGTAAAGATTCGGTTCAGGAAAAATTTTCTGAGTTTATATCAACATTTACTAGTCATTTGGGCAAACCATGTCCTTTACGAACACATGTTGAAAGACCAAAAAATAGATCATCGACGTGGATAACAAAGGGAATATTGGTATCCAGAAAAAACATTAAAATCCATTCAAAACTATTCTATAGCTCCCAAAGCGAAAATTTTAAAGCATTTTACAAACGGTTTAGAGCAATTTATAGACGGGTAATCAGAGCAGCGAAAGCATATGATATTAACAGAAAGCTTGAAAAATGTAATAATTTTTCTAAAACTGCTTGGAATATAATAAATGGTCACAAAGAACAAATTAAAAACCCTGTGAAACTTAAAGTTTATGATAAATATATTTCAGATCCCTTAAGTATAGCCCAATTGTTTAATTCTTTCTTTTCAAACGTAGCTGTTAATAATGGCATTAAACCTGAAGTAATAAAATGTAAAAGATTTATTACGAAATCTATGTTCTTATGTCCTGTCACAGAGGATGAATTAATATGTGTTATCAAACATGTTTCTGCTAAAAAATCTACTGATATCACTGGTTTGTCCATGTGGTTATTAAAACAGATAATTTCAAGTATTAGTAAAATTTTAACGAAAATAATCAATCTATCCCTTGAAGAAGGTATATTCCCTGATAATTTAAAATTGGCGAAAATCATACCTATATTTAAGAAAGGAGATCCGTCGGACATGAGTAATTACCGACCGATTGCTCTCCTGCCTATCTTTGGCAAAATCATAGAGAAACATTTTTATATTAGACTTACCTCTTTTTTGGATCATAATAATATTCTTTCAAAAGCTCAATTTGGATTCAGAGAGGGTTTCAGTACGCTAGACGCTATAAATAAATTCCTTGAATTCATTTTAATTGAACTTGAAAAGGGCCATAAGGCAACAAGTGTCTTTTTGGACCTCAGTAAAGCTTTTGATTGCGTTGATCATGCTTTACTTCTGAATAAACTTGAAACATATGGTATTCGGGGGACTTCTTTCAAGTGGATTAAATCCTACCTTGAAGGAAGAACCCAACAAGTATTGATAGAAAATAAATTGTCCGGTAGAGAAAACATAGCATATGGTGTTCCACAAGGCTCAATCCTTGGCCACGTTTTGTTCTTGCTTTATGTAAACAATTTAGATGAAATAATAAATGTTGAACAAATCACACAATATGATGATGATACAACTCTCAGTTTTACAACTGATTCAACTTAAACTGTAGAGAGTGTATCTTTCACGCAGGTCAATTGTTGTGTCCAGTTTTTTAGTAGTTTAAACTTAAGAGTAAATTATTCAAAATCAAACTACATAAATTTTAATTTAAGTAATATAGATGAAAGCAAAATCCCAGTAATTATGATAAATGGACACATTTTGGAACAAGTCAAGTGTGTAAAATTCCTGGGTTTAAACATAGAACAAAATTTAACTTGGGAACATCATATTGAATATGTCTGTAGGAAAATTTCCTCGGGAATATTTCTTATGCGTAGACTTTCAAAATATTGTAGAATAAAAATTTTAAAAAACAGCTTACTATGGCATAATTCAGCCACATTTATCCTATGGATTTGCCTCTATGGGGGGCTTGTGCTTATTGCAAATTTTCTAGGGTATTTATTCTACAAAAGAAACCTGTACGAACCCTAGCAAAGATAGGCAGAAGAGAATCGTGCCTACCAGCCTTTAGTAGTATGAAAATTTTAACATTAGCAGGTTTATATATTTATCAGACAATTAAGTTTTTCTAACAAAATGTGACTCAAAATTCGGCACACATTTTCATAAGTATAATACTAGAAATAAAATTTTATTCAGAAATGATTTCCACAGACTCGAAAACTACCATAAGTTGCCATGTTACGCTGGAGCTAAACTGTTTAACCATCTCCCTGAAAGCATAAGAAATATTAATGATATCAAACTATTTTACAAAAAAAAAAAAAAAAAAAATAAGAGAATATTTAATAAATAATGCTTTTTATAGTGTTGTAGAGTTTATAAATCATACCCATGCAAACACCTGCTGGGAAACTTAGAACTAAATTGATAGTTTTATAGCCTAAATAAAGTGCACTTTGCCGAATTATTTGATGGGTTTTAATAAACTGGTGGCTCTATCTGTTTAGGGCTGCAAAAAGTCAACACAATATGTAACTACTGTATCTGACTGTCCTAATAAAAAATAAAATAAATAGTTCCTTTAACACAATTTTTGCCAAATTTTTACAATAACAAGTTATTATGAAAAACTTACTCATTATTAAATGTGTGTTCATTATTTATCACTTACACATGATGGAAATATATGTAGTGAAAGAAATTATCGTTAAACCGATTTAGAAAAAAGCCCAAACGTAACTTTTATGATTGGAAACCTCAAAGAGGCTTGTACAGGCTTGTAAATTTGTAAAATGTCTATGTTTGCTTTTCTTTAGTTTTTTTGAACAGTAATTTATTTTACGCATAGAGAAACGCAAACTGAATGTATCAGATTTGGCTTGATAAAAAATAAGAGGATTTTTATTGGAAGAATTGTCTATTATTTATTGGAAGTAAAACAAGAGTTTTTAAAACAAAATAATCGTGTGCACTATTATTCCGTATTTGGAGGATAGAAATGATTTAGTTCGCATATGATAACTATGTTTCTATATTTTTGTGATTTTAAAACGGTTGGATTAAATAAGTACCAGACCAATCACAATCATTTTTAAGTGTCAAGGTACAGGTTCTGTTCTATTGAACCCACTATGGTGCCACTTAGCTCTCTTTGTCAACTTTCTCTGTTTACAAATCCGTAGGACACTTCTGTGGTTTCCTCTACACGATTACTAGCTCATTTTGGGATTTAAATTCAATAGATTACCCAGCAATTGGTCAGCCCCACGTTTGGTAAGTCATATATGTTTTTATTCCATCTAATCATTTTCCGTAGCAATTAAAAGTTAAAAACTCTGTTTGGGGTTTAGAAATAATTAACATATAATAAAGAAAATTAAAATATAGAGTAACAATATTACTATAAATATATATTATTACATTAAATTGAATTAAATGTGCTTATTCATCTCATAAAACAAACATGACATTTTTTTTTTTTTTTTAAATGGTGACATTAATGAGAAATCTTTTAAAACTTTTAAAACGTCGTAAAACACTTTGTAAAAAAAACTCCTATTAAAGTTAAGAAAAAAGAGAATCTCGTCATCACGAATTACGCATAAATTTTTAAGTTAATTTTAATTTTTTAGTTTTCCTTCCAGTTAATAAACTAAAACATACCTTACACATTAATATCCTCCAATATATATATTAGTTCTACAAAACTTTTCCATTTGTAGTTTTATCGAAAAAATTACCTCTAAAATGTGATACCAAAATAATTAAACCTATTTTAAGTAAGGTAAGTTTACCAGCTTAATATTTTTGTTCATAATTTGATCAATTTTCTAATAGCTTATTTAGAATGCACTATTGAAATAAAACAAATTATAACTTAGTTTGTGGAAGTCATCTTTTTAAAGATTAAAGTATATATGATGAAACACTTATGTCTAGGATGTGTATTAAGTCGTTTACGTCCATATGGGATTCCTCCCACAGCCCGTTCCACCTGAACGGTGTGCTACCACTGAGCTGTGTTTAGAAATCAGACAATATTAATTTTATTTTATTTTATTTTTATTTTATTTTGTTTCTATCAACGCCAGTGGCATTTTTTAACGTTTTGAAGGGGAACGGTCCAAACCCCAGTCTTGTTACTATCTAACATCGACCAGTTGTTAGAAAGCATCCTTAATTAATAGCCCAATGACAAATGGCAACTGGGTCCGGAATCGATCCTTTAAAAAGCTACTAACTTTTCTCAGGATCGAACCGGCAACCTTTGGATTCAAAGGCGAGCACTATAACCACTCAGCTACCCAGCCAGTACGTAGAATTAATTCGGTTTAACTAAAGCTAATTAATTCTAAGGAGCAATGGTGCATATAATTTTTTATCTAGCTTATTATTACTGCTTTTAATACAAAAGTAAGAGATCAATTAATGATATTATTATTGTAGTGTTTAATCCATTCCATATCAACCCGTATAAAAAGTTTATTTGCGTGGGCAAAGAATTTATTGATTTGTTACAAAAATGCCATATAATAATAAGTTAATAAGACCAAATGTTTGTAAAACCATGAACCTTTGCTATTTAATGGAATAATTTAATAAATATTTGTTTTTAGTTCGTAATTATATATCCAACTAGTTAAATGGACGTGCTCCGCTACGGTAAAACTTTGTATACCAACAGTGAGGTTATAGATACACCAAATCCTCTCAGCAGACCTTTAAAAAGCTGGCAATTTTAACTGAAATTTCTTCCATAAGAATTACATTGACCTGAAAATTAAATTTGCTACCGTAGTTTACTTTGATGACGATCATGAATTTCAATGGAATCCCGTAAATTTACGTATCATTCCCCATAATTTTACGTATAAATTGTTAAGAAAGGTACAGTAGTTACTGAGATATCACAGGGTTTCAATTACCGCTCACTGTTTGTGCCACTGTGTGTTGTTATTGTGACCATTCCATGTTGGATTATTCTCAAAATTACAAATTTTGTAATTATACTGACCGAGGAACATGGGAAGATATAGGCATGCGGAGACAAATACTCCGCATGCATTCGAAAAATCTTGTCTATAATTTAATCTAGTCAAATTATGGTTTAACACGGAAGTAATTGCAAACTAATATATTTTGACTGATTCTTATGTAAAATTACCTGAAAAAAAAAAACAATTGAGAAAAGTCTACCACTCTCAGACACTGCACTCGCCTGTTATGGCCAATTTTTCAAAATGGCGGCTGTAGTTTTATAAGTTTTTGCTGAATATCTTTTGAATCGTTAAAGTCAGGTAAATTTTGTAAATTAGTAAAATTTTGAAAATTAAGTTTTGCACTTTTTGATATAGAGTATGTATTGGTTGTTATATTTAATAGTTGTGATGTTGCCCTTTAAAGCTACTTTCAATTGTGGACTTTTAAGTGAATTTCGTTTGTTGGGAAAACCACATTACGGTGGTGCCAAAGGTTAGATATAAGCCTTTAACCATGTTAACTTTTTACTATAAGGTCCCCAGATATATAAAAAAACACATTTAATTAATATTTTCATATCTGCATATGTATACTTATTAAGATACATATGAAAATATATATGTAAATTAAATTCCGTGAAGCCGGTAAAACTGTAAACGAAACGTTCGATTTTTATCAAACTTTACATGAAGGTGTGGGACTATGTATATGTCCACTAGTTATGTCACAGGTTCAAATTTGTCTAAAATACACTTAAACCCCGTTTTTGGCCGATTTTAGACAAATTTGTACATGTATCACAACATGTATATATATATACAGGGTTAGGCAAAAGTCTGGACACCCCTAATTAACTTTTTTAACGTGTTGCAGTAGGAAAACCAAATTTGGCAAATGTTAACAACATAAAAAACTGCACTTTTTCATCAACTACACAACTTTGCCCCTGCCCCCAAAATAGGGTATTTTGGGGGCAGCCCCAAATTTTCAAATGTAAACCCCTATTGAGTGACCCCTCATTTTAAACGGTTTAACAAGAGAAATTAAATGGCCCAAATCGGAGGTCGATATCTCACCCCTAAACAAAATGGCAGCCATTTCAAAATTTGAGAATGGCAATCAATTTTAAGTCTGGACACCCCCAGTTAACTTTTTAACGCGTTGCAGTAGGAAAACCAATTTTGGCAAATCTTAACAACATAAAAAACTGCATTTTTTTCATTAACTACACAACTTTGCCCCTGCTCCCGAAACGGGGTATTTTGGGGGCAGTCCCAAATTTTCAAATGTAAACCCCTATTGAGTGATCCGTCATAAACGGTTTATCAAGAGAAATTGAATGACACAAACCGGAGGTCGATATCTCACCCCTAAACAAAATGGCAGCCATTTTAAAATTTGAGATGGGGTGATTGACATTCAATAAAATTAAATCAGAAAATAATTATTTAGAAATACAAATTTTTAGAATTATTTTAGAATTGAATCTACAGGTTTATTTCTACTATTAGGGTCAATTCCAAAATAATTCCAGAAATTCTCAATTCTAAAAAAGCTATTTTCCGATTTAATTTTAAAAAAGTCAATTAACCATTCTCGAATTTTAAAATGGCTGCCATTTTGGTTAGAGATGAGATATCGACCTCCGGTTTGTGCCATTCAATTTTTCTTGATAAACCGTTTAAAATGAGGGGTCACTCAATAGGGGTTTACATTTGAAAATTTGGGGCTGCCCCCAAAATACCCCATTTTGGGGGCAGGGGAAAAGTTGTATAGTTGATGAAAAAGTGCAGTTTTTTATGTTGTTAACATGTGCCAAGTTTGGTTTTCCTACTGCAACACGTTAAAAAAGTTAATTATGGGTGTCCAGACTTTTGCCTAACCCTGTATGTGTGTGTGTGTATATATATATATATATATATATATATATATATATATATATATATATATATATATATATATATATATATATATATATACGGATATTCAATCCTAACAACTTCGACGGAAGTATTTACACATTTGAAAGGGAAAATTTTGGAGATAATCTTCAGGAATCTTAAACATTACTATCGTAATGAAGCAGACTTCCAAATCGTTTAACACTCTATCTGTTTAGGAAGTTTTTCAAGAATAAGTTTTCTCATTAGGCTCTGGCATTGTTCTATCTGATCAAAAGCTTGTATAGGTTAAGAACAGGTGTAATTATAATTTTGTGTTTTTAATTTGTGAAAAAAGATGTCATTTGTTACATTTTGTTGTTTCTTTCAAATTGTTAACACCATTAACCACTAATACATTTATTTGCTTGTATTTGTGTTACTAAGAAAATTAAGAAAAATATATATTTAGGCTATTTGAATTAACTTAATTACTATATATATATATATATATATATATATATATATATATATATATATATATATATATATATATATATATATATATATATATATATATATATAAATTAAAGTATTAAAAATGTTTGCTAGACACAGTTTTTTGCGATTGAATTTGTGTCGTGGAAAACAGTTATAATAGTAGTTTTACTAAATTAGAACTAATTATCTTTGTGGGATAGTCGTCCCTGATCATTATCGAATCTATAATAAAGCAAGAAAGACGGCCTGTCCGATGTTAATAAAATAAAGTATTTTATTACGAATAAATTAGAGATAATGCGTACCTCTGGTTTACATGTTTAAATAAAACTTTTTTGTGCATTTAAATTACTATGGAAATTTTCATAAGTTTAGATGTGGAACGGGCCAAACCCCGCTTGATATATTTTAATGTCAACCAACAATAAAGAAAAAACCCTTTAATAGAAAAAAATTTATAATTTTAATAAAGGCAGAGTACAAAAAGTACTTACTTGGTTTTCTTGCAATCTAAAACAAAAATTAAGAAAACTTCTAAGATTTTTCAAAACATACAGCACTTTTAACTTTACACTTCTTTGAGTTCTATTATGAGTTGACACCTCAAGTGTATAAAGCAAAATTTATTGCATTTGAGTTATGAGCATTATTATGACTTGTGAGCTATAAATTCTATACTTCTTTGCTTCTTCTTTCCTAAGGGCTTAAAGATAGTTTGTTACCATTGTAAAACTTGACACTGCATGCTCATATATTGTTGAAATAAATGGTAGTTTTGCTGATTTAACCTCGATTTATATTTCGGAGCAATAGATAAGTAAGGCTGCTTCCGGCGACTGGTGGTCTACCATTAAACAGGTGTCTTCAACGAGTGAATAACGGTTCTGTTGTTATTGCTCGTGGATAAAGAGACTCCAGCCGGATTCCTAAACACGTCTGCTTTAACGGACATTTTTCGCAGCCCCCGGAAGGACGGGATATTTCAGGAAGGGAAATGGTGAGAAATGGGACAGCAAATGGCCGATTGACCACTCAGAGAGTCAACTCCCTTTCTCCTGCGACAACTGACCGCTCTGTCCTCTAAAAGGCCGATCAACTATTTGTCTATTCATATTCCACAGCTCGAGGTTTGCATGTCCTCCGGATGATATTAACTGTCTAGAACGTAAATGGATAATGGAGGAAAGGAAATTGTCATACTGGACAGGCAACAGACTTACCACGTGTTATGACAAATTTGTTTGCTGCACCCAATATCAACTTCGTAACTAGTATAAACCAAAGTTGTCCTGAGATATAATGGTTGTACTATTGATTTTTATTTAAATATTGTTTTTCGGTACATTTTAAACAGCTTGAGACTCCATTTAAATACAAATTGTTCAAGTTGTTTTCAAAAATATATTACCTGAATTTAAATAACTATAAAATTACTATGCAATAACAGAACTGGATTAATATAAATACCAACATAAAACATCATGAAACCAAGAAGCACTCTGCACCCAGCCTATAGGGGTAGTATAAAAATTTATAAAAACTTCTGCATTTTAATTTATGCGAATGCGTTTAAGTTAAACCGTCGTCAGTGATGGTCGTTCAAAAATGTTGCAATGAGGTTTTAATATCCTTTGGCCTTACAATAATATTAATATACTTTCTTTCTATTCCATTGATTTTTTTGTTATATCAAAAACCGAATAAAATAGCTTTATTTCTGTAAAAAACTTAATTTGAGCACAGCAACTCGCACCGGGTATCTTCTAGCGAATATATCAATTAACGACAAAAACAAATAATGCAAATCGAACACTTTAGCAGTGCGTTAAATCAATAACCATTCAGCATAAAAAAGGTTAGCTGAACAAATGTATTTATTTGTATAACAAATTTCTTCTCGCGTAATTTCAACAAATAATTTACAATCGTAGTTATAGATATACTGTGAAATATACTGTGATATATTGTTATAGATATACTGTTGATGCTCCTGTCCTCACCACTCTACAGCTATACAGTTACAATACGATACCGGTGGCACCAGGCTTTGTAGCTCTTGACAGTGACATCTGATGGTTGCGTTCTACAGTTAGTAGTTGCGATGCGAAATAGGTAGCCTACTCAATGGTCTAACACGCATTTGATGAATACAAAAGACACGGCAAATCACGTAAATCAGTTAAGTCATACGTGTGATTAACAACAACCATCCATAGTTTTGACGGTCATAAAACTAACATTAAAAAAAATCAGCAATTTTGTACCTTAAATTTGATTAATTTGCAGAGTAGGTTTGCTTTGACAAGACATTTAAATTCACTATGAATCTTAAATTAGGTCTAGAGCACTATTTTCAATGATATATATTTTTTATTAGGTGCTGATTTAAGAGAATGTTTCACATCAAGCAAAACTCTTTCTATTTAATTATAATTAGGGGCCGCCAACTCAGACTCCTCCAGCGTTTTTCCCGTGTTTATGGCATCAGTTGTCTTTTACTTTCTCCTCCCATACCATAGTATATGGAGAAAGTATTGTTTTGAATCTGAATCCTAACTGTTTAATCATCAATATTTTTGTAATTAATTTAACGTGGTTTAGCCACATGCAATTAATGTATTGATGTAGTATATGCTATGTTTACTTGTTACATTACGAACTAAAAACAGCTTCTTTTTCTTTTAATACATACATGCTATTGTATAGAGTTAGTAAAATGTTTTCAAATTTCGTCGAACTATTAAGTGAACTGCAACTAACCAAGATTGATCAATTAATTTTCCAAGTAGACCACAATAAAAAGAAGAGAAACTGATTCAGAGTTATAATTAATGTAAGACAATTTTCTAGCGGAGAACGAGATTTAAGAGCTATCAATTTGTTGACTGCAATAAATGTTAGCGTTCTTATTTCCGAGAGTTTTGTTCCTTCTAAGAAAATTTGCTGCGTTATTGGTTACACTTGACCAGTCAATCTTGACAGTTATTGCTGTGATACATCTATAGAAATGTTTTCTTCCAATATATATTATTTATAAATCGAAAAAAATTAAAATTGGATTTTCTTTAGATTGAATGTTTTTATTCACTGTTTTGATTTTTAAACAATAATCTTATACATACAAAGCATTATGATTGTGATTAAGTGGTAGTTTAGTTGCCAGTTTTTTTTTTCATTTTTTATTTATTTTTACAATGAACAGAACTTCCAATAATAAATATATCATTTTTCATCACACTACATCGATATCACCTGTTTTTGACCCTCACTTCTACCAACGAAACACCTGTTTCTCGGCCTAGGCCGGTAATGGCAACGGTAGCAAAGAAATCTAGAATATAACAAGGTAGGCGACAACAACAACAACAACAACAACAACAACAACAAATAACAAATCAGTGATAGTTGGTAGGTCAGCTGTTAGCAACTGTCAAATTCCGTACATGGGAAAATGGTGCTTTTCCCATGGAATAAGCTGTAGGTAGTTGTCACCTACCGTAGGGTATTTTAGTTTCGGTGGCCTTAGCTGATGTGAAGTGGTTGCCTACCAACCAGAAACACAAGCAGTACATCTCGCTAGTTAAGTTGAGGTTATTTTTTGTTTGTTATAAAAAAAGTTTTAGGTACTTGTTTAGAATTTATTAAATTGTGTAGTGTGATTAAAAATATTGTTCGTAACTCGGCCAAAAATGTTTTGCCTGCTCTCGATCGTCGAAACACAATATCAAGGCCGGCAAAATCTCATTTTCGGTCCTTGTAACAAAATATACTATTATATTAATCTTACTAATGAAAATTCCATTAAAAATAATAGACCGCACATACCGGTCTATCATGGCAAGGCGAATAAAAGGCGAACAGAAAATATTTTACTTGAATATGTAGTACACATGAAACACTGCAACCATTTACTAACGTAAATAGAATTTTTATGTAAATAATTTATTTTGAAACTAATATTTAGAAGGTTCATTTCGCCACCCAGGGGAGTTGAAATCGACCTTATGGGGTTTATACAACAAATTCCTGGAAACAGTGCTGCAAAATCACTTTATTAAAACATAAACATATGTTATAAAATGTTGCACCCTTGAAGAGTTATTTTACTGATTTGCCTATCATGTCCCATGTTCGCAGCGGAAGATCGCACCACCATAAATTGATTTTAAACACAGTAAAGATGTAAAGTCTATTCAGGTAAGTATATATAGCTTACTCGCCGTTTCTTTGGTAATTGACACTTTCCCATCTGTTATTTCCATTTTACCCAAACCTATCCGAAGTTTCCTTGGTAACCGATCCCAATAGCTTGTTCACGGATCATCAAATCAAAGAGGTAAAAAAAAAAAAAAAACAACAAAATAACAAATAATGAGATGTTTTAAAAGAAGAATCCGTGATTTTTATGCTAGTTGTGACCAATTGCTAAAACTTGTAAAAAAAGAAACGAGGATAAAGTGTAAAACGTTTGCCAAGGAAACGATGGAAATATTGGGTAAAATGGCACGCATGAACAGGGGACAAAAATTAACATGTGTTTATCACTCTATATAGTTAACCTCGTTGATATACTGGGTGTTCAGAAACTCTCTTCTGAAACTCTCTGTGGTGATTCGTTGGATCAAAGTAAAGAAAATATAGCATTACATATGCCCTTAAATGCTTAATTAACCCGCTAGCCGCAATTTGGTTTTTTTTTTTAAACTTGATAATTTTTATTTGTGTAACAAATGGGTGTATTATGTTTAAATTTGGCATAAACCTTTATCACACCAATGTTCATTTCCAGAAACAAAATTTTAAGATGTATATTTTAAAAATGTTGGCCATTTTAAATGTTAAAATTCAACCAGTAAATTTTTATCAAAATTATTTTTGTAACAAACAAGTTGACGAATGAAATATCTAACCAATTTGATTATCTACAATTATTTAACAACAAATTATAGAGTTATTGTAAATTGTCTGCCAATAACATTGAGTTTACATTATAAGGTTATTTTAATAGAAACATCACAAAAACTTCGTGATTTGTTGTCAGATCCTTAACAAACGTGGTACAATTAGTTAAATTATTTAATTTGTAAATTTTTGGTTACTTGAACAATTCTGATCAAATTTACCGGTTTCGAGATATTTGCGTTTAAAAACTTAAAATGGTCGCCATTTTTAAAATACACCCAGGGAAAAAATATTTTTTTCTTGGAATTGAAAATCATTGTAATAAAGGTTTATGCCAAATTTAAGATTTATTTTTATCTTAGCAGGATTATGCATGTGTGTTAATTATTATGAACAATATTTTATTTATTAGTACAATTTAACAATTTTTGTAACACGAAATAGGAATCAGACGTAATTTGATTGAACTGGATTTATATCCACTTCAATTACTTTTCTTTTACAATAACTGTGTTTTGGTTGAATTTGTATACTTTTAAAACTCATGTTACAATATTTTATAACCTATTTTTGGCCTAAGTTAAAATAAATGTCATTGTACTTAAAGTTAGTAAATTATTGAACTAAATTTGAAGCTTTCATCGTTGCCACCCAACGGCTGTAGCAAATATTGTAAAGCAATTATCTCATTCCATATGACTCTTTTTTTAAGTTTTATAGTTTAATATAAATTTTGTTAAACATTCAAGTAAAATATTTATTTAATTCAAAACCACGATTTGGATCTTTCGAATAAAAACTTGTTCTCTGCTACCATTAACAACAGACCTGAAGAATGAATGGGATATGAAGCGGGTAGATTGACTGCATGCTGGCTCAGCAACCGTTTGTCAAATCATCAAAATCTGCCATTCATTTCTCTTCGGTATCCTTGAAATGTCAGGTTACACCGTTAAACATAAAACTATATTTAAAAAAAACTTTCAACAATAATAACATTTTAAGTAGGCTATTTATATTTAGGTCAATCAACGTTTTAGGCGAGTGTTTGTGTTCACAAGGAATTACTATTTTTCAACGAGACAACGCTATTCCTTGTTGGAAATGACAGCGAAGTACAACGGAGTTATTGCGATTTTTCTATCAAAATAATCAATTTTTCGCACTAAATTAAGCTGCAAAATCAATTATTCCTGTAGAAAAATCGCAATAACTCGGTTTTTTGTTTTCAGAGCTTTAGAATCTTGGTATAATTTTTATATAGTTTATGATAGTCTTTGGAACATTAATGTTTAGGACCTAACTTTTTACTTTATTGTGTCTAACGACAATGGTTTGCAACTGTTCTCCTTGTCTTTGTGTTTGTATGTAGTGTCAATCACCAAAGCTTAAAATCCTGTTACTAATGATTTGACCAAACATTATACCAGAAAGAATGATTCAATGGCATCTGATTGCCATTGAATGAGACCTAAATGTATCGTACATGTCTCCTGGGCATCTGCTTCGTTCCCAGAAATATCCATGGAATGAGAGGTAACACAAAAATGAATATGCTTCTAGTAACTGGGTTAATATATTGTACAATTAGTTTATCTTGAAATTATAGTAAAACTAACTAACTCCTGATTTTTTCTCCTTCATAACTACGAAATTAAAAATATCACTTATGATTTTTGTATGATAAAATGTTTCAAATATTTATAATAATAAAAAAAATATAACTACTATTCTTTGAATAATACTAGTAGTCTTACAGTTTTATATAGCATTATAGCTTACTATTTCTAGTCTGCATAGTCTAAAATAATTTTTCAGATGTCATAACTTTCGAAGGTTTTTATAAACAGAAGCTGTGACAACTCGTGATTTGAACAAGGTTTTGCTTCCCAAACGGAGCATTACCCTAATGTAAGGAGACACCACATATCGAAAAGATAAACTCGACATAATTCACATGACAACTAGCAGAATTGACTGTTATTCTCGATAAATTTATTTTTTTCTCCCGTAGTGAAAGTATTTTATTACTTAAAGCTTGCATTTAACCATTATCATCAAATTATGAAAATGAAAAAAAAACATAAATATGAATCATTATTATACAAAAAAAGACCTTATATTTGACAATGCATGGTATATTATCTTTATTGCAAGCTATGCATGGTGGAAAAGTCTGTAAATCGTATAATATATTTAAAAGTATTTAAGTAATAAAACTTGAAAAATGATTTTGGGTGATAAAGTGTAGTTTCTAAAGTACTTATTGTGCTTGGACTTCCAAGGGCGGACGGTAAACAATTAGCCAGAAGAAAATATTGAAAGTAAGCATCGGTCAGTATGTACATTAAAGGTCTCTAAGAATAGAGAAAAATGCCGCAAACCCGACTCAAAATGATGACCGAATAAAAAATGGCAGGTGATCAAACTTTGCATTAAAATCATATTTTTTAGAAAAAATTCAATAACTCCCAATACACTCGACCTTTTGGGGTCGTGTTTGTGGCAAATCACTCAGGATTCAAAGACCTTCAAAATGATGTATCATATGACGTAGGGCATTGCAATTTCCCTGTCGACTTCCTCCAGGGACGTCCCTAGTGGAAGTCGTATGAGAAACAATAATGGCCAACGTCACGTGCTACATCATTTTAAAGGACGTTGCATTCTGAGCAATTTGCCACAAACCCGCCCTCAAAAAGTCAAGTGTATTGTTAGTTATTGCATTTTTTCAGCAATGTGATTGTAGTGCAAAGTTTGATCGTCTGCCATTTTTGACTCGGTTATTCTTTTTAGGTCTGATTTTCGGCATTTTTCTCTATTCTTAGAGATCTTTAATTTGATGTACATATTGAACTATGCTTACTTTTAAGATTTTCTTCTGACTCCATGTGGACCGTCCCCCCTTGGAGGTTCAAAACAATAAGTACTTTATGAAATTGGCTCTGTCACCCAAGATCAATTTAAAAAGTTTTAATTTTATTTCTTAAATACTTTTAAAGATGTTATACCTTTTCCAGACTTGTTTCACCTTGTATGTGAGTAAAATGCAACACACCAAAACATATTAAGATTTTACGAAATTAACTTTTAATTTATCTATATATTAATACACAAGCATGTTTCATTTCCTCCTTTTTTATCAGCTCGTGTGCATCGTAGGATAAATCCACGCACACCGTTAGAAAGGTATAGTTTTGTAGATGAGCAGAATCACATTCTAATTCAAATCGGACTCCAGGGCTACGCCCCATAGGCTTTCAAAGTTCCAATGTTAATCTTATGGAGAAAGGAGAATTGAATGAATCATTAGACAGCTGTTGTAAAAACAAATGCTAGAAAATTAGGAAGAACAGATGTTTTAGTTCTAAAATGTTTTTAAGCTTTTTGGATCCACATCAACTGAAATTTTGATCGAATTTCGATCAGGAGGCGATCTCTAGTTTAAATAATTTGATCATTGATCATTTACGTTAATTAAACTAAAATTGTATATTTAATTTCCAAAATGAACAACTAGTAATTGTAATAATGTTTATTTGATTGATTTGTACGTCATTCCACTGCACAGAGATGCACATACGCACATAGAGATGATAGAGGCCAGTTTCCTTTAAAACTTCCTCTAAAGTATGTCCGCAAAAGAGGTTTAAAGAGAAGCTTCTTTGGTTTATATCATATACAACATACTAAAAGTTTTTAATTCTGAGTATTATGCCACAAAGTCAAATATGATGAAAGCTACTTTGTTTATTTTCTTTTATGATATGATTTTAAAGCAAAGTTTTAATGCCTGCCATTTACAGCTCAACCAGAATTTTTAATAATTTTTGGGTAGTTGTTCTCTACTAAGTAAAATCTTACATTTGATATACATACTAACCCAAGTTCACATTTATTATTTTAAAGACCTCCGGCTTGGACAAAGGCACAGTGAAATACATCAACAGGAGAGTAATAAACCAAATGCAAACATACCGAGTTTCATTTAACTACAGTCATTAGTCAGGAGTTCTTAGCTATATTCGAGACTTTTTTACGATCCAGTATATCTTAAACTGGTACAAAACAAACTTCACTCATGCTCGAGACAGATTTGATAGTCCCTAGCTGTGTAGGTTAGGGCGGCTTAGCGTATCATAGATCATATGAAAAGGTTGCCATGAACTGGTCTAGTTTTTTTTTTTTTTTTTTTTTTTTTTTTTTTTTTTTTTTAAACAACATGTTAAGTCTAATAAAAAAATTTTATTTCCACGATGTTCAAATTTAAAACGTAATGCAAATTCTTGAATGGAACACTTAAATAGTACTTAGGTAGTAGGGGTATTGGTGTATATTGCAAAAAATACAAAATATTATATAAACAATGAATGCTTGTAATGAAATAAATACTACAAGAGACAACGCGAAGGCCTACCTCGGCCGCGGACCGCGAGTTGAATGTGAGATGACAGAGACTAATGAGGGAACTTATTGTTTGACAAACTCGCAGTAGGAGTAATTGTTAACCGATTAAACGGGCTTCTTCATCAACATTGCAAAATTATTAACATAGTTGTGTTGCATTAAGTCTCGTATTTTCGTGCTGTATATGCAAAACAACTTTGTTGTGAGAAATGTATAGTTTATGCACATTAACTACAGTTATTGCACATTATTTGAAGACTGAAATAAAATAACTGTAAAAAAAACTAAGCCCACTTAAGGTATCTATTGAGTCGTTGTAATTTTACTGTCAAAAACCTCAAACCTTATAAATATTTATGGGCCCTATTCATGTTCATTACTCAAATTACAAATTTTACTTAACTTAAAGAGCGATCTGCCACCTAAAGGCCAAACACAAAGCTGTCATCGTCATCAAGGCTAAAATGAAAATTTCGGCCATTGTTTCCGTTGCAAGGCCTTTTACAATTTCCACATTAACGAAAGACGTTTATCTTATAGGAATGAGTGTCGCTTCCAATGAGGAATGCGCAAATATTTTATTCATTTAATTTTCAAGCTTATTCTTCTAATAAGTTTTCATTTGTGAATCAGCATGTTTAATAGCACTTTCAACAGTTGTGTCAACATTAGAAACAGTAAAGTAATTTGCGGTCGGGAGATTTAGGAGACAAGATTGTTCATTCCAGGAGAGATTACGTCAGATGACGTCATAGTCATTTACATGACCTCAACGCAGGAGTCATTCAGATTTCTTAATAGACGCTTGTAATTTTTTAGGCCCTAATCTTATACTCTAAAACAAGCTCCGTTTGTACGGGCAAACTTTTTCGCTCCAAGGATTTTTTATTCTTTGGTTCATTATGGGAGTTTTGACCACCAGGAATCGATTGCCGTTGGTCCCATAGCTGGGAAAAAGCCGGTTTTTGCGCTAGAGCCCTTCAAAGTTCCCATGTTATCTTTATGGAGGTTTTTAAATTGATCAGCTGATAATTGTAGATAAAACCAATGTGTTATATCTTTCAAGGAAAAGTATACCAAAGTGCAGCACCCTTCGGCCTGGCGAGAGAGCGAAGCGAACGAGCTCGTCTTAAAAATTAAGAGGGCGAGTGAGCGAAGCAAACGAGCTTTGCGTGAGAACGAAAGTAATATTTTCCCGAGCTTAAGCTCGGTCCCCATGGTACTTACCATTTTTAAATATAACACCCGTTGTACTCGTATTTATAACTCTTTATTAATATGATTTATGAACTCGAATTATTAATATGATTTGTAAAGTAAACTTATTGGTTTTTCTTTAAAAATCTATTACATTTTTATAGAGCACTATAACAATTTTTATTCTTTGGTATCATTTTGATGAGCAGCGCACCTGTGATAATCAGTTTGATAACAAATCAACGGAGAAAGGTATCTTGCTATTTCTTGGATTATTTAGTTACAAACTAATCACTGCTACCCTAATATTGGTTATAATGTCAATCTATCATCGACATATAGTGCGCGATCAAACCTGAACTTTCCATCAGGTAAAACTAAACTTTATCATTCATGATTAATAAAATATGTTATTGTGACAAACGTGAACTGGTAATTCGATCCCACAATTATCGCTACTTTAACCGTAATCTGGGTGAAGGTAATTTAGCAGCTTTATTTATCGTCGAATAACATTGACGTTTTTAATCTTTAAATTTGAATTTACCACAAAAAACTAAAATTAATACAACATTTAAATTAATGTACGTTACATTTTATATACCAACTGCTAGGCCGCAGGATAGTCAGTTTTTACAGGTTAAGTACGTGATACGTAAGTCAAATGCATTGTCAATTAGGCCTACATAAACAATATCCAATGTTTTCTCTGATCACTAACCTGCCGTGTATTATTTTAACCTTTTTATTTATACTTCAACCACTATTTTTAATAGTGCTTGAACTCACAAAAAAAGAGTTTACGTAAAACATTTCATAGCATGGCCGGTGCCTGGATATTGGTCAGTGACACTAATTGACATTGACATACAAATTACCCTCTGCATTAGAAAGCTTTTTTCAGACAAGCGTTGTTTTTTGTTCCTTTATTATTTTTATTTAAAGCATAAAGCATATAGTATTAATGACATTCATAACACCCTGACCTGCTACCATTTTAAGGCTAAATTTAATAAGCTAAGAAGAAGTAAGCTTCGTTTCCTTTTTTTTCTCATTATATATGAAAAAGTATAAAAACAGTAGTACACTCTCGTTCATCGGACTCGGCGACATCGGAACTCCGCTTCATCGGAACTGAAAATCTGGATATTATAATTTTTTTCTTACGAAATAAATCATTTTTCCGTTTTAGCGCCTTCAATTTCCATTCGTTCTATCCGCACAGCAGTGAAGTATTACGTTTTGCATCAAACGTCATCAGGCGTTTTCCATAATCTGTACCCATCGATGTGATTTACGAGGCCGTGGAGTATTCGCACAAAAATAGAGAGAGGAAGGGGCAGGAAGTGAACATCCGTTTCGCCCGCTTCCTAAACTGTCATTCTGTCTGTCTTGCGTCGCGACTGCACCTGTGTTACATGGAAGTCAGTTGACTGCTGGAATATGAGTGGAATATGATTATTGAATATGAGAATAAAGATTTTGGATCTTTATTTCCTGCGTTGTTTTTATTCCTATAGGTTCATAGTTACCATGTTCAAAGTTTGAGTGCCTTATTTTCATAAAATCTCTTGTGTTATCTTAAAAACAAGAGTGAATACAATCACGATAGGTCACCGTACGGACGGAAATGATGACTCACGTCGGACTCCGCTTCATCGGAATTTTTTGACATCCGAACCGGCCGTCCGCCACATTAGTTCCGATGAACGAGAGTGTGTATTCTTAATTAATTGTAATGAAATAAAACAACTTTTATATTTAATTGGAATTTAATTCTGTTCAGTTAGTGCTTCATTCTATCCAAATATTATAGAAAATACAATACAAAAAAGATCTTCAGGTTTTAAAAGTTTCGATCTCGCTCGATCATGCTACTTTGCTACCGATGTGATAGTTTGTTGGATCCAACCAGCAATATCAGTCGCGATCGGTAATGATAACTACGTAGATCTCCTTAACGAATTTACTTTCCTAGTCTCCATAAAAAAGGAAAAACCATCGTCTCTAAAGGAAATCCTATATCTTTATTTAGTGATTCCATAGTTATAAGCTGATCATTACTTTTATAAACTAAATTTTTTATGATATGAAGAAAGTGTTCATATTTTTCGCATTATTGATACCAGTGATAATTTCTTAGCGCTTTAACTGATTCCTTACTGTTATTCAATTGGATTTAATTGAAAAAAAAACAAACGTGTCTGAATTTGGGTTTATCATGCAAGGGGGTTTGAAATCCTCCCTAGCTCTTTGTGTACACAAAAGGATAGACTTTCTCTATTATTGTTTACATCAAATAAATTGTATAAAAACCCTCATGTCGTTCTGTCTATGACTTCTCAAAACTACTTACGATAACTTTGCTAATGGATAATTTATTTCATACACTTCGTCTTGTTAAGAGATATTATTGCAAAGTTGTTGATAAATGTACCTCGTCGATGAAATATTTGACTCTTTTATATTTAGTTTGATCTTTTATAACAACTAGAGATCGCCCATTGGTCGAAATTCGACAAAAAAAAATAGTTGATCTTTTGCCAATTAGTTTTAGAATGTTTATCACTAAAACATCTGTTCTTCCTGATTTGGTAGAATTCGTTCTTACAACAGCTGTCTTATGATTCAATCAATTATTCTTCTCCCATAAGATTAACATTGAAACTTTGAAAGCCTGTAGGGCGTAGCCATTCCCTCAGGGGCAGTGGGCTTTCCACTGTACGGGTGTTTCTTGGCGACCCCGGGGTACCTGAGCCAAGCTGTGAGACCCTCCTCACAGTTCTTCCCGAGCTAGGGCCTTTCTTCTCATCTTTCAGGTCTTAGCTCACCGTCTTTATTCTTTCCTGAGCTAACCTTGCTCACCTTCTTGTTTTCGACCCCGAATCAAGGGTGTCTTTCCACCTTCTTTCGACCGGCGCACGCTGGGGGGTCCTGGGAGTGTCCCTGTTGTGTTGCAGGGACTGATGTGTGCCTCGCACTGCCGATGGTCTCCTCCAGTGTGTCGTCAGAAGCCAGCCGCTTCGGACCTTAGTCAGGAAGTGCGGCATGGATGCAGAGATCGGACTCTGCATTGCCACGGTGCGACCCCCAGCACGTCCGGCACATTTTGTGTATCGGTGCTGGGCAAACGGAGGTTTCGGGCCCCAGAGTCCTGGGGTAGGGGTGTCTTATCTCCTACGGGGGGTAGACCTCCGAGGGTGTACCCGCTCCCGGCCAATGAAGGGCCGCCTCTTGCCGCACGATGCGCTGGTGAAACAAAAGTATGGATTTTCAAAACCAAAACACGAAATTAAAGGAGAATGAGCAGGCCGCCTTTAAGCGCAGCTCAAAACTGCAGAGGTCTCCGACCTCGAAGACTGGGACGCCGACGGGGGGAATTAAAGCCTCCCCTCCGCCGATCCCGTTCAAGGCTGCTGGTGTCGCCGGATCGTCGGCCGTAACCGGAAAGGAGAAGGATGAGGTTAAGCTGGGTATGGGGGTGACTGAGCCGGTAACACCTCTAGCCGGGATGCAAGGAATTCCTCCCAGGAAGAGTCCTCTTCGTCCGGCATTCGAGATGCAAATGCTTCGGCAGCAGCAGGACGATGCCAACGAGGAGGAAGACTCATGTCTGAAGAAAATGAACGATCTTTTGAAGGAGATGGCCAAGGCTCTCCTTATTCAGAAGAACGTCAACAAGGCGATTAAGGACGGAATTCCAAAACTCGAGGATTTCCTTGGCGAAATCGAGGAATGCCGGAAGATCAGGCTGAAGGCAGTGAAGCAGGAGCGCGACGTTATGAACCGAGTTATGTCTGCTTCGCCTCAAGCTCATCTGGCTGAGTCCCAGACTCAAGCCAGAAAGCGAAAGAAGAGGCAGAGCGGTTCTTCGCCGGAAAGCCCTGAGCTTGTTGAGGTGGACTCAGTGCCGAGACCGGTTTTTGTCACTGCGGCATCGCAGACATCTCCTGTCCAGGCTACTCAATCCGCCCCGGGCGCTGTCGCGATTCCAGCGGCTACTCCTGCAGAGGTTCCTGCTCCGGCGGCTAATCCTGTCTTGGCAGCAAACTCTGCCTCAACACCTTTGGGGGGCTGGAAGATGCGCCTGTCTAAGAAAGAAAGGAGGAGGCAGAAGCAAGTGGAGGCAGCTTCGAAAAGTGCGTCGAGGGTGGAGCGGACGCAAGTCTCAAACCCGGTGGGGGAGGCCTCTGGCAAGTCTGTCAGAAAGCCTAAACAACCCAGGCCTAAGAAGCCCAGGACGGAGGCAATCTTGATCAAGCCCTTAGGGGGGCGATCTTTTGCTGATGTTCTGGGTCAGATTAGATCGCAGGCCAAACCGGAAGAGACCGACACCGTTATCAAGTCTATTCGGCGAACCCAGAACGGGGATGTCCTCCTCGAACTGGGGAAGTCGAGTGACAAGATCGGTTTTGCCGCTTCCCTCAAGACTGCACTTGGGGACAAAGGCTCCATCAAGGCCCTAGAACCGAAATGTTCGGTCGAGATTCGGGACCTTGATGCCCTCTCCACCGAAGATGAGGTGACCCGTGCGATCCAGGTGGCACTCCCGGAGATACCGGCTGATGGAGTGAGGGTATGGCTGACAAAGCCTAACCGAAGTCAACTCAGGATGGCTGTTGCTGAGATGGGCGAAAAGCACGCCAATAAGCTGCTTAGCCTTCAGCACCTCAGAGTCGGTTGGGTCAGTTGCAGGCTCAAACGGAGGGTGGTAGTTTCGAGATGCTTCCGCTGTCTCGGTTTCGGCCACTCCTCCCGAAACTGTAACGGGCCCGACAGGAGTGCCAACTGCTTCCAGTGTGGAGGCCAGGGCCACAAACGCAAGGAATGTTCCTCGAGCCCATCCTGCTTCCTCTGCAAGGATTCAGGCTCCAGTGCCCTCGGTCACTTACCCGGGTCTGGTCAGTGCGGTGCCTTCAGAGCCGCACTTGAACAGGCAAAAGGCAGCGGCCGGTAATTCGCATCCTCCAGGCCAATCTTCATAGATCCTGGGGAGCTGATAACCTTCTAGATCAGCTCGCCCGAGAACTTGGTGCTGACGCGCTCCTTATCAGCGAACAGTATCGGGACAGAGACCCAAACATTTGGATCTCCGACAGCCTCGGTACTGCTGCATTTTGGGCGCGTAATACACAGGATGTCTTGGTGCGGAGTCACGGGCGCGGCCGAGGATTCGTCTGGGTTCGGTGTAGGGACGTGACTATCTTCAGTTGCTACCTCACACCCAACGAGGCCGTCCAGGACTTTCGCGACAAGATAGATAGCCTAGAGGAGTGCGTTCTCGGCACCACCGGGCATGTCGTCGTTGGTGGCGATTTCAACGCCAGGGCCGTCGAGTGGGGAATGCCCTCTACCAGCTCCCGGGGGAAATACATCCTGGATTTCATCGCCAGGGCCGGTCTTGTCGTCCTCAACCAGGGCGACACACCTACTTTTCGGCGCCCCGGGCAGAGAGGCACGATCCCTGACGTCACCTTTGCGTCTGAGTCGCTCCTTCCGAGGATCTCTGGCTGGAGGGTTGTCGAGGACTACACGGGTAGCGACCACCAATACATCGTGTTTGACCTGCATGATCAGGCAAATCGTCGAGTTTCCGCATCTCGGGAAGGGCCACGCCGGTGGAACACCAACAAACTGGACGTGGTCAAGTTCACCGAAGTCATCTCTCGGGGAGCGCAGGGGAATCCTGGTGAGGCTGGAGCCGAGGCACTAGTAACATCCACGATGGAACTTATCGTCTCGGCCTGCGACCAGTCTATGCCGCGAAGGAAACCCCGACGCGACAAACAACCCGTTTACTGGTGGACTGAAGAGATTGCGGAACTCAGAAGAACATGTTTAAGAACTAGACGAGCCGCCACTAGAGCGAGAATTCCCGCAGACAGAGTTCGTAAGTCGGAGGCCTATAAAGCTGCGAGAAAATCTCTCCGCCAGGCGATCAACAGGAGCAAGGCGAATAGCTGGAGGAGACTTCGTGACGACGTTGATTCCGACCCGTGGGGCCTGGGTTACAAACTTGTAACACAGAAACTCGGCGCCCGCTCTCCACCTTCCATCATGGAGGGCGCCACCATGGGGAGGATCGTCGCTGCGTTGTTTCCTGAACATCCACAGCGACCGCCGGTTGACTTCGGACGGGTAGAGGACGTTCCACTTTTCACTTTCGAGGAGCTGGAAACCTCCGTTCTCTCCCTGAAGAGCAACAAGGCTCCTGGCCCGGATGGGATTCCCAGTGAGGCTTTAAAGAAAGTATTTTTAATCAACGCTGACTTGTTGTTGAGAATGTACAATGCCTGTTTGGTAGAAGGGGTGTTTCCGGCTCCCTGGAAAACAGCCAGGCTTGTACTGATCAGCAAGGGCAAAGGTGATCCCGAGCTGCCGTCGTCCCACAGGCCTCTCTGCATGTTGGACACGGCTGGGAAGCTGTTCGAGAAGCTGATCCGTTCCCGCCTGACTTCTGCCGTGGAAGCTGCCGGGGACTTATGCCCCCGTCAGTACGGCTTCAGAAAGGGACGGTCAACGATCGACGCTGTCACCGAAGTTCAGAGAGCTGTGGAGAGAGCCGAGAGCCACAACCATTTCTCCCGCCGAGTAGTGCTTCTTGTTACGCTTGATGTCAAGAATGCCTTCAACTCGGCGAGGTGGGTCGATATGTTGGATGCGCTTCGCAACACCTTTCGTATTCCTGCATATCTGTTGCGGCTCGTCGAGGATTATCTACGCTCTCGAAGCCTGATTTATGACACGAGGGACGGAACGCGGACGATGGAAGTCACTTCTGGTGCCGCACAAGGTTCAATACTCGGCCCGGATCTCTGGAACGTTGCCTATGACAGCCTCCTGAGGTCCGAGATGCCTGAGGAAACCACTTTGGTTGGGTACGCCGATGACGTCGCAGCTCTCATTGCTGCACGCAACGTTGAGCTGGCCCAACTGAAGTTGAACCGAGTTATGCGGGTGGTCAACAACTGGATGTCCGATCACGGTCTCTCACTTGCTCTCAGTAAGACGGAGATCGTGATTCTTACGAAGAAGAGGATCGACACCGTCGTCCCGTTTCGAGTGGGAAGGGAGGTGGTCACATCAACTCGTGCCGCCAAATACCTCGGGGTTATGGTGGACACCAAGTTAAGCTGGAGGGATCAGATCTTCCGTACAGCGGACAAGGCCGCTAAGGTAGTGACTTACCTTAGTAGGCTGATGGCCAATGTCGGGGGTCCCCGATCCAGCAGAAGACGTCTGTTGATGTCCGCGGTCCAGTCCGTGCTTCTTTACGGGGCAGAGGTGTGGGCAGGCGCTCTAGATAAGGAGTGCTACAGGTTGCGACTCGCCCGGGTTCAGCGTCAAGCTGCGCTCCGGGTGTGTTCCGCCTACCGGACAGTGTCCGAGCCTGCCGTCCTGGTGGTCGCCGGAGTCATCCCTGTCAAGCTCTTGGCAGGGGAGAGGAAAGCGATTTATCAGAGACAAGGCGAGATCGGCAAGGACACGGCAAGAACAGAAGAGCGCTCCCGAACCTACCAGCAGTGGCAACACAGCTGGGAGCACGACACCCGAGGACGATGGACTGCGCGACTTATCAAGCAGGTCCAACCATGGGTGGAACGGCGGCATGGGGAGGTGGACTACTACCTGACCCAATTTTTGACAGGTCACGGCTATTTTCGGTCGTACCTGAACCGTATGGGAAAGACCGGTTCACCGGACTGCATTTATTGCCCGGGTGTTCCCGACGATGCGGAACACACATTCTTCCGCTGTCCCCGTTGGGAAGGGCCCCGCCTGGAGGCCACACAAATCTTTGGTGCATTTTCGGTGGACTCGGTCTGCCAAAAGATTTTGGAGGATGAGGGCAACTGGGATTGTTTGTCACAGTTCGTCCGGGGCATCCTCCTGGAAAAGAAAACCGATCTGGACCGTGAAGTGGCCCAGATCCCTTGATCGACCGGCTGGATAAGGAGCGAGCCCCACGGGCGTAAGCCAAATTTAGGCCTAGCCTGACGTAATGTGACAAACAATTCCAGGTTAGATTCCTAAAGAGTAGAGGAGGTTTTTTAGTGGGTAAACTCGTTTTTAGGGGAGCCCCACACTACAGGCTGGCCACCTGTGTGCGTAATGCATTTTTCCGCCTCTCCCTCAAAAAAAAAAAAAAAAAAAAAAAAAAAAAAAAAAAAAAAAAGGGCGTAGCCATGGGGACCAAGGGGAATTATAATGCGATCTGCTCATCTACAGCACAATACCTTCCTAACGGTATGCGTAGATTTATCCTACGATGCGCACAAGCTGAGAAAAAAGTAGGAAATGAAACATGCTTGCCTATTAATAATATAGATAAAGAGTTTGAAAATGTGTTGAAAATGACATTTAAATGTTGTGTAAAAGTTTTTTACTATATATAATTTTTTTATATTATTTAAATTATTATTAAATGTTTTTCTATTATACATGAATTGTAAATTTTCAATTAGATATTAAGGTCTTTAAATTAGTCAAATGTAGAGCCACATATTTGTTTTATTTTATTATTGATATGAGAGCCTTTCTTAAGAAAAACGTATTCTTAATCTAAGCATTGTTTATTCAGTTTATTTGAAGAGTTTATAATTTTAATAGCCCAATTGGGGCATAATATTTTACTGTCTTAACTATCCTAGATATAATCCTATCCTTGAAATAGAATCCTTCACTCAAAGTAGTCTTCTTTTGCAGTGGTTGCTGGATAACAATCTCCGCATAAATATTGACAAGACAAGCCTGATTGATTTTAACCTGAGGAAAGCGTAAGGTTTAACTAGTGTGTTCCTGGGCGAAACCTTGGTTGATTCATGTCAGCAAACGAGTTTTCTCGGCTTGATTATAGACCCCAAACTTGATTTTTCTGAACATGTAGCTAAAGTTAGACGCAAGCTCAATAGCAGTATCTTCATCCTTCGTAGACTATCTAATTTCGCAAATATAGATGTACTTCTAACTGCTTACTATGGGTGTTTTTATCCTCATATAAGCTATGGAATAGCAATATGGGGTTTTGAGTCAACCAAAACAAAGTCACTCTTCCGTCTTAAAAAAAGCAGTTCGTTTGGTTTTTGCCCTGAAGAAATCTGAACCTTGTCGGGGTATTTTTTCCAAATTTAATCTTCTCACTTTTTCTAGCTTATACATCTACGAATGCCTCTCCTTTTTCATTAGAAACAAACACATGTTTAACTCCCGAAATACTACTCATTACCAATTCAGAAATACTTGTACATTGGCTATTCCCAAACATAAAACCACCTTTTTTAAAAAAACAAACACTTTATAACATAATTCAGCTATACAATGCACTGCCTTCGGAAATAAGAAAAGAAGCCGACCAAAAACTGTTCAGAGTCGTCTGCGAGCGCTCCTTCTCAGCAATGAATATTACAGTGTACAGGACTTTTTAAATGATCAGAATAATTTAAGTTAGGAAATTGATTTGTGTTTTTTATTCTATAATGTATACTGACAATTGTCAATGCTGTATGAACATCAGTTTACGACAATACATGATCTTGATTCTTGATTCCTAAAAAGTAGGTCTTCAATTGAAGTATTAGAAGATTGCAGCCCAAAACAGTGTGGTTCCAGTAATTCTAATTAGAATTTCATGTATCAGTTAAAAGTTAATAATTTTTAAAATAATCTAATTATTGTTTAGTGATTGACTATTTGATTATGAAACATGTTTTTTTTATACTTAGTAAAAGTTTATATCATTACATCGTAAAAACAAATAATAAAATAATAATCTTATGGCTTTTAGTGAAGGGAGATCAGCAATTAACTGATAGTTCTCCTCGCCTGAAATGCCTGCATTTTTTTGTTTTCTATGCAGGTGGACCGACGGCTTAAACGTGACTTCCGAACCACGGGAGCGGCCGAACGATCTTTTTGTCCCCGAGCCGGGATTTGAACCCGGGCCCGCTGGGTGATAACCCAGAGCTCTACCACTGAGCTACGGCCGCTGCCATGTAAAAACAAATACAACGCATACAATTTAATTTTACTCTATTTCAATAAATTATTTATAAGTAAAATACCAATAGAAATAAAATAAGTATAAAGATGTACTTTATTTTATTAATTCGTATAAACAAACGAAGGATTTAAGCATACACTTTGTGTTACAACAAATACCACCGTCAGTGGTAGCGGTAGTCACAGGTACAGAGGCGGCCTCCAGTGGAAGTGTTTGCCAGTTTCCGCCGACGCGACTGGTTCACAAATATCAATGTTTGAACGACTTGTGTTCTCACAGGTGGTGTTTATTTCTCCCCACCCACTATGTTTTATGTTTTAAATTGGTTTATTTTCGTGGCTATTATTCGAAACATGAGTTAATTTGCTGAACATATCTACATATACTTAAAACTTAGACTTTATTCTGACTATTGGTAGGACACCCATATCAGAGGTAGACGAGTTAAAATGAGTTTTTTCAGCTTCCATCATTCTAGCTACATTAATAAAAACATATATCACGCCTTCTCCACAATTTTAAGCACTCCAGTATAAAGGAGTGTAAGCATCCTGTTGAGATAGGAGCTAGATGAGCATGAGAACGACTACAAACTGCAAGTGAGGAATAATTAATGATTAAAACTGTTTTGTAAGAGGTACACAGCAACAGTAGTATTGAACAAGGACTGATCGTTCCAAGATCACTGTACACAATTCACAGAGGCGTCGCCGGTGGCCGTTGTTGTCAAGAAGACTTTTTGGTAATTGGAATATAAGAAGATAAAGTTTGTTACTAAAAAGACATGTACGTGCTCCCTGGCACTCCACATCAAAATGAATAAATTTGATGAAAAATACTAATTTGTAAGTTTATCAAAATTCAGATATGCTCGAAAATGTTCAACTTTATATTTCGTGTTATAAAAATAATGAATCAAATGAAATAATAATTCGTGTAATTAATAATTTTAATTAATCAAAATTTTTGTATCAGTTATACTATTCATGGAAATGTCAATAAAATACTATTACCAAATTAACTGAAACTTGTTAGTTGGTTTTAGTTCTTAGTAATCAGGCTTTTAAATTTATCAACCTACCATACCTCTTCAAAATTAAAATCTGTTAAAAAAAATGCTTATAATTAATGTTTTTATATTTTTGTTTAAATTTTGATTGTTATTTCGCTGCCTTGATAGAAACCCATTAGACCAATGTTAAAAATTTACATTTTTAAACGTTATGTAAAAAAAAATCGGGTTTTCCTAAGGTTAAGGTTGTTCTAAACTTATTTTGGGGCCAAAAAACTCTTAAATGCAAAGTTTAAGCAAAATCTACCAACTTCATTTCGAGATCGTGGAAAATACATCGCCACTGACACTCCTTGTGTTATGGTATAGGATACATAAAATTGAATCATTACTATGACTTTTATGCAGGGTGAACAAGCTAACTGTGCTACCATTGACATGAGATTAGGTGACCTAACTATGAGATTTAGAGAAACTTAAATCGGGGAACTTTACCTTTTTTAAGGCAATAAAAAATATGAGTTCAATTTCTTTGTAAATGACAGTAATTTTCCAACTTACAAATTTATTATGGAACAACCTATATTTTAAGCCATTTTTATTCATGAAATTCTTTCCTAAATCTACCCATTTAGGAGGGATGCCAAGCTGAAATTTTGAAAACGTCAATTTTACAATTAACCTAGACACATAGAATATCTAAGAAACTAGAAGGCTTGGAGAAAACTTAACCGGGAGTTTCGCCTATTTTACAGCAATAAAAATATGAATTAAATTATTTCTGAAATCTCTGAAAATTTTCCAAATTAGCGGATACAATATGTGGCACAGTTAAATTGTAAAATTGACATTTTTAAAATTTCAGCTTAATATAAACAAGTAGGTTTAGGAAAAAGATGTTCAAGAATAAATTTTGTTTTTAAATTACAAGTGAATAAAAAAAAAGAAGAAAAACACTATAATACATTGGGTGTTTTCTATTTAAAGCGTACACTAAATCTATTAGTTTATGATAGATAAATGGTGGCAAGTAAAGTTGTTCAACCGTATAATCTTAATATTTAGGTTGCTTCGTAAATTCCTGCCATATAAGTATTACTACTATATCCTGAGTATATACTGTAGTTATTTTTGTTTGTTGTAGATTATACTATTTTTAATTCCAAGGTAATGTTATTTACAATCAACATGGTAATAAAAAATAGGACAAAATCACCTAACAGTTATTAAAGTGATAACTTATGAAAAAAGAAAATACAAATTTAGAAAACTTTTATGTGGCTAGCAGGACATACTTTGTACTCCGACAGCTACCAGCAGTAAAGGGACTCTCTTCTACTAAAAATTCTTAGATTCGTTGCACTAGCCTGAAACCGTTTTGGACATAGTAAAGGCCAAGCCACTGTTCGTTAACACGGTATAATTTACTACATCACTGACCTTCGGCTGGATACAAATTCGCCAGTGGTTGGTCGACGAAAAGATTCAAATTCGCCAGGTCCCAAACAGGTAGAATATCGGAGCCCGCAAAACATACAAACTCGCCAGTTCCAGGAATCCGCCCGCAGTCCCTCGGCGCGGTGGACGAGTAGATGACCCCAGTTCAAGTATGTTTATTCGACGGTGACGACCTACCCTGGCAATATGCGGAATAGTAAATCGGCCAAGCAAACGGCACCTTTAGAAAAATCAACGATCGAACGGAAACCATTATCCCGACAATCTACTAAAAGTAATTTTAAGTAATCTAGTACAATAATAGTTAATTTTATTATGTTATTTATAGATGAGGTGGGGTGCGTACGTAGGTATGTTTTCCATGGGAGTGTTGTAAGCTAATTTTACTCAAGCATCACCTACGAGTATATTAATTTAATAGTAGTTTATACAATAATTGTATTATGAAAGCGTTTAAGCCATGAGTGACATGTAAGATAATAGAGGACGAGCGAAGGGAGTGTTCTAAATATCTCACGAGAATCAATAGATTCTAGGGGCCATTTATTATCAGTAATGACAAAAAATGGCCAGGATCCGTTCAGTCGTTTCATCTTGAGACACTTAAAATTTATTTTTCATTATATAGGATTATTATTTAATGATATGAAATTAAATGACTTTTCAATCTCTCATTGACCTACGTTATATGTAGGCCTACATAAAGTGTTCAGTTACGGTACCTTTTTATTCTTAATTATAATCTCATATTATTTTTAATGTGATTGACAGGGAGAACCAATTTAGAAATATAGCTTATGAATCGATCAAGCCGGAAACAACACTCAACTCCAGAGGGGAAGAGCCCGACCGGTCATATTTCTGGGTTCCCCGAGGGGATGGGCGCTAGTTCCTAGAACAGTCGAGTTTGTACTGTATGTTTCGACGGCCCCAATTTTCTACCGGTTTGGGAACTGGTGAATTTGTATCTTTTCGTCGACCCAAAAAGACCATCAAGATTCTTCATCATGAGCCCAATTGAGGGTATCTGCGAAACTTTTCATACGGTACCAGTTTTTGTTCCTATATGCTGCATTATCTGGACCAACAATATGCAATATGCTGCACAGAAAATGGACCAACTTTACACACCGGCAAGGTTCGGTGAATGCGTCACCTGACGCAGGAAAATGTAATGTGCTCTGATGTATAGGTGACACCGGGATCGTACTGTGTACGCATTCTTTATATTAATACACAATCTATATATTAATAGGTAAGCATGATTCTTTTCCTAATTTCCTCTCAGCTTGTAGGAAAAATCTGCGACAGTAATCAACCCACAGGGCTATGCCTTAGATGCTTTTAATGTTAATCTTAAGGAAGCAATTGTAGCAATTGATTGAACCTGTTGCATAACAACATTGTAAGGAAATCAGCAAGAACAGATGCTTCAGTTATAAAATATTTTTACCTTACTGAGTCCACGTAAACTGACTGAAATTTTGGTCGAAATTATACCAGGTTGCGAAATCTAGTACAAATTAAAACTAAAACAATACAAAAAGGCTTTTAATGTGCCCCAATTTTTTTTTAAGAAATGTAATTTTAATGCATAAGAACGTAAGTTTAAATCAATCTGAATTATTAAATTTAAATTATTAAGGGTATGAAAAACAAAACCTGTCAAGTAGTAAAATATTTTCATGTTTGGGGCTGAAGGTAAAGAACATATAGGGTTCGTAAAATGGAATAATTAAAGTATTTCGGTTAATTATTGTATTTTATCTTATGTAAAATTACATTGTTAATGACTTCCTCGAAAAAAACCTAATTCCAACGTTATGCAAGATGTTTGTTTTATCAAACGTCAATTAAATGTAATCTAAGGTCAAAGCGTTGGGTAAGGTTAATTAACATACCAAATTAATAAGCTGACGAGGTGATCAAGGAAATCATAGTCGAACCATCAAACTGGGTTGGCAATATTGCAACCTCTAAGTTTTCAGGTAAATAAATATAAAACAATAAGAAAGTCAATATTAAATTAAATATTTTTCTAAATGCAATTTTTTGTTTTGTTTTTCATGTAAAACAATTCTTCCTGTGACTTTTAATTTTGGAATCCGCCCAAGTTATGTTTTTCGCGAATCCCATTCAAGTTTGGTCATAAAATACTAAGCATGAGGGTATTTAACATGACTAAACTTAATACCACTAACTCTATAATTTATTACCTTTTTTCTTTAATATTTTTATTTTAATTTGGTTCATACAGCCCTGGTCGAGCTATTTTTACGCATTGCAAAGTATAACGTTGTTTGTACAAATGAAAAATAATGTTAAGGCTAACTTTTACACTTAACACATTGTGTAACATTTACAAGGCGTAAAATATAACAGGTTGAAAACTACTGTTGTGCATACAAGAGTCACGTCCTACTCAACCAATTATTATATTTTAAAAAAATCATAATAGGTTGGAGATACTGATTCAATCTATTTATAAAGTTACCGTAAAATATTGGGGGAGGGGGTTGATATTTATTGGGCTGATTTAATTCAAACTTTATATTAATTTTCTTCCCTGGAAAGACATAATATTTCGGTGTTTCAAATGAAGTCTCTAAAGTCTCTAAAGTCTCTATTTCAACATATAATTGCAAAATAATAAATTGCAACAAATTCTTGGGCACACGGCTCATTTATTAAAACAATACTGATGAATACTTGGAAATAGTCAAATGTATTCTATAAAAAATCCGTCAATGTTTAATAATTAGTTTTTTGCTGATGCTGAGTTTTTTTAGATTCAGTACCGGGGATCCGAGCTTCGCTCTATAAATAGTACATTGTAAATTGTTGAATTAAAAAAAATGCCATTTTAAATGATCGCCTGTGTTGTTACAACAATAACAACTAATGATCCTACATCGTTAATTCAGTGCACTAAAGAATTAAATATCAGTTTATTTTAGTATCATAGCAAATAATGTACACATGGCCTTACAATGTACAAGTATTGCCTTTTGTAAATCAACAAAATAACTTAAATAACATTTATTTTAACATCTGATGACATTAAAATAACAATTTACTGCCAGCAATATCTCCATTCAACCTTTTTAGATTAACTTTCAAGTCATATTTAAATATCTCCACTTACAATTCCCCCCCCCCCCCAAAAAAAAAAAAAATGTTCCGATAAGTTTAACAGTATAATCAGTATAACCGAAGTTTTGGCATGAGGATTGTCTTATCACGTTCAAATTTTCTGTTTCAAAGCACAAGTCGGCTACATAGTTAAAACACTGATCCATTGAAGACGATCTTCTTAGGTAGAAAAGTGAGTTTTATTACAATTTTACAAATAATCTAAGCGTATTATTGTAATTAAAATACTTTTTATACCCAGAATAATTCACCGTTCTTTTAGATATAACTTCCCGCCATAACCCCAACAATTAATCTTCCTCGTTGAAGAAACAAATTGGCTACAAGGTTAAAATAAACCACGGGACTTACATTTTAAATCAGGTTTTATAATCAGGTTATAATCCAATTATCTTCTTATGGATAATAGAAGCTGATTAAATTATTTTTATTGGCAGTTTTACGAAATAATCAGAATGTTATGAACATTTTGGTGTATTAAACTTTCTTATTTTTTTATTTTGCATACCAACGGACGATCTCCATTAAAAAAATCACTTAAAAATACAAAATGAATGTTAAATTAAAAATGCTAACAATTGTACTACTGAAAAATTCCAAGATTGACAAAGTGCATAACAAATTTAACATTTATATTCAGTTTTAGTTACATCAGTTGTTTTAAATAGAAACAATACAAAAATACAAACAAACAAATACAAAAAATAAAAAATAAACTTTCGTAATTTTCTACCCAGAATAATAGTTATTCACACTCTGGAACGGGGTTTTGTTTGTACTCGTGGTAATAACTTCCGACCAAAAACCCCAATACAAACCTTTTTCGTTTAATATATAAAGATTAGTTAGTTGTGAAATTATTTAAACTAGAGATCGCCCCCTGATCGAAATTCGATCAAACTTTCGGTTGATCTGGACCCAAGAAGCTTAAACACATTTTAGAACTCAAACATCTGTTCTTCCTAATTTTCTAGCAGTGGTTTTTACAACAGCTGTCTAATGATTCATTCAATTCTCCTTTCTCCATAAGATTAACATTGGAACTTTGAAAGCTACATGTAGCTGTGGAGCGCAGCCCTGGAGTCCGATGTGAATTAGAATGTGATTCTGCTCATGTACAGGACTAAACCTTTCTAACGGTATGCGCGGATATATCCTACGATGCACACGAGCTGAGAAAAAAAGGAGGAAACGAAACATGCTTGCATATTAATATATAGATCGTTTTCTACATCAGTGACAAATAAAAGACTTCTTAAGACGGGTTTTAAAGCTTTAAATTGATGGATACTTGTTCGTTTTAAAAATACACTATGTTTCCTAGAAACTATTTAAAATACATATGTTGAATCAAATATGTAGTTTAAAATTAAAGGTTTTTATTCCAAACATGTGTACGAATGGGCTGAATAATAATAAGCTTGTTTGTATAACAACCGTATTAAATTTAAAACTGACTTGATATTCAGGCCAAGACTACTGTTGTAGGAAGTAGTTCACCAAGATTTATTCCCCATTCCTCAATTGAAAGTGGTCCAATTGTATGAGCAAATGTAACTTGTAGGATTTATACTTCACATATTACTTCCTTCTAATCGAGGCCTTGCTATTGTAAATTTAATTTATGTTGGTAACTGAAGCGCTTCGTCCCTAAATATAAAAGCAATAAAGTGTCTTCCTCAGTGTACTTGACACTCAGTCTTTCAAAAAGAATTTTATTTTAAACATTTCTTTGCATGGTAAGGATTTTATAGAAGTTGCAGGATTATTGGGAAATTGATTAACTTATCATATCACTATTTTAAATCATAACTCCCTAGTTTTAATGTACTAACACCTTTAAAATCAAACTACTAAATGGAAAAGTAGATTGAAACGAAACAGAAGTAGAATTTTATTTTCGAGTCACTCAGTAAAAAACGATGAATGATTTTTGGTACTAATTCTATATTTTTTTATTGCTGGAAACACACAATCTTAATTAAGTTCAATGGCAAGTTAAAATAATCTGCTTATATCTCAATCATGCCACCCCATGTTTAATCCTTATCACTGACTACTGACTCCCTACCCCAACTAACATCGCAGGCTATATAGGTTTAATTTTTACCTGTCATTATATCATAATTTCATACGTAGAAATTTAGAATTTACTGATGAAGAATAGCCATTTTTAAAATATAGTTTAAAAATAGAAATTTTTTAGTTAAATGTATCCTGTATAACATTATTGCTATTGTAAAATGCATGAAAATAGTCCGATAGAAATTTTAACAGCTGTGTCCCCCCTCACCCTTTCTCACCCTGCAATGTTGTCATTTTTGTTATGTTTACCATGTGTGCTACAGTATAAAAATGTGTTACAGAATATATTTGGCAACAATGTTTTGACTCTCATTGGACTATTTTCGTAAGTCCTACTATAGTAATATTGCATTACAAAAAATACCTAAATTAATGAAAAATCATTAGTATGACACTAATTTCTCCTACGTGATTCCTTCATGACAGAAATATCTAAATATGAAGCATTTTTAAATCATAGAAAGAAAGAACTGTTTGTCACCGCAAACTTTTAAGTAAGTTATAAAATAAAATACCCCCGTCACAGCAGACCTGCGTACTCCGACTTTCCAAATTAGTAATACTAATTTTGACCAAATAAACCTGTAAACGAAATATCATCACATGCTCATAAATAGGGAAATAAATGTCTATTCTCCTTATGATAAATAGGGAAGAGTATGCATGTATGTTGTAATGGGGAACATTAAAGTAGGTTTTTAGTATAAAAAATGTATTTTGACCATATGAAGCCATCAATATCTGTCCATTACTAAAGGAGATTGCCTATTCTCCATATGATTAACATGGGAAAAGAGTATGCAGGTTTGCTGCCACGATAAGCACAAAAACTAAGATTTCTTACCATAGTTTTACCATAGTTTCATCCAAAAATATTGGTTAAAAAGTGAAATATTAACACATCCTTATTCTCCGTAAGATTAACATTGGAGCCCCAAATACAATGTACTGCCTTCAGACTTTTTAATATCTCGGTAACCAATGAATATATATATATAGAGCAAATTTTCTAAATATAACATTGTTTGGTTTTTTTTTATTTTTTTATAGCTAAATCTAATTATCCAAATAAAAATAAAAATTTTTTAAAAACTACATATGAATTTTAATGACTATTGCTTTTGGTCTCTGGTCACATAAAAACGAAAAAGTAACATTGTCCCGGGCTTATTTATTATCATGAGACCTACGGTTATAGCTTATTACCTATGAGAAATTCGCTAAAAGTTATGTTAAAAGAAAAAATTATGTTTATTATGATGTAAGTATTGGCGTGGTATTAATACCCGCAGGCACAATGATATAAGTATAGGGGCCAATATAAAAAAAGAACAATGATCAAACAATTCTATTTAAAAAGTGTGAAAACAGCTCGAGTAAATATACTATGGGGGTTTGTGAGAGAGAAGCGAACATTTTTCTTGTCTCGGTGTTAAGTTACTCTTTATAATTTATAAATCGATAAAATTATTAATTATGATAAATACTTATCTAAAACGATAACTAAAATAAATTGAGGGTTTACTTTTAAAAACGTTTGATTTTTTTTACTAACCGTTGTGGATTTAATTTAAAAATAATAATATAGTGAAAAAATAAAAGATATTCTCCTCTATACTAGATAAGAATATCATTAAGCATATATATATAACAACTCTTCTTCTCTTATATACAACTTCAACTCTTCTTCTTTTATATATATATATATATATATATATATATATATATATATATATATATATATATATATATATACATATATGGCAAAGCTGAAGTATCTAAGCTGTAAACTTGTCAAAACATAGATACAATTAATGTGCTTAAAAATGGTATATTTATGTAATGAGCTAAATAAGAAGTAATAAAATAAAGAAAATGCATTGCATACGTATAAAGAAATTTATCTTTTATCAACTCCATGCATTTATTTAACTTTGGTACATAAAAATACTTTTCAATATGTATCAAAACATTTAAAATAAACAATAATATATAATATTATTTAACTAGAAGCAAAATAAAATGTAAAAAATTGTAAATTAACAAAATAAAAAGTTTTGTAAATAATAAATATAATGTGAAGTAAGAAAACGTGTTTTTAGCTAATAAAAGCGTTTCCATCGCACTAAATGCACAATAGTTAAAATAGGCTGTTTAACAACAAAATTCAGAAAACTTTGCAAAACGTGACTTTTATAATAATATTTGGAAACCTTAAAAATAACTACAGGCAAAACAAAGCTTGTTTGTGTTTTTCGAGGCGTGTGACATGTTTGTTTTCTTTACATTTCGTTTTACTTCAACTTTTATATAATTGTATACGTGTACTTTTGACTTTTATTATAACGATTGATATTATAAAAATGTATAAACACATTTTTAACTATTTTTAATATATACAAATGGAAAATATTGCAATCCTATGTAAAACTATTAACAACTCCGCAATTAGACGGAAATATCCAATACATAAAAAAGTAAGGACTTTTACAGTGATTCTGAAACAGCTTAATATAATTTTATCACAAGTACTCACAATATGTTAGCAGTGCTCTAAAACGCTAAACAATTGAAGGGCGGAATGTTCTTTTTTTGTATTTTGTACAGGCTTATAAACTGTAGTTTAATATTTCATGAGTAGTAGGTTAAACACCGGTTCTGGGCCACTCGTAGTTTTTTTTGATGACTTTTTGCTTCATATGACCACTTTTTTTGCTTCATATGACCACTTTTTTTGCTTCGTATGACAGCTTTTTGCTTCAAATGACCACTTTTGCTTCAAATGACCACTTTTTGCTTCAAATGACCACTTTTGCTTCAAATGACCACTTTTTGCTTCAAATGACCACTTTTTTTGCTTCAAATGACCACTTTTGAATATAATCCAGGGAACACTCGTAGTTTTTTTTGAGCGCCTTCAGCTTCAAATTGACTGGTTTTTGACCGGATTCTGGCCGGTTTTGGTCAAATATCAGCCCATTTCAGGGCATTTTTCAGGATTTCAGACAGTGATTTCAAGGAGCATTTTGAATTTAATCCAGGGAACTATGAGATGCCCTCTTAAGTTAACTATAGTTTATAAATGAAAAGTTACCGACTCCCCTTGTGGTGAATCTAATCCAGAAATTAATCCAAGGAAGTGTGAGAACTCCTAAGTTAACCCTATGTAAATGAAAAGATACCGGTTTTCGGTGATTTTGGCCTACTTTTTTGTCAACTTTCCAACATTTTTCAGGATTTCCGATCCATAAAAATTGATATTGAAAGGTGAAATGCCCAACATCCCAGCCCCCTATAAAATTAACTTTAATTGCAATTTTATCTTCAAAAACACATTTTTAGGCCAAAATTCTCCAATTTTTAACCTAGTTTAACCTCTTAAGATCTAATTCCTAAGGCCCAAGGCAGTAGACAAGCCCTAAAACCTAGCAGCTAAGGCTTTAACCTATCAATAAGCCAAATTAACCATTAGCTTAGACCTAATGTGTTGGACCTAAGTTCAAAACCTAAGGCCTTGCACCTGAGTCCAAAGCCCTAAAACATAGCAGATAAGGCTTAAACCTGTGAATAGGGCCGATTAGCCACCAGATTAGACCTAATGTGTTGGACCTAAGATCTAAACCTAAGGCCTTACAACTGAGTCCAAAGCCCTAAAACATAGCAGCTAAGGCTTAAACCTGTGAATAGGGCCGATTAGCCACCAGCTTAGACCTAATGTGTTGGACCTAAGATCTAAATCTAAGGCCTTACAGCTGAGTGCAAAGCCCTAAAACCTAGCAGCTAAGGCTTTGACCAGTAAATAGGGCCTATTATCCAACAGCCTAAACCTAATGTGTTGGCACTAAGAGATAAACCTAAGGCCTTGCACCTGAGTCCAAAGCCCTAAAAGCTAGCAGCTAAGGATTTGACCTGTGAATAGGGCCTATTATCCATCAGCGTAGGCCAAATGTGCTGGACCTAAGATCTAAAGCTTAGCCCTTGCACCTGAGTCCAAAACCCTAAAACCTAGCAGCTAACGATTTGACCTGTGAATAGGGCCTATTAGCTAACAGCCTAAACCTAATGTGTTGGCACTAAGATGTAAACCTAAGGCCTTGCACCTGAGTCCAAAGCCCTAAAAGCTAGCAGCTAAGGCTTTGACCTGTGGATAGGGCCTATTATCTATCAGCTTAGGCCTAATGTGTTGGACATAAGATCTACGCCTAAGGCCTTACACGTGGTTCCTAAGATGAAATGCCTTGGACTTAGGTCCTAAAACCTAGCAGCTAAGGCTTTGACCTGTGAATAGGACCTATTTGCGTTTAGCTTAGACCTAATGTGTTGGACCTAAAATCTTAACCTCAGGCCTTGCACCTGAGTCCAAAACCCTAAAACTTAGCAGCTAAGGATTTGACCTGTGAATAGTACCTATTAGCAAACAGCCTAAACCTAATGTGTTGGAACTAAGATGTAAACCTAAGCCCTTGCACCTGAGTCCAAAACCCTAAAACCTAGCAGCTAAGGATTTGACCTGTGAATAGGGCCTATTAGCCTAAACCTAATGTGTTGGCACTAAGATGTAAACCTAAGGCCTTGCACCTGAGTCCAAAGCCCTTAAAGCTAGCAGCTAAGGATTTGACCTGTGAAAAGGGCCTATTATCCATCAGCGAAGGCCTAATGTGCTGGATCTAAAATCTAAACCTAAGCCCTTGCACCTGAATCCAAAACCCTAAAACCTAGCAGCTAAGGATTTGACCTGTGAATAGTTATTAGCCAACAGCCTAAACCTAATGTGTTGGTACTAAGATGTAAACGTAAGGCCTTGCACCTGAGTCCAAAGCCCTAAAAGCTAGCAGCTAAGGCTTTGACCTGTGAATAGGGCCTATTATCTATCAGCTTAGGCCTAATGTGTTGGACATAAGATCTAAGCCTAAGGCCTTACACATGGTTCCTAAGATGAAATGCCTTGGACTTAGGTCCTAAAACCTAGCAGCTAAGGCTTTGACCTGTGAATAGGACCTATTTGCGTTTAGCTTAGACCTAATGTGTTGGACCAAAAATCTAAACCTCAGGCCTTGCACTTGAGTCCAAAACCCTAAAACTTAGCAGCTAAGGATTTGACCTGTGAATAGTACCTATTAGCAAACAGCCTAAACCTAATGTGTTGGCACTAAGATGTAAACCTAAGGCCTTGCACCTGAGTCCAAAGCCCTAAAAGCTAGCAGCTAAGGATTTGACCTGTGAATAGGGCCTATTATCCATCAGTGAAGGCCTAATGTGCTGGATCTAAGATCTAAACCTAAGCCCTTGCACCTGAGTCCAAAACCCTAAAACCTAGCAGCTAAGGATTTGATCTGTGAATAGGGCCTATTAGCCAACAGCCTAAACCTTATGTGTTGGCACTAAGATGTAAACCTAAGGCCTTGCACCTGAGTCCAAAGCCCTAAAACCTAGCAGCTAAGGCTTTAACCTGTGAATAGGACCTATTACCCAACAGCTTAGACCTAATGTGTTGAACCTAAAGTCTAAACCTAAGGCCTTGCAACTGAGTCCAAAGCTCAAAAACCTAGTGGCTAAAGCTATGACCTGTGTATAAGACCTATCAGCCCCCAGCCAGGACCTAATGTGTCGGGACTAAGATGTAAACATAAGGCCTGACACCTTAGTACAAAGCCATAAAACCTTAAGATCTGAAAACTTACAAGGGGGCCGCGATTCACAGCCCCCCATGAATTGAGCAAATATTAGGCAACGAGGTCTTTTTTCTTTGAATATGAAATTATGATCAGAAATGGTTATCAGATTCAGATTGGAGTATTTGAAGACCAACCTCCATCCATCTTACCCAACTCCTAAGGCCCTACCGCATGGACTTGACCCAAGACCTAAGGCTATACACCGTAGGCTTTAAGGATCTTAGCCCCAAGACCTAGGCCATAGAGTTAAGACCTGAATATTTACAAGGGGGCCGCGATTCACAGCCCCCCTGAAAAGACACTGTGGTCTAAACCTAATACCTAATACACCGTGGTCTAGGCTTTTAGGTTTTTAGACCAAAGACCTACTACACCATGGTCTAGACCCAAGATCTAAGGTCTGTGGTCTAGGCTTCAGGTTCTAAGCCCCAAGATTTAAGGCCTGTGGTCTAGGCATTTAGGTTCTTAGCCTCCAGATCTAAGGCCCGTAATCTAGGCCTTTAGGTTCTTGAATCCAACACCTAGGACCCTACATCATGGTCTAGACCCTAAACCTAAGGCCTGTGATCTAGGTCTCTAAGTTCTCCTCAAGACATAAGGCCCTACACCATGGTCTAAAACCAAGACCTAAGGTCCGTTGTGTAGGCTTTTAGGTTCTTTACCCAAGACATAAGGCCCTACACCAGGGTCTAGAACCAAGATCTAAGGTCCGTGGTCTAGGCTTTTAGGTTCTTATACCCAAGTCCTAAGGCCCTACACCAGGGTCTAAAACCAAGATATAAGGTCCGTAATCTAGGCTTTTAGGTTCTTATACCCAAGACCTAAGGCCCTAACCAGGGTCTAGAACCAAGATCTAAGGTCCGTGGTCTAGGCTTTTAGGTTCTTATACCCAAGATCTAAGGTCCGTGGTCTAGGCTTTTAGGTTCTTACACCCAAGTCCTAAGGCCCTACACCAGGGTCTAAAACCAAGACCTAAGGTCCGTGGAGGCTTTTAGGTTCTTATACCCAAGTCCTAAGGCCCTACACCAGGGTCTAAAACCAAGACCTAAGGTCCGTGGAGGCTTTTAGGTTCTTATACCCAAGTCCTAAGGCCCTACACCAGGGTCTAGAACAAAGATCTAAGGTCCGTAGTCCAGGCTTTTAGGTTCTTATACCCAAGTCCTAAGGCCCTACACCAGGGTCTTAAACCAAGATATAAGGTCCGTAATCTAGGCTTTTAGGTTCTTATACCCAAGACCTAAGGCCCTACACCAGGGTCTAGAACCAAGATCTAAGGTCCGTGGTCTAGGCTTTTAGGTTCTTATACCCAAGATCTAAGGTTTGTGGTCTAGGCTTTTAGGTTCTTATACCCAAGTCCTAAGGCCCTACACCAGGGTCTAAAACCAAGACCTAAGGTCCGTGGAGGCTTTTAGGTTCTTATACCCAAGTCCTAAGGCCCTACACCAGGGTCTAAAACAAAGACCTAAGGTCCGTGGAGGCTTTTAGGTTCTTATACCCAAGTCCTAAGGCCCTACACCAGGGTCTAGAACCAAGATCTAAGGTCCGTGGTCTAGGCTTTTAGGTTCTTATACCCAAGTCCTAAGGCCCTACACCAGGGTCTAGAACCAAGATCTAAGGTCCGTGGTCTAGGCTTTTAGATTCTTATACCCAAGTCCTAAGGCCCTACACCAGGGTCTAGAACCAAGATCTAAGGTCCGTGGTCTAGGCTTTTAGGTTCTTATACCCAAGATCTAAGGCCCTACACCAGGGTCTAGAACCAAGATCTAAGGTCCGTGGTCTAGGCTTTTAGGTTCTTATACCCAAGTCCTAAGGCCCTACACCAGGGTCTAGAACCAAGATCTAAGGTCCGTGATCCTGGCCTTTAGGTTCTTATACCTAAGTCCTAAGGCCCTACACCAGGGTCTAGAACCAAGATCTAAGGTCCGTGGTCTAGGCTTTTAGGTTCTTATACCCAAGTCCTAAGGCCCTACACCAGGGTCTAGAACCAAGATCTAAGGTCCGTGGTCTAGGCTTTTAGGTTCTTATACCCAAGTCCTAAGGCCCTACACCAGGGTCTAGAACCAAGATCTAAGGTCCGTGGTCTAGGCTTTTAGGTTCTTATACCCAAGATCTAAGACCCTACACCAGGGTCTAGAACCAAGATCTAAGGTCCGTGGTCTAGGCTTTTAGGTTCTTATACCCAAGTCCTAAGACCCTACACCAGAGTCTAGAACCAAGATCTAAGGTCCGTGGTCCTGGCCTTTAGGTTCTTATACCCAAGTCCTAAGGCCCTACACCAGGGTCTAGAACCAAGATCTAAGGTCCGTGGTCTAGGCTTTTAGGTTCTTATACCCAAGTCCTAAGGCCCTACACCAGGGTCTAGAACCAAGATCTAAGGTCCGTGGTCTAGGCTTTTAGGTTCTTATACCCAAGTCCTAAGGCCCTACACCAGGTTCTAGAACCAAGATCTAAGGTCCGTGGTTCTGGCCTTTAGGTTCTTATACCCAAGTCCTAAGGCCCTACACCAGGGTCTAGAACCAAGATCTAAGGTCCGTTGAGTAGGCTTTTAGGTTCTTATACCCAAGTCCTAAGGACGTACACCAGGGTCTAAAACCAAGATCTAAGGTCCGTGGTCTAGGCTTTTAGGTTCTTATACCCAAGACCTAAGGCCCTACACCATGGTCTATAACCAAGATCTAAGGTCCGTGGTCTAGGCTTAGGGTCTTAAGCTCTGAGACCCAAGACTTAAGGCCTTAAACCGTTTTCTAGGCTTTTAATCATTTACACCCAAGGCCTAAGGCCCTACACCCTGGTCTAGTTTTTAAGCTCTTAGACCCAAGACTTAGGGCCATACACCACGGTCTAGGCTTTTAAGTACTTAGACCCACAAGACTTAAGGCCATACACCCTCTTCTAGGCTTTTAGGTTCTTATACCCAAGACCTAAGGCCCTACACCCTGGTCTAGGTTTTAAGTACTTAGACCCAAGACCTAAGGCCATAAAGTAAAGACCTGAAAACTTACAAGGGAGTCGCGATTCACGACCCCTGAACAGACACTGTGGACCCAAGACCTAAGGCCTTACACCGTGGTCTAGACTTTTAAGTACTTAGACCCAAGACTCAGGGCCATACACCACAGTATAGACTTTTAAGCACTTAGACCCCAAGACCTAAGGCCATATACCCTGGCCTAGGCTTTTAAGCATTTAGACCCAAGGCCTAAGGCCCTGAACCGTGGTCTAGGCTTTTAGGTTCTTATACCCAAGACCTAAGGCCCTACACCGTGGGCTAGGCTTCAAAGCTCTTAGACCCAAGCCCTAAGGCGGTCCGCATGGGTTAGACTCAAGACCCAAGGGCATACACACTGGTCTAGGTTTTAAGTACTTAGACCCAAGACCTAAGGCCATAAAGTAAAGACCTGAAAACTTACAAGGGAGTCGCGATTCACGACCCCTGAACAGACACTGTGGACCCAAGACCTAAGGCCTTACACCGTGGTCTAGACTTTTAAGTACTTAGACCCAAGACTCAGGGCCATACACCACAGTATAGACTTTTAAGCACTTAGACCCCAAGACCTAAGGCCATATACCCTGGCCTAGGCTTTTAAGCATTTAGACCCAAGGCCTAAGGCCCTGAACCGTCGTCTAGGCTTTTAGGTTCTTATACCCAAGACCTAAGGCCCTACACCGTGGGCTAGGCTTCAAAGCTCTTAGACCCAAGCCCTAAGGCGGTCCGCATGGGTTAGACTCAAGACCCAAGGGCATACACACTGGTCTAGGCTTTTAAGTACTTAGGCCAAGACCTAAAGTCATAAACCGTAGGCTAGGCTTTTAAGCACTTAAACTCAATGCCTAAGGCGGTCTGCATGGGCTAGACTTAAGACCTAAGGCCATAAACCATTTTCTAGGCTTTTAAGCTCTCAGAATCAAGACCTAAGGCCATACACCGTGGTCTAGGCTTTTAAGTACTTAGACCCAAGACCTAAGACCATACACCGTGTGGTTGAGAAAGGGCGGATTAATTTATTGAGAAAAAATATTGAAAATATTGAATAAAAATGTGAAACGTCAATTTTACGAAATTTACTAGTCTGGTTCAAAATTGAAATGTTCGAAGGACCAGGTACTATGTACCAGAGAATAACAAATGCCTACAACAATATTTAAACACAGTCAAAAGAAATGTTTAAACTCACTCACAAGAAAATCCGTATGGCGGAGCTGGAAGGGCGCCAAGATGGCCGAAGGGACGCCAACACAGCCAGGGCACGAGGGAACTGCTGGGCCAGGAAAGTCTCTCCGAGGTCCAGGGAATCTTCTCTCTTGCTGCGAATTCGCACGCACGCACAATTGAATAATGAATTGAGCTCTCGTCCAGTCCAATGTTCATATACGCGGGAGACCGAATGTTGCCCGACACGCACTTACACACACTAGGTTCACTGCAATCTATGTTAGTGAACAGAGAAAATAGTTAATGAACAAAATAATACCACTTTGTAAAATATTAAAATAAATCAAAAGGGGGAGCCACCATGGGCGAGACTACGGTCACGTTTAGAAGTTATAACGTGCCTGGGGAAAGAAAAGCCGAAAAGCACTTGAGCACTAATCGGTCGAAAGACGAACAGAACCAGAACCAGAATGGTGAGCCTCATGGGAGGTGAAGGGAACTGCTGACCCGCAAGAAACGGAACAGAAGTGGTTTATGAGTCATCGGCCAATCAGAGGCCTGCGAGATTCAGAGCGACAGGCGGGCAAGGGTCATCGGCCAATCAAAGGCCAGGGATCGGTAAATTTCCGTTTTGAACGTGTTCACCAGTTCTCTCGGCTATCTCTCTCTCTCTCGCTCTGCCTACCGCCAATATTTGAAATGATAATTCTGCTTGTCTGTTATAACTTAAAATCAGTACTTAACATACCGGCGGCTTTGAATCACTTGTGATTCAACAAAACAATATTCAAACCCAGAAAAATGAAAATCAAAACAATTCTTATGCTAATATGTACAAGAGGTTACCATTGGAATGATTAGGCAGGTTGCGCCCAGAAAGGTAACAAAAACACTTTGACTGCAGGACGAGTAAAGGTACCATGCTGAGTCTTGAGTTCAACAATTCTGACAACATTGTCTTTGCCAGGAGTAACTTTTGTGATCCTTGCCAAGGGCCACTGGAGAGATGGGGTGTCTTGATGAACCAGCACTAAGTCGCCAACTTGAAGATTCCTCGTAGGTGTGGACCATTTCAGGCGTTGCTGCAATGTGTGGAGATACTCCTTGCTCCAGCGCTTCCAGATGCGTTGCATGAATGCTTGCATGATCTGCCATTGTGAGAGCCTATTGTCAGGCGTGTTGACAATGTTGGGTTCTGGAAGTGAGGCTAGGGGGGCTCCAATCAAAAAGTGACCTGGCGTCAGGGCCTGAAGATCGTTAGCATCACTGGACAAAGCAGTGAGAGGCCGGGAATTGAGCATCGCCTCTATTTGGCATGTTAGTGTGGTGAACTCAAGGAGGGTGGGCACGTGAGTCCCGAGGGTGCGCTTCAAATGATATTTAGTGCTCTTGATGGCACTTTCCCACAAACCGCCTTGGTGAGGTGCAGCGGGGGGATTAAAATGGAACTTGATGCGGTGCTCAAGCGCAAATCGCTCAATTGGTTGTTGAGCAGAAGAAAGGAATTCATGAAAGGCATTTCTTGCGCCCACAAAGTTGGTTCCACAATCACTGTAGATATCGGAGCATATTCCTCTGCGAGCTACAAAGCGCCTCAACGCAGCGATGAATGATTCAGTGGACAAGTCAGTTGCAACTTCGATGTGCACTGCCTTGGTGACGAGGCAAACAAAAAGGCAGATGTAGGCCTTAATATGGCGGATTGAGCGAAGGTTGTGGATCTTGACCGTGAATGGACCGCCATAGTCAATGCCCGTAGACAAGAAGGGTCGAGCAGGAGTCACTCTCGCCTTTGGTAAGTCACCCATCAGAGGGAAGGTGTTTTTCGGTTTTTGTTTAAAACACACCAGGCATTTGAAAATTCCGTTTCGTACTGCACTTCTCGCAGAAAGGATCCATACATGTTGGGACAGTAGAGACATAGTCAATTGTACCCCAGAGTGCAAATGTTTGCGATGGATGTAGTCGATGTAGATGTTGACTACGTGATGCCTTTTTGGTAGAAGGTAGGGATGTCGTATGTTGTCCGCCAGATCGGCGTTTTGAAGTCTGCCACCAACCCGTAGTAGACCATCTTGATCGATGAAGGGAGAGAGTCGCTGAAGACGCGAAGAGCAGATCTTGTTGTCTTGAAGAGCAGCAATGTCATTGGAGAAGGCCTCTTGTTGCACCAGTCGGAAGATACGCAGTTCGGCAGCTTGTATTTCGTCCACAGAGAGAGGACCTAGACGAGGATCCTGCCGGCGGCTGTTTTGGATGAAGCGCAGGACGTAGGCCATGACATGAAGTAGCTTCGTCCAGGAGGAGAACTGGGAGAGAAGATCCCACGACGACTGTTGTGTAGAGATGAGCGCAGTCAATGGGGTTGGCTTCACCTCATCCAGATCACAGGTGTCGATGGGCGTGAAGCTTGAAGTCGGCCAAGTTGCAGGCGGAAGTCGGAGCCAGGTAGGTCCCTGCCACCAGAGAGGATGATTCACCAGTTCCGAAGGTAGGACGCCGCGTGAAGCACAATCCGCAGGGTTGTCCTTACTGGAGATGTGACGCCAGCAATGCGAGGGGATGAGCTCCTGGATTTGGGCGACTCGATTTGCGACATAAGTCTTGAGGCGATACGGGAGAGTTTGTATCCACGACAAGGTCACTGTTGAGTCACACCATAACACTATGGAGTCTATTTTCAATTTATTGAGAAATTGGTTAGTCACATAGTGAACTAACTGAGCGAGAAGATGCGCTGCGCACAATTCAAGGCGCGGGAGTGTCACACGCTTGAGGGGGGCGGCACGAGTTTTGGCGATAATCTGTGTCACTTGCACTTTATTGTCACTGTCAACACATCGCAAGTAAACCACGGCCGCATAACCGGTTTCCGAAGCGTCGGAAAAACCGTGGAGGTCACACATGATGGTGTGGGGTAGCAGTATCGCTCGAGGTATGGAGATCTCCACAATGGTGTTGAGGTCGGAGATAAAATTTTGCCACTTGACGGCGAGCTCTGGATTCAAGGGTTCATCCCAAGATATCCCGGAAGTCCACAGTAACTGCATAAAACGCTTGGCAGTCATTATGCAGGGGGACAAAAATCCACAAGGGTCATAGATGCGAGCTATGAGGCTCAAAACCTTGCGTTTGGTGGGCTTCTCGCAGGTGAATTTGAAAGTATATTTGAAGGCGTCTGTAGAGGGACACCAATAAATTCCTAGTATGGAGAAGTGAGGGTCAGCTGAAGCTTGAAGAAAGACAGGAGTCTCCTGGTGAGATGAGGGTAACTGTTGCAGTAGTTTGGGACAGTTAGAGACCCATTTTCTAAGCTCAAATCCACCCAATCGAAGTAGTTCAATTAATTGGGTTTGAAGTTCCAGAGCGTCTTCTTCAGTAGAAGCGCCAGCAATCAAATCATCCACGTAGCTGTGGTGTTTGAGAATTTCTGCTGCCTGAGGGAAGCGAGAACCTTCATCTTCCGCCAACTGTTGGAGAGTTCGAATGGCGAGATAGGGTGAGCAGTTCATTCCGTATGTGACGGTGGTTAGTCGGTAGACTGACATGGGGAGAGAGGGCGATTCACGCCAAAGGATCATTTGATATTTCTGGTCGTCATGATGTACTCTGATTTGCCGGTACATTTGGCGAATATCGCAGGAGAAAACTACATTTTTCTCTCTGAAGTGGAGAAGGATGTCACAGATATTGTTCTGCAGTTTGGGACCTGTGAGAAGAATGTCATTCAGTGACAGACCGGAGCTGGTCTCTCAGCTAGCGTCAAAAACGACGCGGAGTTTGGTCGTGCTACTCTGAGCTTTTACGACTCCATGATGGGGGAGGAAGTAATGAGGCTCATTCAGAGCGAGGTTTGCGCAAATTTCCATATGTCCCAAGGAATTATATTCTGACATGAAACTGGAATAGAGATTGCGAAATTCCGCATTATTGGGGTGTTGAAGCTTCCTTTCGAGGGACTGGAAGCGTTGTTCCGCAATAGGCTTGGAATTGCCCAGAGTTGCAGGAGCTTCATCAGAGGAGAACGGTAAGCGTACCGTATACCGACCTGAGTGGTCACGAGAATGTGTGGTCTCAAAAATCTTATCACACGCCATTTCCTCAGCGGATTTCTTTGAGTAAGAAGGCACTTCTTCTTGATTCCAAAACCGTTGTAAGGAAGAGTGGAGGTCTATGTCCGCAGTGGACAGGAGAGAGATGGCTATGCATGAGTTCGTTGGAGACGAAGTGGAGCATGGAGCTGTTCCAACGATGACATATCCGAAAACTGTGCCAATGGCGTAAGGCATGTGAGCGCCCAGCGAGTGGCATTCATTTGTCAAAACTTTGGGGAAGAGAGCAGATCCAATGAGGACATCAATGGGACCCGGCTTGTGGAATGTTGGGTCCGCCAAAACAAAGGGTTTGACCTTCTGGAGAACTTGTTGAGTGATGGTCACTCGAGGCAGGTCAAGCGAGATTTTTTCCAAAATGTGGAAAGAGTGTTTTTGGGCAACCAATTGTCCCGAGAGTGATTCAACATCCAAGTTGAGTGAGCCATTTGTGTGTGTGAGAGCCTGGGATAGTCCTGAGACAGGGAGGTGAGACTGCTGTGGTCGAGTGCCCAAAAGTTGAGCGGCTCTCTCAGAGATGAAATCTGACATGCTGCCAGAATCTAGCAATGCTCTAAATACATAAGAGCGACCATTAACGGCAGTGAGCTTCACTAAAGCCGTGCTGAGAAGGACAGTACTGTTATGAGGAACAGTCTGTTGTTGAACAGAGCAAGTCAACGCAGTATCAGCGCCTTGCGGAGGTGAAGACGAGGGAAGGGGGGCAGGCGAGCGCTGCGAGTTATCCTGAGCATTGTTGAAATGCAGGAGAGAATGGTGCTTCTTGTGACAAGTGGTGCAAGAAGCCTTCGAATTACATTCCTTCAGAGAATGGGTTCCGAGACAGGAAATGCATCTTTGATTTTCTTTAACGACCTTGTACCGCTCGTTAGGAGATTTGCCTTTGAAAACCTGACACTGGTAGATTTTGTGGCCAGGCTTGTGGCAGCAAAAGCACGTTGCAGATTTCGCATTCGTGGGCTTGGCATCAGTAGCCACCATGGCGAGACTGCCAGAGGAGTAATGAGTCCTTTTATCAGTTTTGGGCTTGCTTGAATGAGCAGGGGTAGATTTAAAATCCGTGGTTGCATGCAGACTCGCATCTTCAATGTGGGAGCATTCCAAGTTCAAGAAGTTGATTATTTCCATGACCTTGGGAAGTGTGTGTGCCTCGGTGTCATCATCTGCTTTAGTGTCACGGTATTGTTCCAATTGTTGGACCAATTTAGTATCAAGTTTTCGCAATAAATGCGCAGCAAGTAACGGATTATTTTCGGTTACATCACAGTTCAATGCTTTCAAAGATTCCGAGTGCTCATAGAAGGTGGTTATGAATGATCTCAATGCTTTGAGATTGCTTCGGGAGATGCATGGCAAATCCAACAAATGGTTGAGGTGGAGAGTTGTCAGACGACGAATATTGTGATATCTATCACGCAGAAGTTGATAAGCGATCAAATAATTTGACGCTGTGAGGTTCAGAGATTTGACCAAGTTCAATGGTTCACCTGTTAAAACACTAAGCAGGTATTGAAATTTGGCCACATTTGAAAGAGAAGTACTTTTATGTACAGTGGTGTCAAATAAATTGATGAAAGAAATCCATTTTAAAGGAGTACCATCAAAAGTCTGCAAGCTCAATTTAGGTAGTTTAACTCCTGTCACAACTGCAGAGGGAAAATGAACAGGAGCTTCAGAGTGTGAAGAGTGTGGACTTGTAGGCTCCACAGCAGTGTGCACTTCAATTACACTAGAGATTCGGACATACAAGTCATTGACCTCATCAACGTCTGAGGACAAAACTGTTTCAATGTCATCATCAGTGTCTGTTTCAATGAGACGTTGCAAGTTCAACTCAAAGTCGGCACGTTTTTTCTTCAGCTCGGCGAAGATTGTGTTCAATTGTCGAATCTGAACGGGGGTGAGAGGGGGTGTGCTGATTAACTTGCTGACCGCTTCCTCGAGTTTGGCGAAACGAGTTTTGATTAAGTCCGTAGACTTGCGATAAGTCTCATATTTAAATTCCTTTGCAGGCATTGTTTTCGGTTTGAGTGAAACAGTACACTAAAATGACTTAAAGTACAGAAAACAAAGTACAGAAAATTGTGAAACACAATATAATGAACAATCAGAGAAATTGAGTTTAATACTCGGCACTTGAACGCCAGTTGTGAAATTGTTAAGTTAGGCCTACTTAAAATATCTTACAAATAAGTTTCAGCCTTGAATTAACACAACTGCAGAACGCACACAAATTCAATGTGAATATGTAGGCTTAGGCTTATTTGAATGAAAAACTGTATTGAATAACAGTAATAAGCCTCAGAATGAGGGAAAATATTCAACAATTATCAAAGACAAATTGTCAGAGTTTGCTATTTACAATAACAATGTTGCTTCAAAGACAATGATTCAAGAAATTCAAAAATAATTATTATTTCAACACAAGAAATATTATTTTCTTAATTGAAAATAAAATCCATTTAAATACATCAGCATAAATCACCAGTCAATTGAAAACACAATATATATTGCATACAAATGGCCAACAATAGTTCAATTGATATTGTCAAGTGTTGTAGACAACATCAGCAGAGCAGAGATATTATGTGAATGGCTATACACGCCCATTCATGGCGAGAGACGAGAGAGAGCTCAACAAGGGACAATGTTCCAAGGCGGGAAGATTGATTTAGTAATGTTCCCAGGCGGGAAGATTGAGTATAAGAATGTTCCCAGGCGGGAAGATTGTTCAAAATAATGTTCCCAGACGGGAAGATTGGTCTTAATAATGTTCCCAGGCGGGAAGATTGTTGCGAGTAAAGTTCCCAGGCGGGAAGATTGTTGCGAGTGATGTTCCCAGGCGGGAAGATTGAATATTATAATGTTCCCAGGCGGGAAGATTGTTGCGAGTAATGTTCCCAGGCGGGAAGATTGAATATGATAATGTTCCCAGGCGGGAGGATTGATTTAGTAATGTTCCCAGGCGGGAAGATTGAGTATAAGAATGTTCCCAGGCGGGAAGATTGTTCAAAATAATGTTCCCAGACGGGAAGATTGTTGCGAGTGATGTTCCCAGGCGGGAAGATTGAATATGATAATGTTCCCAGGCGGGAAGATTGATCAAGAATGAGAGTCTTGCACTGGACAATATTCCAAAGGACAGAATCACTTATAGACCCGGCTCGAAGGACCAAAAAATGTCCCGAGAAAGGGCGGATTAATTTATTGAGAAAAAATATTGAAAATATTGAATAAAAATGTGAAACGTCAATTTTACGAAATTTACTAGTCTGGTTCAAAATTGAAATGTTCGAAGGACCAGGTACTATGTACCAGAGAATAACAAATGCCTACAACAATATTTAAACACAGTCAAAAGAAATGTTTAAACTCACTCACAAGAAAATCCGTATGGCGGAGCTGGAAGGGCGCCAAGATGGCCGAAGGGACGCCAACACAGCCAGGGCACGAGGGAACTGCTGGGCCAGGAAAGTCTCTCCGAGGTCCAGGGAATCTTCTCTCTTGCTGCGAATTCGCACGCACGCACAATTGAATAATGAATTGAGCTCTCGTCCAGTCCAATGTTCATATACGCGGGAGACCGAATGTTGCCCGACACGCACTTACACACACTAGGTTCACTGCAATCTATGTTAGTGAACAGAGAAAATAGTTAATGAACAAAATAATACCACTTTGTAAAATATTAAAATAAATCAAAAGGGGGAGCCACCATGGGCGAGACTACGGTCACGTTTAGAAGTTATAACGTGCCTGGGGAAAGAAAAGCCGAAAAGCACTTGAGCACTAATCGGTCGAAAGACGAACAAAACCAGAACCAGAATGGCGAGCCTCATGGGAGGTGAAGGGAACTGCTGACCCGCAAGAAACGGAACAGAAGTGGTTTATGAGTCATCGGCCAATCAGAGGCCTGCGAGATTCAGAGCGACAGGCGGGCAAGGGTCATCGGCCAATCAAAGGCCAGGGATCGGTAAATTTCCGTTTTGAACGTGTTCACCAGTTCTCTCGGCTATCTCTCTCTCTCTCGCTCTGCCTACCGCCAATATTTGAAATGATAATTCTGCTTGTCTGTTATAACTTAAAATCAGTACTTAACACCGTGGTCTAGGCTTTTAAGTACTTATACCCAAGACCTAAGGCCATACACCATAGTCTAGGCTTTTAGGTTCTTACACAGAAGACCTAAGGCCATACACCGTGGGCTAGGCTTTAAAGCTCTTAGACCCAAGACCTAAAACCATTAGGTTAAGACTTAAAAACTTACAAGTTAATGGCAATTCACGATCCCCGAACAGACACCGTGGTCTAGACCCAATACCTAAGGCCCTACACCTAGACCCAAGAGCTAAGGTCCTTCACCATGATCTAGACCCTAAGATCAAAGGCCTTATACCATGGTCTAGTACTCGGCATAAACCGTTTGCAGTTGTGGTTGTTTCATCTATAGCTAAAGGTAAGTCGGCCTCTTAGTTCTTAGACCCTAAGACCAAAGGCCTTATACCACGGTCTAGTACTCGGCATAAGCCATGTGCAGTTGTGGTTGTTTCATCTATAGCTAGAGGAAAGTCCTAAGTTCTTAGACCCTAAGACCAAAGGCCTTACACCATGGTCTAGTACTCGGCATAAACCGTTTTGCAGCTGTGGTTGTTTCATCTATAGCTAAAGGTAAGTCGGCCTCTAGGTTCTTAGACCCTAAGACCAAAGGCCTTACATCATGGTCTAGTATTCCTCTTAAGCCGTGTGCAGTGGTTAATTTGTCTATACTTAGAAGAAAGTCTTTAAGCCTTTAAGTTCTTAGACCCTAGACCTAAAACCCTACACCCATGGACTACAACCTGGACCTAAGGCCACATCCCGAGGTTTTGTACTCGTTTAAAACCGTGTGCAGTTGTGGTTGTTTCATCCACGCGGAAATTACGATCGCAGACGGAAATTATTAAAAAACATCGTGTACACATCGATTTTGAAAAACGATCGTACACGTCGATTATTTTAAACAGCGTCTGGGAATCGATTCTAAAAAACGTTTGCAGACGTTAATTATTAAAAGGCATCGTCTACACATCGATTTTGAAAAACGTTCGCAGACGTTAATTATTAAAGGGCATCGTCTACACATCGATTTGCAATATGCAGGTCGAGTTTGCAAAACGCCCGAAAGCACAAATCATAAAAACGCCCAACAGCAAACACAGGTGTTCATGTGCGCTGGGCTTTCAAATAATCCATGTGATTGGCTTTATGCACGCCATTTTACACGGTCCCACATGGTGTAGGACCAGTACTAACCCATGGGGTAGGGTCTTAGGGCTTAAGACTTATGTTAAAGCCTTAGATCTTAGGTCAAATGTTTAAGGTCATATACATACAGATCCATGGTATAATGCCTTAAATGCCTGGGATTGGGGTTGGTCTAAATTATGAGGCCTTAGGTCCTCATTTAAATTCCTTTTGTCCTAGATCTAAAGCAATAAGTCTAAGCCCTTATGTCCTAGGGTATCGGTCTAAGGTCCTAGGTTTTAGGAATAAGACCATGGGTTTTTGTTCTAAGTTATGGTGTAAAAGCATAAACATTCTCTTTTTCGAGACGAAACAGTAATAACTGCACACAGTTATTAAAGGCCAATCTTCGCCCAGCTATAGATGAAACAACCACAACTGCACACGGTTTTAAACGAGTACAAAACCTCGGGATGTGGCCTTAGGTCCAGGTTGTAGTCCATGGGTGTAGGGTCTTAGGTCTAGGGTCTAAGAACTTAAAGGCTTAAAGACTTTCTTCTAAGTATAGACAAATTAACCACTGCACACGGCTTAAGAGGAATACTAGACCATGATGTAAGGCCTTTGGTTTTAGGGTCTAAGAACCTAGAGGCCGACTTACCTTTAGCTATAGATGAAACAACCACAGCTGCAAAACGGTCTATGCCGAGTACTAGACCATGGTGTAAGGCCTTTGGTCTTAGGGTCTAAGAACTTAGGACTTTCCTCTAGCTATAGATGAAACAACCACAACTGCACATGGCTTATGCCGAGTACTAGACCGTGCTATAAGGCCTTTGGTCTTAGGGTCTAAGAACTTAGAGGCCGACTTACCTTTAGCTATAGATGAAACAACCACAACTGCAAACGGTTTATGCCGAGTACTAGACCATGGTATAAGGCCTTTGATCTTAGGGTCTAGATCATGGTGAAGGACCTTAGCTCTTGGGTCTAGGTGTAGGGCCTTAGGTATTGGGTCTAGACCACGGTGTCTGTTCGGGGATCGTGAATTGCCATTAACTTGTAAGTTTTTAAGTCTTAACCTAATGGTTTTAGGTCTTGGGTCTAAGAGCTTTAAAGCCTAGCCCACGGTGTAGGGCCTTAGGTCTTGGGTGTAAGAACCTAAAAGCCTAGACTATGGTGTATGGCCTTAGGTCTTGGGTATAAGTACTTAAAAGCCTAGACCACGGTGTATGGTCTTAGGTCTTGGGTCTAAGTACTTAAAAGCCTAGACCACGGTGTATGGCCTTAGGTCTTGAGTCTGAGAGCTTAAAGCCTAGAAAATGGTTTATGGCCTTAGGTCTTAAGTCTAGCCCATGCAGACCGCCTTAGGCATTGAGTTTAAGTGCTTAAAAGCCTAGCCTACGGTTTATGACTTTAGGTCTTGGCCTAAGTACTTAAAAGCCTAGACCAGTGTGTATGCCCTTGGGTCTTGAGTCTAACCCATGCGGACCGCCTTAGGGCTTGGGTCTAAGAGCTTTGAAGCCTAGCCCACGGTGTAGGGCCTTAGGTCTTGGGTATAAGAACCTAAAAGCCTAGACCACGGTTCAGGGCCTTAGGCCTTGGGTCTAAATGCTTAAAAGCCTAGGCCAGGGTATATGGCCTTAGGTCTTGGGGTCTAAGTGCTTAAAAGTCTATACTGTGGTGTATGGCCCTGAGTCTTGGGTCTAAGTACTTAAAAGTCTAGACCACGGTGTAAGGCCTTAGGTCTTGGGTCCACAGTGTCTGTCAGGGGTCGTGAATCGCGACTCCCTTGTAAGTTTTCAGGTCTTTACTTTATGGCCTTAGGTCTTGGGTCTAAGTACTTAAAACCTAGACCAGGGTGTAGGGCCTTAGGTCTTGGGTATAAGAACCTAAAAGCCTAGAAGAGGGTGTATGGCCTTAAGTCTTGTGGGTCTAAGTACTTAAAAGCCTAGACCGTGGTGTATGGCCCTAAGTCTTGGGTCTAAGAGCTTAAAAAACTAGACCAGGGTGTAGGGCCTTAGGCCTTGGGTGTAAATACTTAAAAGCCTAGAAAACGGTGTAAGGCCTTAAGTCTTGGGTCTCAGAGCTTAAGAAACTAAGCCTAGACCACGGACCTTAGATCTTGGTTCTAGACCATGGTGTAGGGCCTTAGGTCTTGGGTATAAGAACCTAAAAGCCTAGACCACGGACCTTAGATCTTGGTTTTAGACCCTGGTGTACGTCCTTAGGACTTGGGTATAAGAACCTAAAAGCCTACTCAACGGACCTTAGATCTTGGTTCTAGACCCTGGTGTAGGGCCTTAGGACTTGGGTATAAGAACCTTAAGGCCAGGACCACGGACCTTAGATCTTGGTTAGGACCCTGGTGTAGGGCCTTAGGACTTGGGTATAAGAACCTAAAAGCATAGACCACGGACCTTAGATCTTGGTTCTAGACCCTGGTGTAGGGCCTTAGGACTTGGGTATAAGAACCTAAAAGCCTAGACCACGGACCTTAGATCTTGGTTCTAGACCCTGGTGTAGGGCCTTAGGACTTGGGTATAAGAACCTAAAAGCCTAGACCACGGACCTTATATCTCGGGTCTAGACCCTGGTGTAGGGCCTTAGGACTTGGGTATAAGAACCTAAAGGCCAAGACCACGGACCTTAGATCTTGGTTCTAGACCCTGGTGTAGGGCCTTAGGACTTGGGTATAAGAACCTAAAAGCCTAGACCACGGACCTTAGATCTTGGTTCTAGACCCTGGTGTAGGGCCTTAGATCTTGGGTATAAGAACCTAAAAGCCTAGACCACGGACCTTAGATCTTGGTTCTAGACCCTGGTGTAGGGCCTTAGGACTTGGGTATAAGAACCTAAAAGCCTAGACCACGGACCTTAGATCTTGGTTCTAGACCCTGGTGTAGGGCCTTAGGACTTGGGTATAAGAACCTAAAAGCCTAGACCACGGACCTTAGATCTCGGGTCTAGACCCTGGTGTAGGGCCTTAGGACTTGGGTATAAGAACCTAAAAGCCTAGACCACAGACCTTAGATCTTGGTTCTAGACCCTGGTGTAGGGCCTTAGGACTTGGGTATAAGAACCTAAAGGCCAGGACCACGGACCTTAAATCTTGGTTCTAGACCCTGGTGTAGGGCCTTAGGACTTGGGTATAAGAACCTAAAAGCCTAGACCACGGACCTTAGATCTTGGTTCTAGACCCTGGTGTAGGGCCTTAGATCTTGGGTATAAGAACCTAAAAGCCTAGACCACGGACCTTAGATCTTGGTTCTAGACCCTGGTGTAGGGCCTTAGGACTTGGGTATAAGAACCTAAAAGCCTAGACCACGGACCTTAGATCTCGGTTCTAGACCCTGGTGTAGGGCCTTAGGACTTGGGTATAAGAACTTAAAAGCCTACACAACGGACCTTAGATCTTGGTTCTAGACCCTGGTGTAGGGCCTTAGGACTTGGGTATAAGAACCTAAAAGCCTAGACCACGGACCTTGGGTCTTGGTTTTAGACCATGGTGTAGGGCCTTAGGACTTGGGTATAAGAATCTAAAAGCCTAGACCACGGACCTTAGATCTTGGTTTCTAGACCCTGGTGTAGGGCCTTAGCACTTGGGTATAAGAACCTAAAAGCCTGGACTACGGACCTTAGATCTTGGTTCTAGACCCTGGTGTAGGGCCTTAGGACTTGGGTATAAGAACCTAAAAGCCTAGACCACGGACCTTAGATCTTGGTTCTAAACCCTGGTGTAGGGCCTTAGGTCTTGGGTATAAGAACTTAAAAGCCTACACAACGGACCTTAGATCTTGGTTCTAGACCCTGGTGTAGGGCCTTAGGACTTGGGTATAAGAACCTAAAAGCCTAGACCACGGACCTTGGGTCTTGGTTTTAGACCATGGTGTAGGGCCTTAGGACTTGGGTATAAGAATCTAAAAGCCTAGACCACGGACCTTAGATCTTGGTTTCTAGACCCTGGTGTAGGGCCTTAGGACTTGGGTATAAGAACCTAAAAGCCTGGACTACGGACCTTAGATCTTGGGTATAAGAACCTAAAAGCCTAGACCACGGACCTTAGATCTTGGTTCTAGACCCTGGTGTAGGGCCTTAGGTCTTGGGTATAAGAACCTAAAAGCCTAGATTACGGACCTTATATCTTGGTTTTAGACCCTGGTGCAGGGCCTTAGGACTTGGGTATAAGAACCTAAAAGCCTAGACCACGGACCTTAGATCTTGGTTCTAGACCCTGGTGTAGGGCCTTATGTCTTGGGTAAAGAACCTAAAAGCCTACACAACGGACCTTAGGTCTTGGTTTTAGACCATGGTGTAGGGCCTTATGTCTTGAGGAGAACTTAGAGACCTAGATCACAGGCCTTAGGTTTAGGGTCTAGACCATGATGTAGGGTCCTAGGTGTTGGATTCAAGAACCTAAAGGCCTAGATTACGGGCCTTAGATCTGGAGGCTAAGAACCTAAATGCCTAGACCACAGGCCTTAAATCTTGGGGCTTAGAACCTGAAGCCTAGACCACAGACCTTAGATCTTGGGTCTAGACCATGGTGTAGTAGGTCTTTGGTCTAAAAACCTAAAAGCCTGGACCACGGTGTATTAGGTATTAGGTTTAGACCACAGTGTCTTTTCAGGGGGGCTGTGAATCGCGGCCCCCTTGTAAATATTCAGGTCTTAACTCTATGGCCTAGGTCTTGGGGCTAAGATCCTTAAAGCCTACGGTGTATAGCCTTAGGTCTTGGGTCAAGTCCATGCGGTAGGGCCTTAGGAGTTGGGTAAGATGGATGGAGGTTGGTCTTCAAATACTCCAATCTGAATCTGATAACCATTTCTGATCATAATTTCATATTCAAAGAAAAAAGACCTCGTTGCCTAATGTTTGCTCAATTCATGGGGGGCTGTGAATCGCGGCCCCCTTGTAAGTTTTCAGATCTTAAGGTTTTATGGCTTTGTACTAAGGTGTCAGGCCTTATGTTTACATCTTAGTCCCGACACATTAGGTCCTGGCTGGGGGCTGATAGGTCTTATACACAGGTCATAGCTTTAGCCACTAGGTTTTTGAGCTTTGGACTCAGTTGCAAGGCCTTAGGTTTAGACTTTAGGTTCAACACACTAGGTCAAAGCTGTTGGGTAATATGTCCTATTCACATGTTAAAGCCTTAGCTGCTAGGTTTTAGGGCTTTGGACTCAGGTTCAAGGCCTTAGGTTTACATCTTAGACCCAAAACATTAGGTCTAGGCTGTTGCCTAATAGGTCCTATTCACAGGTCAAAGCCTTAGCTGCTAGGTTTTAGGGTTTTGGACTCAGGTGCTTAGGCTTAGGTTTAGATCTTAGGTCCAGCACATTAGGCCTACGCTGATGGATAATAGGCCCTATTCACGGGTCAAATCCTTAGCTGCTAGCTTTTAGGGCTTTGGACTCAGGTGCAAGGCCTTAGGTTTACATCTTAGTGCCAACACATTAGGTTTAGGCTGTTGGCTAATAGGCCCTATTCACAGGTCAAATCCTTAGCTTCTAAGTTTTAGGGTTTTGGACTCAAGTGCAAGGCCTGAGGTTTAGATTTTTGGTCCAACACATTAGGTCTAAGCTAAACGCAAATAGGTCCTATTCACAGGTCAAAGCCTTAGCTGCTAGGTTTTAGGACCTAAGTCCAAGGCATTTCATCTTAGGAACCATGTGTAAGGCCTTAGGCTTAGATCTTATGTCCAACACATTAGGCCTAAGCTGATAGATAATAGGCCCTATTCACAGGTCAAAGTAATAGCTGCTAGCTTTTAGGGCTTTGGACTCAGGTGCAAGGCCTTACGTTTACATCTTAGTACCAACACATTAGGTTTAGGCTGTTGGCTAATAACTATTCACAGGTCAAATCCTTAGCTGCTAGGTTTTAGGGTTTTGGATTCAGGTGCAAGGGCTTAGGTTTAGATCTTAGATCCAGCACATTAGGCCTTCGCTGATGGATAATAGGCCCTATTCACAGGTCAAATCCTTAGCTGCTAGCTTTAAGGGCTTTGGACTCAGGTGCAAGGCCTTAGGTTTACATCTTAGTGCCAACACATTAGGTTTAGGCTAATAGGCCCTATTCACAGGTCAAATCCTTAGCTGCTAGGTTTTAGGGTTTTGGACTCAGGTGCAAGGGCTTAGGTTTACATCTTAGTTCCAACACATTAGGTTTAGGCTGTTTGCTAATAGGTACTATTCACAGGTCAAATCCTTAGCTGCTAAGTTTTAGGGTTTTGGACTCAGGTGCAAGGCCTGAGGTTAAGATTTTAGGTCCAACACATTAGGTCTAAGCTAAACGCAAATAGGTCCTATTCACAGGTCAAAGCCTTAGCTGCTAGGTTTTAGGACCTAAGTCCAAGGCATTTCATCTTAGGAACCACGTGTAAGGCCTTAGGCGTAGATCTTATGTCCAACACATTAGGCCTAAGCTGATGGATAATAGGCCCTATTCACAGGTCAAATCCTTAGCTGCTAGCTTTTAGGGCTTTGGACTCAGGTGCAAGGCCTTAGGTTTATCTCTTAGTGCCAACACATTAGGTTTAGGCTGTTGGATAATAGGCCCTATTTACTGGTCAAAGCCTTAGCTGCTAGGTTTTAGGGCTTTGCACTCAGCTGTAAGGCCTTAGATTTAGATCTTAGGTCCAACACATTAGGTCTAAGCTGGTGGCTAATCGGCCCTATTCACAGGTTTAAGCCTTAGCTGCTATGTTTTAGGGCTTTGGACTCAGTTGTAAGGCCTTAGGTTTAGATCTTAGGTCCAACACATTAGGTCTAATCTGGTGGCTAATCGGCCCTATTCACAGGTTTAAGCCTTATCTGCTATGTTTTAGGGCTTTGGACTCAGGTGCAAGGCCTTAGGTTTTGAACTTAGGTCCAACACATTAGGTCTAAGCTAATGGTTAATTTGGCTTATTGATAGGTTAAAGCCTTAGCTGCTAGGTTTTAGGGCTTGTCTACTGCCTTGGGCCTTAGGAATTAGATCTTAAGAGGTTAAACTAGGTTAAAAATTGGAGAATTTTGGCCTAAAAATGTGTTTTTGAAGATAAAATTGCAATTAAAGTTAATTTTATAGGGGGCTGGGATGTTGGGCATTTCACCTTTCAATATCAATTTTTATGGATCGGAAATCCTGAAAAATGTTGGAAAGTTGACAAAAAAGTAGGCCAAAATCACCGAAAACCGGTATCTTTTCATTTACATAGGGTTAACTTAGGAGTTCTCACACTTCCTTGGATTAATTTCTGGATTAGATTCACCACAAGGGGAGTCGGTAACTTTTCATTTAAAAACTATAGTTAACTTAAGAGGGCATCTCATAGTTCCCTGGATTAAATTCAAAATGCTCCTTGAAATCACTGTCTGAAATCCTGAAAAATGCCCTGAAATGGGCTGATATTTGACCAAAACCGGCCAGAATCCGGTCAAAAACCAGTCAATTTGAAGCTGAAGGCGCTCAAAAAAAACTACGAGTGTTCCCTGGATTATATTCAAAAGTGGTCATTTGAAGCAAAAAAAGTGGTCATTTGAAGCAAAAAGTGGTCATTTGAAGCAAAAGTGGTCATTTGAAGCAAAAAGTGGTCATTTGAAGCAAAAGTGGTCATTTGAAGCAAAAAGCTGTCATACGAAGCAAAAAAAGTGGTCATATGAAGCAAAAAAAGTGGTCATATGAAGCAAAAAGTCATCAAAAAAAACTACGAGTGGCCCAGAACCGGTGTTTAACCTACTACTTTCATGTCAGCTGGTCCATTACTTTTATCATGCATAAATAAGTCAAAGAAACAAGACACAAAGATACATATGTTCGTTTTTATAGATATAGAAGTTACCTATAACAGACAACCTCTCAATGATTAACCGAATGACTAAAATAATTCTACAGCTTTCCGTTACATTCGAAATTTAGTTTACTGGTTCTTTGAGCAACAATGTTATTAATTGAGATTAGATAATGTTCTACTCAATCCCTTGATGAAACATGATTTCGGTACAGCTTGTTTGATTTTTCTTTTTTTGTGAGTCTGATTGAATCAATAAACATATTCTAATTATTAAATAATACATTTGAAATAATTTATTGATTTTAATCTATATTAATAAAAAATTGATTAAATAGAATGCAATTAAATATATAATACATATTATAAACATTTTTGTACTATTTTCTAGTAAAATAACCTGTTTAGTAACAGTAGGAATTGAACGGATCACCTATCATCCGGTCTTGTCGACTAAAGGTGTTTGATGCCTACACAAACACGAGGTCCTCAACAAAGCACACGTATTCTCTACGGTCTTGCCCCAGGTTCGTCTGTTGGGCCGAACTCGCTCTGGGGTCCCAGAATGCCTCGCCATTGGCTTATGAGCATTTTGAGTCTGTCTCTAACAACAGTCTGTGTTTATAAATATTAATGCTGAACATTAGTTTGGTTCCCTCTACAATGATTTCCATAGATTAGGCTAATGATATTTCATTTCATTAAATAAATTATACAGTCTACATTGATCTAGACGAAGTTTTACATTGGCGCAATCTACATTCCTAATGAAGATAATTGTTGTACACTTATTCTCCATTAAAGATTAAGTTGTAAAACTTTGTAAAAAATTAAAATATAATTTAATTGATTTACCTAAATTATTTTTTAAATCTTAAAATAGATTCGTAATAATGTACATAATTATGTTTAGCACAAAGTTTGATTCCGAAATTAGTATATGTCCTCAACAAAACGTAAAAACAAAACTAGAAATCAGCTATCACATAGTAAGAATTTTTCGGTTGGAGAATGAAACGTTTCAAGAGCGGAATTGGTTGATTATTGACTTTGACTTTAATATGCTATTTTAAATAGTGTTGAACTCAGGTGAGGTATGGTGTAATTCCCTGCTTGATTCTATAAAAAACTTGTTGAAAAATGATCACTTTTAAATTGTATAAATTATTTAACCGGTTCCACCACCGTGAACTGCGAATTATTTATAAACTAGAGATCGCCTCCTGATCGAAATTCGATCAAAAGTTCAGTTGATCTGGACCCAAGAAACTTAAAACATTTTAGAACTAAAACATCTGTTCCTCCTAATTTTCTAGCAGTTGTTGTCTCCATAAGATTAACATTAGAACTTTGAAAGCCTGTGGGGCGTAGCCCTGGAGTCCGATGTGAATTAAAATGGGATTCTGCTCATCTACAGGACTATGCCTTTCTAACGGTATGCTAGGATTTATCCTACGATGCACACGAGCTGAGAAAAAAGGAGGAAATGAAACATGCTTGCGTATTAATATATAGATTTACAAATATAAAATAGCGTTTAGCGTTTACCGCAATGTTTACCATATGTTGCAAAAACTCTCTAATGTTTTCTCATGTGTACAACACTAAAGCCGCGTTTACACTGGAGTTGCAGACATTTGTCTGCATTTTTTTGTCTGCAACATTTTGTTGTCGACTTTTTGTTGCCGACTTTTTGTTGCAAACAATATACATTGTCACTTGTTCCACTGCAACTTTTATCGGCAACAGAAAGGCAACACTCGTCCAGTCAGTCAAGTTCATCACTGCTTTGTTGAAGTTAAACGATTCAGCAGTATTTTCACTGTATTTCACTCTAAGCAGTATTTTTTTTCTTGTCTTTGTATTCAGGCAACGTTGGGTTCCACAGAACGGGCCTTTCTTGATATAGCTCAATTAATGATACAATTTGATCCCTTGACCAATCCATATTAACTACAACTAGGGACAGTTTCAATACTCACACAATAACAACTCAAGTGACACTGGCACACGGCGTACAAACGACACTAGCGTATAGCCATTGAACTGTATAAGCATAGTAGTGTAGTAAAATTAAGCCAAAATATGGCTGAAAAATTAAAAAAAAATTGGACATAAAATTTTTGAAGTGTGTTCTATGCCATCCCCTGACCTCCCGCAGAGAAGTCTCCTGAAATCCCCAGTGGGCAACATGCCTAAAAATGATGGGATGGCCCACGTGTAGTCAGAAATAAATCTTTCTTCGTTCAATGAGTTTATGTACATCACATTAAAGCCCTTAAGTAGTAGAATTTAATGCCTCAAACCCCATCTCAAAAGGTTGCCTGAGTCGAAAACGGCAGCCTGTCAAACTTTGAATAGGTAGTAATTAAATTTTAACGCTTAAAATGTAATAATTTTTGAAATACTTGACCTTTTGAGGTGCGGTTTGTGGCAAACGTTTGCTTTTCCAATTACCTTTAAAAATGTGGATAGCTTATCATGTGTCTATCATATTACCCTTGAACCATCCTCTGCATGAACGTCCCAAAGAGGAAGTTTAGAAAAAAGAATTTTAAAGGTCTTAGTAAGGAGAGTACATAGCCGAAAACCAAACATCAAAAGGTCAAATATGTCGGAAGTTATTGCATTTCAAAGTTTTGATAGTATTATTTTATTCTAAACTTTGAACGAATGCCATTTTACTCCCGACGGTTATATTGAGGTCGGGTTTACTGCATTGTATTCTACATTTTAAGACCTTTATTATATATATACACCTTCTGGAATGTATTTAAATTTAGTATGCTTAATATCAAATTTTAATGTGACTCATTATGGGCCAACCCCTCATTTTTAAGCGTGATCCCTACATGGGATTTCTGGGGACTTTTCGGAGGAAGGTCGGGGGATGCCATACAACACATTTCAAAAGAAATTTTCTTTCAAAAAATTATTTCATTTTTCCCGACTAATATTACTACACTATGTTGAGCTATACTGAATGCGGCATCACCAGCGCCAGGACAGTCACGTGGTACTGATGGCAGGTGGAGCGGGGGGCTGAGGGGATGTCTGCAACTTTTGTTGCACCGTAATTTGTCACTGCAACCTTTGTCGACAACACTTGTTGCCAACATTTGTTGCAATCCTTTGATCTTTACCGACTCTCAGTGGAAAACAAAATTTTAGTTGCCAACACCCCAAATCTGTCTGCAACTTGAAATGTTGCAGACAAAATTAGAGCCGTTTTCATCCAAGCAACAAAAATCGGCAACTTTTTGTTGCCAACACGTGTCTGCAACTCCAGTGTAAACGCGGCTTAAAACTCCAAAAAATTAGTTAAATTGGTGTCATAAACTCAGTTTGGTAACCTCTAAGTGTTGTCAAATGACGTTTTAAAAACTTTTTAACTTTTTACGTGACCTTAACCTACATAAACGTCAGCGATGTCATCATGGTGACGTAAATGACGATGGCGTCATCAGCACGTCACCATCGTGACGTCATGGGTCGTCATGTGACGTCATCAGTTATGTCATAAGTGGCGTCATTGATGACGCCATCATTGCTTACGTCATCGTGATGACGTCATGTGCTGAAGTTGCCAAAAAGACACTACTCATGTCAAAAGCAACTGGTGTCGAGTAAACGTCTAGCGTGCTAGTAGACATTGTCGTTTGGGGAGCATTTACATGGGGCTAATTTAGAAGCACTACTACTCATGTCAAAAGCAACTGGTGTCGAGTAAACGTCTAGCGTGCTAGTAGACATTGTCGTTTGGGGAGCATTTACATGGGGCTAATTTAGAAGCACTAATCAATCAGCTGCTAACACTAGCCACGCCTACACAGGTCTTTAGCTTCTTTGTTTTGAAAGTTATAAAAAATATATAATTAATTAAAGTTTTCGTGTACCCAAAATCCTTTTGTTTAAAATATATAAACAATTTCCACTCATTCAAAGACTTAATAACCTTAGTTTAGGCTATTAGGTTAGAAATAATTTTGGAGGGAAACATTACAAAAATACATAGACATTTGTAAAGTTTGCCAACACTTCTCACGACTAATATCAAATAGTTATAAAATGAGATGACTTCGAGTGCCCTACCTGAGGTCACATCCCGCACTGTCGCCATAGCAACGTGTAATTATACGGCTAGTAAAGGTCAAAAGTGTACGTTTACCTGATCATTAAATCTACGTTATCCGTTATAGCCATTTTTCATCAATAAAACTATAAATAAATACAAAACAATTTTACTACCCGTTCCACTAGACAAATAAAGAAGATAATTTTTTTCGAAAACGCTATAAATATTTTCATCAACAATATAAAAGTTTTCATTACTAGGAGCAAAAGTGGGCCTTTTTGGTGTGCGATCGTGTTTTAAAAATGAGGGGCAGCCGAGTCATTTTAGTTTATTATTTAGTATTTAGCATTTTTCTACGCAGTGGCATTTTTAACGTTTTGACTGCGAACGGTCCAAACCCCAGTCTTGTTACTATCTAACATAGACCAGTTGTTAGAAAGCATTATTAATTAATATCCCAATGAGAAATGACAACTGGGTCCTGAATCGAACCTTTAAAAAGCAACTAACTTTACTCAGGATCGAACTGGCAACCTTTGGATTCAAAAGGTTGTCATCACTTTTGCTCCGAGTGATGAACAACTTTTTTTTATCATAATGCGGAATCAGATTTTTGATCGTAAAAAATATTAACCACAAAATTGTATTTTTATCATTCTGCTCGAAATGAGCCTGATTTTTTGTTCTCTCAATAGTACCAAAAACGTTTCTTTCTCGTCCTAGAACTGAAAAATCAGCTGGAATATTTTTTTAATCCTAGGGCTGAAAAGTCAGTTGTTTACTAAAAGTGTTATTATTAATTTTCTATGCATAATAGCGAAATTTAATCGTTATATAAAAGCATTGTTTGTAAATAACAGAAATGTAAACACTTTATAATACTTTCTTTTGTAAATACAACCTCAAAAATACAAATGAATAGTTTATATTTTTAACGGTTAAAAGTGTAATTCAGCATTATTATAAAAAAAACCTTTTAACGCCTTTTTAGTGCTTCATCGTTTTTAAAAACCCTATTGCGCACTAAAAAAACTTACATAAACAATTCAGTAATAAGCAGTGTTTATATTTCTGTTATTTACACAAAAAATTCTTTATATCGTTTTAATTTCATAATTCTGCACTTCAAAATTAATAAATGGATAATAATAATAATAATATTAATAATATTTAAGGGTGATAATAATATTTAAGGGTGAGTCGGTGGCGTAGTGGTTAGCGCGCCGGACTTCGGGACCATGGCATTGATGTCGTGGGTTCGAATCCGCGTTCTGCCAGTGACTTTTATCAGTACCTTTCACCTTGTACTGTAGCGGCTCACCCCCTTACTTTGTCTAATACGATCCACGCACAGATCAAATAGTCTATGTGGACGGGGCAAAGTAAGACAAAAAGAGGTCCGCCAACCTCTTAAAAAAAAAAAAAAAAAAATATATATATATATATATATATATATATATATATATATATATTAGCAAACAGCTGACTTTTCAGTCATAGGATCTAAAAGATATTCCACCTTATTTTTTTAGTCCTAAGAAGACAAAAGTTTTGGTAACTATTCAGAGAGCAAAAAAACAGGCTGATTTGGCTGATTTTATACAGAATGATAAAAACGTCTTTTCGGAAGATGATTTAATGTATGATTTTGACGGTGTATTAAGGTGGCCAAACTTTTTAATTAAGTCTGTGCACGGAACAAATAACCAATTTAGTAAAGATTGCTTTTCAGTCATAACAGTGTTACTTGTTCCAAATGAATCCTCATTAAAACATTTATGCAGAAGAGTGAAAGGATTTTCCAAACTTTTGCAAAAGGATATAGGCTAATATTTCCTTTAACCTTTTATCATTATTCATCATGCGGTGTGGTTTAGATGATTTTTATATTACTATGTGGAATAATATAAAGAAAGGCTATATCGCCGTGTGTGAACCATATTTTGGAGCGCTCGTAATTGCTATGGTCTATTGTTGAGACTGACCCAGATCACCGTGTTCGCACAGTTAAAATTCGTTCTCTAGGAAACTTGTAAATCCAAACTTAAAAGATAAATAAGGTAAAAGATAGAGTACTTATTTGAAAAATAACAACATTAATAAATAGCCCAAAGATAATTATTTTTATAGTTAAAACTAGGAACAAAGCCCGTTGTGGTTAAATACAACGGTCCCTAGAAAAATTTTACCTATATGCTATTTCCGGTGAAATAAATAAAAAAATTGTAGTATTTGTTTTCAATATTGAAATGCTATTTGAGAAAGAAATTATTTTCTGTTGCATTTTGTATTGGTAATCTATATGTTTTATCTCCTACTATAAAAGAGCAATAGTAGGTAGTCCCAGTTACTTAATACCGTACTTCATCACTTATTTTGGTTCGTATTTCAGCGTATCTAGATTGTGTTGAATGACATAGAAAAGATAAACTTCTAAACAAACAGTTTCCATCGCGATCTATATTATAAATGGTGAAATTATTCATTTTCAGAACAATTAAAAATTTATACTTGTAATTATTTAATTTGGTTCATTTTATATTAATTTAGTTTGATTTAATTTAATTTAGTTTTTCAAATATTAATTTTTGATTGTAAAAATCACATACCGCTTAAAACCACACACCGCTTTAGCACATAAATTTATTTAAACGCCAACAAAACGTAAGGAACTCACAACCACAAATCCCAAATGTAAACAACAAAATGTACACAAAGAAAAGTCAAGGACCCAACAATGCATCAATCAGCTGATAAATTAATAACATGAGTTCCATGTGATCAGACACAGTTTGAAGGAAGAAAATGTTTATCTTTTTAACTTTTTCATCATAACTCCTAAGAAAAACATCAAACTTTCACATTTTTGAGTAAATATACATAGATTAAGCTTTCCGACAACACATAAAAGATTATTAAATTCGGTCCAGTACTCTAGATTTAGCTGTACCAAGTTTAATAAAAATATCTCTACCAAAGTATTTTTTCACCGCAAACAAATTGGTAGTAGATGTGGTTTTTGTAAATAACTTTTGAACGGTGAGGAAATCGACCGAAGTGGATGGTGATTTTCTGAAAGAGAATTAAATTTCCTACAAATTACTCTTGAGCATTTCTTGGATAACCGCAATAAAAGCAGCCAAAAATTGCCTTCAAATGAAAAAATTGTAAAAACCCGTTTTCAATATATTCTTTATGAAAAACATGTTTCTTTATTTTTTCATCATAAATACTAAAAACATCAAACTTTCATATTTTTTGGCAAATCTACTGGATGAGAGCTTTCCAACGACATCTTAAAAATTAAAATCGGTCCAGTGGAACTCCAGATTCGATTGCCCCAAGATTTTCAAAACTGAGTATTTTTGAAATGCAAACAAAACTGGTAGTAGCTTTGGTTTTTTGTAAATAACTTTTGAACGGTGAGGAAATCGACCAAAGTGGATGGTGATCTTCTGAAAGAGAATTAAATTTCCTACAAATTACTTGTAAGCATTTCTTGAATAACCGCAATAAAAGCAGACAAAAAGTGCATTTTAATGAAAAACATGTTTCTTTATTTTTTCACCATAAATACTAAAAACATCAAACTTTCATATTTTTTGGCAAATCTACAGGATGAGAGCTTTCCAACGACATCTTAAAAATTAAAATCGGTCCAGTGGAACTCCAGATTCGATTTCCCAAAGATTTTAAAAACTGAATTTTCAATGCAAATAAACTGGTAGTAGCTTTGGTTTTATGTAAATAACTTATAAACGGCGAGGAAATCGACCAGAGTGGAAGGTTATTTTCTGAAAGAGAATTAAATTTCCTACAAATTACTATTAAGCATTTCTTGAACAACCACAATAAATGCAGCAAAAAATTGCTTTCAAATAAGAAATTCATAAAACCCCGTTCTCAATGTATTTCTTATGAAAAACACGTTTTTTATTTTTTCACCATGAAAACTAAAAAAATATCAATCTTTCATATTTTTTTGGCAAATATACAGGATTAAAGCTTTTTAACGACATCTTAAAAATTAAAATCGGTCCAGTGGAACTCTAGATTCGATTTCTCAAAGATTTCTCTTAACTGAGTATTTTTGAAACGCAAACTAAACTGGTAGTAGCTTTGGTTTTTTGTAAATAACTTTTGAACGGTGAGGAAATCGGGCAAAGTGGATGGTGATTTTCTGAAAGAGAATTAAATTTCCTACAAATTACTTTAATAACCGCAATAAAGGCAGCCAAAAATTGCCTTCAAATGAAAAAATCGTAAAAACCTGTTTTCAATGTATTTCTTATGGAAAACATGTTTTTTTATTTTTTCATTATAAATACTAAAAAACATCAAACTTTCATATTTTTTGGCAAATCTACAGGATGAGAGCTTTCCAACGACATCTTAAAAATCAAAATCGGCCCAGTGGAACTCCAGATTCAATTCTGCCAAGATTTTCAAAACTGAATTATTATAAGAATAGATTATTTATTTGATTGAAGATGTTTTGCCAATCTAATACTCAATATTTGTACAAAGAGGTATATATCTATGTCTGCATTGTTGTGTATTTAACCTGTACAAATACAAGTGCGGACCCTCCCACCCTCCGCCTGAACAGTTGCTATCCAGTCATCAATAAACTCTGTTTTTTGACTTTGTTTAACATGTTTAACTAACCATTGAGAACCAATGCACAAATGTTTACGTGGCTCTTATTCTACATTTAATTATTATTTGTTGTAGGTAGTGGAGAAAATTTTCTGGAGTTTATTATTGCGTTTAGATTATTTGACATTATTTAAATAAATAAAAAATAAATTAAGGGGATGGTCTTAAGAAAAAAACTTGTTTAAGTAAAGTTGATTGCAAATGCATGATGAATTTCTATTAGGAACAATCGTTTCATTCAGTTTGCTATCTTTTTTCACAAACAGGACGTTTTATTTATGTGGGAACATAGCCATCGAAGTTTAAACTGACGGTTTCCTTTACCTTGTTACTTTTTCAACAGTGATTGTCACCAATGCTAACGGTTCGTTTTATCTTGATGTTGATCTTTTTGTTCTCTGCTCAATTGTAAACAGCATAAAAGAAATTATGAACTTTATACAAAGGTTCCAGTTATTTGTAATATTGTCTTTCTGAACTTGGAAATACCAATATAATACTTTTTTTTGCAAAATTATGGAAATATTCCTTTGTGTTTGTCTTTAAAAGTGCGTTATAAGTGAGCACGATTACTTTTTATTTTCAATTTTCAAAGTGACCTTCTTGAAAGAACTTAGTTCAACGCAATCTTAAATGAGACACTTTAAGTATTAAAAGTGTGATTTTCTCAGCAGTTAATGGGTTGCGAGAATACAAAATTTCATTATGATATGAATAGACAACAATGGCCTCAAATGTCTTATTGATTTTGTTGGTAAGAATTTTATGATATGCACGACTTAATAATTTCAATCTACATACATTTTACTCATATTTTTTCTACGTATATTTTTTAACATATGGCAGACAGTTTTATTTCAGTAGCTGAATCAAAAGTTTTCGCTTGAAGGGATACGCTTACGCTCCCTATCTGTAATAACAAGTGAAGATATGTCATTACCGCCCATCTTATTAAGATAAGTTGTAGAAGTGCATATCTGTAGGGCCTATATTATCTTCAAGTGTTTATAATTAATAATTTTTTTATCATTCTGCACGAAATCAGCCTGTTTTTTTGTTCTCTCAACAGTACCAAAACCAATTCTTTTTTGTCCTAGGACTGAAAAATCATCTGGAGAATTTTTTAGGTCCTAGAATTTTAAAATGGCTGCCATTTTGGTTAGGGGCGAGATATCGACCTCCGGTTTGTGCCATTTAATTTCTCTTGATAAACCGTTTAAAATGAGGGGTCACTCGATAGGGGTTTACTTTGAAAATTTTGGGCTGCCCCCAAAATACCCCATTTTGGGGGCAGGGGCAAAGTTTTGTAGTTGATGAAAAAGTGCAGTTTTTGATGTTGTAAACATGTGCCGAGTTTGGTTTTCCTACTGCAACGCGTTAAAAAGTTAACTGGGGGTGTCCAGACTTTTGCCTAACCCTGTATGATTTTATTATAAACTATTTACTTCTTATGACTTTTTAGTACACGCTCTAAACAGGTTGAGCATGCACTGAAAGCCTAAAAAAATTTGACTTTGGATTATTGTTGAGAACATTTAGTAGATGTAAAAAATTGATCAGAATGGGCATAACAGGGGGACGTCCCCTAGAGGTAGTCTTAGAGGAAACTGTATTGGCCTATATCATGTTGTGTATTATTTAAAAGGCCGTTGAATGTAGATTCAATTGCCACAAACCCGATCTCTAACGGTTGAACATAACGCGAGTTATTGCGTTTTGAAATTTTGGCAAAATGTTTTTTATGCAAAGTTTGACTGCCTGCCATTTCTGACTCGATCGTTCATTTGAGGTTTGCTTTGTGGTATCGCTTTCTAATAAACATTATCCTAAAGCTTACGTTAAATATTTTAGTAAAAATTTCATGGGCTGGCCCAAATCGGGCTGAAAAACATAAAGTTATCATAATATTTCGGATAGGAATCGAAGACGGCAGATGAAGACCTAAAAGAAAACCTTTAACTTAATTTTTAGGATCTTTATAAAGAGGATATAAATAAAATTGAAATAGATTCGGAAACAATGTCGCCAACTCGACTTCAAATGAACGTTTGAGCCAGAAATAGCAGGCAGTCAAACTTTTCATGAAAACAGATTACCGAAATTTCAAATTTAATAACTTACGTTATATTCGACCTTTAGCAATGCGGTTTGTTGCATTTGAATCTACATTCAAATACCTTTAAAATGATACCTAATATGACATAGGCCAATATAGTTCATTCTAAGACTTCATGTAGGGGGTGTCCTTCGTATTGTGCTCACTCTAAAAATGGGGCAACATAAAGTTTTTACAACTACTAAATGTTTCCAACAATAATCAAAAGTAAAATTTAGTTAGACTTTAAGTGTTTGCTCAAACTGTTTAGAGCCTGTTAAATTTTATTTTATTACGGCCCAGGTCTGCTCATCCCTCGTCATAATTCTTGAATAAAAAAAACCTTGGAAGCTAACCTACAGACACCCTTTTATGAAATAAATATCCATCATATTTTACTAAGTGCAAGCAAGTACTCACTCGCAATTAATTTAATAATATTTTATTTGTTTGGAGCATTCTATATTTGAGAAGGAAAAGTTATTGAGATTACCTTTACGAACACTACGAGATGTTATCCTAATGAAGAAGACTTCAAAATAATTAAACAATCTCTTTGTTGAGAGGTTTTCCAAGAATAACTTTTCTCATTAGTCTTTGTCATTGCTGTGTATAATTCACAGCTGAGGTATGTCATTTACTTGATGTACAGACACAATTAAACCATTTTCTAATCTTTTGGGATACAACTTACAATATTTTACACTATTTTGTTAACAGCATAAGGTGCATGTTAATAAAATAATTTGTAACAATAGAAAAATTATTGATGAAAACTGAAAACTAGTTTGTAATAAAAAGCCAAGCTACTCTAAAAATAATTATAATTTACATTTTAATACTTTAGAAAATAGTCAAAAAACATTTAACTTACAGTATCAGAGCTATGATTTCTCAGAACTATAATTCTAGAAAACCACCCCCACATGAAATTCTGGTTAAAGATTTATTTAAAATTATCGAATATGTGTAGTCGTGTGATATAATTAAAGCAGCAGTGCCGTCGCATTATAGTCCATATTTAACGTGTTTTGCATGTGGGTCAATGGCCACTAGATAACATTAGTTCTGACCTATAGAATATATAACAACCATAAAGACAGTAATGGTGTAAATACCAATAACCCAGTACACAATACAAAAATATGACATACAAGCGTAATTTATACTATTGTTAGAAAATAATTATTAGAAAGGAATGTAGTTATTAAAGTAACCATAATAGTCGTTTAAATGACACTATGGGAGTGTAGGGGCAAAGGCCAATAAGTATCAAAATGGTGATGTCTCCAAAAATAAGTTTCAATTTATCACCTCCTTGCAGTATTAGGCCTATTGTATTTTTCTCAAGCTCCCTAGTGTGAATTTAAACGTTTGGGTTTTCTAATAAAATATCTTCCAATTTTGACAAAACTTTTTGGCGGTATCAAATCAGTAATTTACTAATAATTTCTTCTGTATTGAAATACAGTATTCTATTTTGTGGAAAAAGAAAAATATTGCACTACTATGCTACCAAACATAATAAAAGGTATTGTATTAACTTATTTATTAAGGTTAACAATATTTTTAACCTTAAACATGTTCATGATTATTTATTTATTTGAGTTTGTAACTCAAATAAATAAAACAGTTCAATACAGCATAAGCCCATTAATACTGTACACTCCTTCACCCTAGGCCCTTGTGTCCCCCATTCCTCCACACTCGCCGTGACCCCATGCCTCCCCGTGCTCCCGTTCACCTCTCCTGATCCGTGTTTCCTGTACCCCCTATGCCCCCGGGGCCCGAGTAACCCCCATGCCCCTGTATCCCCTTGGCCCCACATGCCCCTGTGTCCTCATTCTCTCCTTCCCACATGCTCGCAGTTCTTCACCGTGGCACCCGTGCCCTCTATGTTCCTTATTCCTCACCAATGCCCCCCCCCCCCATATCCAACCAACTTTCGTGCCACCGACGTCTCTAGTAGGCTCCACCTCTTGCGCCTCCATTCCCAAGCCCACATACCCCCATGCCCACCATTCCTCCTCATGCAACCTATATCGCCATGCCCCCTAACCCCAGTGCCCCCGACAACCCTCGTGCCCCCATGCCCCTGCACCCACCGTACTCCCGTATCCACATGCCCACCGTTCTTCTCCGTGTTCTCCATGCCCTCTATGTTCCCTAAGTCTCCCCCGTGTCCCGATTTCCTTCTGCCCCCCGTACCTCTTGCCACCGACGCCCTAGTACCCATTGTGTCTTTCCACCCCCGCTCCGCCACGTGCCCCCGGGGACCCTATGTTTCCGTGCTCCCCGTGGCAACCCCATGCCCATCTACCACTTTTGAAAACCGACACCTCTAGTGCTCCTTGTGCCCCATCACCCCCGCCACCACGTGCCCCAGTGCATCCCCATGCCTCCCCACAGTGCCCCCTATGCGTCCGCACCCTAAATGCTTTTGTACCCTCCTGTTCCCATTTTCCCTGTGCCTTTATGATTCCCATTAGATTAACATTGGAACATCAAGGTCCAATGGGGCGAAGCCCAGGTAACTTTTGATAATTCTGGTATTTTCCTTGCGTCCTTGGCCCTCAAGCTTTAAAATGAGCCATCATACGTTACCCTATCTTTCTTCTAACTCGAGATATTTCGTGGGGACCGATTCGCTTACGGAATTATATATATAGATTTACACAAGTATAATGAAATAAATTACTAAAAAATACTCTTATCATAAAAATATCAATATTATTTATGATTTGCAAGGAAAGTTAAAAGGTAATTTTATGATTAGGGATCCTATTTTCATTTACCTTCGGAACTCATTTATATATGTGAGCCGTCTATTTTATCTTTATAAATTCAACTATACAAACCAAATACTGCAAATTATAGATTGATTATAGTATATCTTTTAAGACTAAAACATAAGAAACGGGTTATGGCTAGAAGGTTCATTCTTATAGTTAATGCAAAATAATACTCCCACGTGTTTATTTATCCCAGTTTACCAACAAAGATTGCTAACAGATAATTTGTTACTAGCTTATTGAAACAGATTTACACTAAATGTTCTGGATATACTTGTAGGTTTTTTATTACAACAATTAGTTTTCGAGAACGGAGTTTTTATTATAAATTGATACATACATATGGAGATAATCATTGTAGATACAAAATATATGACGACGCAGACAACAATTAACGATTTTAGTTGTACAAATTCGGCTGTTCAAAAAACTTTAAGCAGCACTACTCAAGTACTGACCAAGCAAACAAAAATTCGAACCAACTTTCTACTGCTAAGAGGAGATCTGAGAATGGCTCTTCAACTAATGATCCCCATTCACGTACGTGTAGGTCTGGTCACATACAAAACCTAAAATACATTTTGGCATGTTTGAAGAATTTCACGAAGTTTTATGCCGTGTTTAAAATTTTTTATAACGATCTTGAATAACACAAAATAACAATGTGGAGTGAAAAAAGTTGCTGTAACGGATATGTAATCCAGCAATACGAATTTGTTAATTTAAAATGGTAAAAACTTTCAGGCATTATTAAGCTTTATTCAAGGATGGGTTTTTTGTGAAATTTGGTTCAAATCTGTTCAAAGGGCTCCGACCCAGAGGACATACAATAGTTTGTAAAAAATCTAAAAATCTCTATTTTATCTATTTTTAGCGAATTTCCCATAGGGAATAAGCTATTACCGTAGGTCTCATGGAAAGACCTAAGCCCGGGACCATGTTACTTTTTCGTTTTGAGGTGCCCAGAGACCGAAAATAATAGTCATTAAAATTTATATATATATATATATATATATATATATATATATATATATATATATATATATATAAATTTTAATGACTATTATTTTCGGTCTCTGGGCACCTCAAAACATATGTGTGTGTGTGTCCCTAGACACGAAAACTCTCGTAAAAATGGTCCGATCGACACCAAATTTGGTAGAGATGTCTAATCCTTCGTTTATTCGGATAAGTTCGAAAACCAGACATATCGACCTACCGGAAGGGGTAGTTTTGGGGGGTTTTGTACCCCAAAAATGGGTTTTTTGCATTTTTCATATGTAAATTTTTAAAAATTTTAATTTTTATTTTGACCATTGGATTTAGCTCAAAAAAACACACAATTTAGTATTTGAAGCTTTGCTCTATCTCCATTGGTTACCGAGATATTACAAAGTCTAAAGACAGTACATTGTCTTTTGGGGCTCCAATGTTAATCTTAACGAGAATAAGGATGTGTTAATATTTCACTTATTAACCAATATTTTTGGATGAAACTTTTAGTATTTAGCTTCATTTGGTTGAGATTCATCAATTTAAGGTAAAAATTCTTGGCTTTTGTACTTATCATGGCAGCAAACCTGCATACTCTTTTCCCATGTTAATCATATGGAGAATAGGCAAACTCTTTTATTTATGGACAGATATTGATGAAACTTACTATATGGCTTTATATGGTCGAAATTTTTCTATGCTAAAAACCTACTTTTAGTGTCCCCCATGGCAGCATACCTGCATACTCTTTCCCTATATCTTAAGGAGAATAGACATTTATTTCCCTATTTATGAGCACGTGATGAAATTTTGTTTACAAGTTTAGCTGGTCAAAATTAATATTACTAATTTGGAAATTCGCTGAGTTCGCAGATCTGCTGCGACGGGGGGTATTATTGTTTGCTAAGAAACAAATTCAATGAAAAATTCTAATTTTAGGTATTTTAGAGATTTCTTATATAAAAGGTGAGCGTGACAGCGAGTGAGCGTAGCGAGCGAGCTTAATCCCCTATAAAATAAATTCAATCACGGGAGAAGCCGTGTTGGGAAATAGCTATTAACTATATAAAATAAAATATATTTATGATATGATAAATATTTCAACTGGTATCCCAAACACCATAGGTTACTTAAATGGGTCAAACCAATTCTACGTGAGTGTCATGCACAACGTTAAAGCCAAACTATTGCGTGCTTAACAGTTATTTTAGTTTATTTTTTAAGATTTTTCACCTAAAATTAATTGTAGTTTAAAAACAAAGTACCAGGGGGACCGAGCTTAAGCTCGGTAAAATTATTACTTTCGTTCTCACACAAAGCTCGTCCGCTCCGCTCACTCGCCCTCTTCCGTTTTAAAGGCTAGCTCGTTCGCTTCGCTCGCTCGCCAAGCCGACGGGTGCTGCACTTTGGTATAATTGTCTTAAACTACAGGTTAAAGATGCAACACAATGGTTTATATCTACAATTATCAGCTGATTTTTGTTCAATTAATAAAATCTCCATAAGGATAACATGGAAACTTTGAAGGGCTCTAGCGCGAAACCCCGATTTTTCCCAGCTATAGGAACAGCTCTAATCGATTTCTGGTGGCCAAAACCCCCATATTCAATAAAAAAATAAAAAATCCTTGATAAAGAAAAATCAAGATAGTCCCCCAAATTAAAAGGGTTGAAAGAAGATTAACAATTGAAGAACTATTTTTTTTACTATTAAAGAAATATGAAAACTGAACCTTGTTGAACCAAACAAAATATTTGTAGAATAGTTTATTGCAAAGATTTTCAACTTCATATTTTAGAAGATAATTTTAGAAAATGCATTTAACATATGCAATAAAAAAATAAATATTAGGTCAGGACTGAACAAATAATTTAAGCTGCTCAAAAAAGTAGACTCTATGCCTAATATTCTGGATAAAATATAGCCTACATACTAACTAAAAGTAATTAACAAAATTATTTCCATTTAATATTCTGGTTGTAAACCGTTCTGCTCACATTTCCATGAATAATTTTCTTAATACCCAACTATTTAGTATTCATGTCGCGTATTTCCATCGTTGCTAAGCTAGTTATTTATAATTTAGAAATTGAAGTAAAGTTTCTTGGTGTAGGATAACCTTAACCACTCCATTAAAATTAATACTGAGACTGTTTGAGAAAGTCTATTCAAACGGTTGATAGATCTACTCACTGAAACATTTTGTAACCAACAGATGTATCTAGATCCTTGAGGCCATCAATATTCAACAAATGGTGTAGGAGCCCTAATTGGCCATTTTAGTATAAATTTATTAGTTTATTTGATGGATGGAGACAAATGAAGATGATATCTGGGCATTTGGTGATTTATGAAACTGAATGGTCCTTTGCGAGAGTGATTATATCTGGGCATGTTCGATTCAAACCGCCCAACATCAGTGGTTTTTGCACTGAGAACAATGAGAACAATTTTTTTGTAACTTACTTCTTCTTCTTCTTTTTTTTAAAAAAAGGTTGGCAGACCTCTTTTGCTTTACTTTGCACCGTTCAAATCGACTATTGATCTGTGCATAGATTGTATTAGACAAAGTAAGGGGGTGAGCGGCTACAACACAGACAGAAGCGAATGGTACTGATAAAAGTCACTGGTAGAACGTGGATTCAAACCCACGACATCGCTGCCATGGTCTCGAAGTCCGACACGCTAACCGAGACTCCACCGACTCACCCAATCAGTGTTTTTTTTATTTTATTTAATTTTTTATGTAAAGAGCTATTGGAATATGTTTAAACTTTCAATATTCGGCTTATACCCTTTTCAATTTTTAGTTTAGTTTAAAGTCAAGTTTTGGTAGTAATGTTTGTTAATTTACAGTTTAAAAATCGTTAGGTAAGCTGTAAAGTAAACATTTTATCATACAAGTAATAAAATAATAATAGTAATAACTATTAGTGACCATTTTAAGGGAATTTAAAATCCTTAATCCTGTACTCTAATACAGAGTCAACAAAATATGCACATGGAACTCATAAAAGTGCCTGGATGGCTTAGCATTTGATCGGTAAAGTTATAAAATTATTTTGAAGTACAAATTTTAGTCACTTCACAGAGAAGATGCCCTGAAATGTCAAGCAAAGTTTGTTTATCTTTCCAAGACGAGTATATTAGCTCCGCTCAGCCTCCTACGACAAGCTCGTTCGCTTCGCTCACTGGGCTTTCAAAAATGTCTAATATTAGAGTGTTGCACTCTGGTGTGAATTGTTGAGCCACATTACGCTCCACTTGAAGCTGTAACTCGTGAATTTTACTTGTCACAATGTATACAGAACAGAAAAAGAGGAACACTGTTATGATGTAATGGATTGTGATGTTTTGTTAAATGCAAACAGATGTGTAGAATAATTTAGAAAGAGTTGGTTATTGATGCTCATTTTGACATTAATTTGCTGTAACTTACAATAAAAGTAACATATAAATTAGAATATACAGTAATTCAGAAACAAAAAATTCTACATTTTATATAAAAATGAGAAAATTTTTTGTTTGATATCTAGATTTGACTAACTATTTGTAAGCGTATCAACAATAAACGGTTATAATAAGGGGAAAATGTTGATGATAATGAATATTTACACTTTTTATTGAGGGTGTTTTGTTAGTTATAAGAGAGGGGTGTAGAAATTATAACGCAGGTGAAAGGAAGCAGCCGAGTTCACTCTTACGTCAGACGACAAGCAATCTAACAGCTTCTTTGTTGACCGTCTTTCGGCCTCAGATTACATTCATTTTACCTGCCGTAACAGGGATTTTATTATTATACTCCCTATTTTACCGTCCACTAAAAGTGTATAAGTATTCGTATATAATATTTTTTCATGTGAATCAAATAACAGTACCAAAAATTCTTACATTCAATTTACTTAACGCTGAAACTACAATTATTAGTTTTTATAGGTTTTATGGCTAAGTAAATCTGGGAAGTAAATTATCATACGCTTAGTATTATTGTGCATTTAATAAAATACTCATAATACGAGTAATATATTCATTTTTACATAATCCTTAATTTTCCTTGTTTGGTATACAAAGGGTGACACCAAATCTGGGACATTCTATGCTTATTCGCCTCCTACAAATAAAATTAAGACGAAAATTAATTTTTAGTTAAGTATGCAAATTAAGTTAGTAACTTTTTTAATTTGAATCCCTTAAGCCACTATCCGACATTTTGTTTTATTTTTATATTTATTTTTGATTGACAGAAAATCCTGTTTACATAATATTGTACCAATTGATGTATGCGTTCATCATTGTTGTTGCAGTAATATTTATTAATAGTTTATGGTACTTTGAAGATGAGCACTTAGACTAAAGACTATGTAGTGAAATTAACAATAATAGTAATAAATAACATTCATATTCAAATTAGTGTTAGTTCTAAATATTTAATCTAAAAAAATATTAAATTCACAGAAAATAAATAACTAACAATTGCATAACAATCCAACACAACAACGATATAACAATCAGACAACAAGAAACAAGGTTACTCAACGTTAAGAGTGTTAATGGGGACTTAACAATGACAACGAGAGATATGTAGATGATAGCAAAAATTTTTTTTTTTAGGAACAAATGGTGGTATTAAGTTCACATTTGGAATGGGCCTTGTAAAAAATGTCAATTTACAGAACAAATCTTATTTTCCTGATTTGTATTTTTATCATGCCTGCCTAAGTTAATATTAAAAAGCAAAAGCTGTAAAAATTGCAAATTTCAACACATTTTGGCAAGGCACAAAAAGTTGGCACTTCATTACTTAAAAAATGAAAACTATAGGGAATCTTATTGAACAAAAAACTAAGGAGAAAATTTAATCTGTGTTATTGAAAATTTGCACTTCCTAATTCTGTATAATTATACATTTTTGTGAGTAAAATCGCATTTATTTCGTAATTTGTACTTCTTTATCATTTTGGTACCATTGTTTAGACAGTTAAAATTTGTGCCATTGTACCAAAATTTGTAATATTTGCATATGTTATTTACATTAATTTATGGTTATTTATGTTTCAAAGATGCATGCCAAATATGAACTTAATAAAAACAATTCGTTACAGAAATAAAAACTATTAAGTGTAAAAAAACTAAATAGGGATATTGGCATAAGGAAGCCAAACTAAAAAATAACCTACTGAACATTTTCGATTTATTTTTATATTTAGAATTGGGCTTGGTTTTTACACTAAAATTTGGTTTTTATTAGGTGTGAACACGCAACAAATAAGTATCGGCAAACAAGAAACTAGGTAGTCCCTGGATTATTTCGTTATAAACCAATCACTGTTGCCTCAACCTTAATGATTATGTCACCCACTTCCGCCGATATATTGACACACATCTCCCGATATCATCAGGTATACGAGTAACTTTCCATTACTTAGAATACCTCTAAAAATAACTGGATCATTCATCCATTTATTCATTCAATAGATGAATCGCCGTTTTAAAATTATTATATGAGAGAAGACTATTTGCAATATTTTAAACATCTAACATTTTAATTGAAAAATATTTCATACTATATCTAATCTCCTAATACATAACCCAATGTCTTATTGGATCAATACGGCCCATTGTTGAATGCTTACTGGGCGGTAATGGGTGAGCGTAACAGCGAATGTTAATCATCAAGAAACATGAGATCGAATATATTAACATAGGATTAAGTCAACGCCTATTCTAAGTAATAACAATAAATTACCTAACTATAGTAGATTTTTTCTGTACATTATATTTTGTCATAAGCCTAATTTGCAAGTAAGTTCTCATTAAATTAAATACATTCTTTATTTTTTTAATTTACAGGTTTAAAAACCTCGATTATCTTAAAATTGAAAAATAGAGGACAAAGAACAGAAAGGCTATTCGATATTGGACACGGAAATTTATTGCCATCGACAAACAAATTAAACTTGATCACACTCTACAACATCGACAGCAGGTAGTAGTTACAAAGTGAATTTTTTTATAGAGAAAATTGACCTTTTATAGGAGAAAAATTAGTAATGATTATTGTAGGTGCCTATACTAAGTAAGCTACTCTATTTTGGTTAGGATAAAACATATTTTTATCTCGGATTACTTTATGTTTATTAAGATATAGGAGAGAGGAAAGAGCTCAAATGTTGCTAAACATTTCAAGGTAAAGTTGTGAGGCTTAAGCATTGCTTTCCCTAAAACTATTTTTGCAAAATTTGTACAGTAACATGTTACTATGACAAACTTCCAAATTATTAAACATCATTAATTTTTAAACATATTCAGATTTCTATCGTTGTGCAGCTGTTTTATCAGAGATTGACAAAGGAAGATTGAAAGTAAGAGTAATAACGTTGCAGAAATCAAATATACTTAATAATAGGTTCTACTTAATTTCATATAGGCCTACGGTAAAACCATAAGTTTTAACTAGTTTAAATCCGAAACTAACTAGCGTAATGTAATTGTAAAATGACTTTACCAGTGAGTACTAGCAGGATTTTTTATTGTTATTTTTTTTTACAGCTGTCACTCGCAGCTAGTAACTAGCGAAGTGTAGCTAGCTGTGTAGTAACTAAGCCTTTACTGTGACTTAGTATCTTCTACAGTCAGCGGCGGTGGCAGTCGCAGGTAGAGAGGCGCCATCCAGTGAAAGTGTTTGCCAGTTTCCGCCGACGCGACTGGTTCACAAATATCAATGTTTGCACGACTTGTGTTCACACGGTGGTGTTTATTTCCATCCCACACATTTACGAGTACAAAAAAAACCCGTTTTCTTATAAATTCTTTTGGTGAATAAAACTAAAGTTTACTATACCAATAATAAGGGACCCTTTCCCAATTAAACCTTTAAACCAAAGTTGACCATATGCTTAATAATGCATTAAACTCAGTTCAAGTTAAACGTGTTTCGGGTAAGAGCCCCTAAATGCCCCTACTATTAATGTTGCTTATTTTGTGGGACTACTACCTGATTAATAGGATGATGTAGGAGCTATAATCGTTTGTCGCCATTCCTCCATCCGTTGCTCTATAAATGTTATACATTTGTTTACTAAACTCTTACATTTGATGTTTTTCCCCACTTCATTTGCGATATTTCCGTTATACAGCTTATATATTTTATGTTTCTTAGCGATATCACATCATCGGTTTCTTCGATGAAATTTTAAAAGTTACCTTCGTTGCCACCGTTGCCCATTACACCATTGTCTGAAATGGGTGAATTTTCCTCAGAAAAAAATAAAAGTAATTGTTTATTTAATTAAGTTTTATGCATGGCTTCGTTAAACGTTACATTACTTATAGTAGAGGCTTACGTAACTTATCACAGGTGTATTCATGCAGTACATTTAAATTTGAAAAATGATGTAGCCTATTATTGATGACTAATAAAACTATGAACCGTTAAACATACGGTGTTTTATTCATGTCCCTGTCTCAAATAGTGATTTAGTGATTTTTTTAACGATTTATTGAGCTTTCCAGTCGTATTCATAGTTGCAGACAAATGATTTATTTCACGTGATTTTAAAAGATGACTACTGCGCTAGGAGGGAATTTCTTACATTCAACGATAATCTATGATTTTAATTATATACTAATTACAATTATTAAAAAAAATATTTTACGTTTAACCTTTTAGGCAGGCATAGCAATCAAAAATAAAAACTCCAGCTTTCAAAAAAGTATCAGATTGTTAAGAGTAATTAGTAGAAAAAAATCTAATAATGATGTGCAACAGGTTTTTATTCGAATGCGTTTATTAGTTTTAAAATATATACTCTTTCAAAGACCCATTTCTTCAGTGATATCTGTTACTGTACTAAGATCTAGCTTAACTGTTATTAAGATTTGAGACAATACAGTTGAAGTAAACCTTAAAAATAAAATAAAATATTTTTAAGTGCCCCTTCTTTAGTGTTCTATTAATATTATAAATATATGATATGATGCTTACTGCTGATGTTAGTTTTGAAAAAGAGATAATCATATCACCCTCACTCTTTCAAAACTAGCAACTAAAGAATATTCTTTAATTATCACTGAGATCAATAAGTACATAACTAATAAAGTTATGTACCTATGTAAAGTTATGTATTTCATATGTAATTTATACTGTTTTTGTACAGTTGGGCACACAACTTGATAAAGTTGTCAGTCGAATTTCTCAGTTTTGTCCATTTTTGTAATGTATTATTAACTGTGGGAAATAAACTCATTTATTCATTTATTCGTTTATTCAGTTCAACTCTTTTGATAGAATAATAGCGATATTAAAAATTTATTTTTGTTTCAAATGTTTCGTTGTATTATGGTAAGGTCCACATTTCTAAAGCCGTTTATTAATTAGTAGAGCTATTGGAAAGAACTACAATCCCATAAAAGACATTCCTTGTCATAATATTGTACACAGTCATAATATTGTAGAATGTGTGCACTTTTACATCAAACAATGTCGAAATTAATCAAACACAACTATACCAGACGGTTATATTGTGCATTTGACAATCATTAAACTACTAATCCCAATTACTGTCCCCGCAATAACCCGAAATTGTACTGATCCTAATCGCCGATACTGTAAACAATACGTATCAAACAAATCAATAAACGTTTATTATAAACAATTTATATTTTACATTGAGCCAAATTTGCGTATTAGTAATTCTAGTTATTTCTAACACATTTCACTCACAGGGGTTTCCTTACATACAAAATAACCTCAACATAAATTGCAAGAAAAATAAAGCTCTATATGAATAAAGTCATGTATAATTGTTATTTCTGTTTAACAGTAACAACAATAGCAGACGGTAATAGTAGTTTTCATCACTAGGACGAAAAGTGGCTTTTCTCTGTGCGCAACCGCGTTTTTACGAGAGAGCGAAGCCGAGCTCGAAAATAGCGGTTAAGCACGGAAAAACACTTTCCGTCCTAGTGATGAACAACGGTTTTCATCATACTGCAAAAACATTAATTAATAACTAATTTAAAAGTAATTTTATTAGAATTTCATTATTTGTTTACGTTTAGTAGTTGACTTCCACATTAATTTAAATATTCCTTATAAACAGCTGATATATGCGTGTAATTTATGAAATGTCAAAATCTTTCATGAAAATTGTAGTCTGAAAGTCGTTTTTATTTGCATTTGAATAATCTGTTTTGGATTAGTACGATTTTTGTTTAAGAACAAAAACACTTTTAAGGTTAGCTCACGGAAAAAAATTAACAGATGTTTTTTTCGGTTCACTTATGAAAGGCTACAGATAAGGCCCACTTTGTGGACTAAATACCGGCAAGAAAAAGACTGCTCTGCGTGCAGTTTTATGAAAAATTATTTTGCATAAAAAACTAACTACTGAAATATTGCTGAACAGTAGATCGGCTTTAATTTAAACTGCAGGTGAGAATTGGCTTTGCCTCTTTTCCTTGTCAATGATTTCAAACCGTAGTATATCTACAGAAAAATGTTCATATCCCATTTAAGAAAGCAGTATTGTCATATCATATTCTCATTCATCTGGTGTATGACTGATGTTCAAGCATTTTTTGTCGTAAATTTAATAATACCTTTTTCCCCAACAGTATTTTAAAACTCTTGAGAGTGAACTGTTTTTGATATTTCGGCGTGACTTAAAATTTATATATTTTCATTTTCTCATTACATTGTGAGTTCTAGTTTATATACTCTATGAAAATTATAGGCGTTTTAATGCAATTGATCTGTCTGTGGAATTTACGCCGTCGCTTTTTGCTTATGTATCTACTAAGACAAATTCACTTGTAACAATGTAGGTGTTTGATTTAGTATATCACGAGAAACCCTCTTAATGTAATTTAAATATGATATTTTCGTACCAATTGATAATTTTTTTTGTTAACAGCAATATTTGTTTCCAATTAAATTGTTTTATACACATGTAATGTTTGTCGTTAAGTCAGAGAATTTTGAATAAAACATGAGATGACATGATTGAAGACAAACAAGATGTCGTGAGAGGACGCGGACGTGGCGACGAGCCTTGTTTTTCCGGGGAAACATACATCCATACTTATTTAATACACTATGAGTTTTTTTTTTTTTTTTTTTTTTTTTTTTTTTTTTTTTTTTTTTTTTTTTTTGTAATTGGAACTATTCCAACAATGTTTAGCCGATATTCACGTTTTTTGTGTCGTTGGATAAGGCTTGGTTTGTAGTTGGACCCTCAAAAAATTGATGTAAACAGGACTTAAAGTAAAGGCGCTCTCTATCTTTAATTGAAATTTTCCCAAAAGAATTATAATCTGATAAGAATTGCACTTTAATACCTGTTAATACACAGCTAGATAAGTTTAGTTTGGGGTGATTTTCTGATAGTAGCAATATTAGATTGGTCAGGTTTAATAGATTTTGAACTAAACGTAATATTTTTAGCAATGAGAAATGATAGTGAAAATTAAATAATTGCTTGATTTTGAGCGATCAGTCTATAAGTCCTTTTAATTCTCCTCATAAATTTAAATAATATAACCATTCAATGAAATGAATCAACCGCTGATTGAAGTGAGACTACAATACAATTGTTATACAATTGTTGTTGTTATACAATTGTGAGAATATTTCACTATATTTTAAACTGATTATCATACCAATTGCCAAAACTGATTGCCAATTAACCAATTTAAACCAAATAATTGGTGAAATAAATTTATTATAATGCGTATTTAACCAAATAATCATCAACATTGAGTAGATAGATATTTCGTATTTTTTATAATTTAAGTTTAAAATGCAAACAATGTTAACGACCACTGCACAGTATTTAGTCTAAAGAGAGAAACCTCTGATTTAAATAAGCAAGATTTCTAACATGACGGAAACATATAAAGTAGAAGAAATTATTCGTTTAATCAATTTAGAAAATAGTCCAAATGTGACTTTTATGCTCGTGTACTGCGGACACGACGGAGACGACGTGCCCCACACTTTCTTTGTGTGCCGTCACTTTGATGAAGAACGGACAGCGACAGCTGTCAGCGACAGCTGAAACGCTGTGGCTGAATTCGTTCTGTCCATCCTGCGCCAGAAGAGGAGGTGTCTGGAGTGACCCCATAACCAAGGACAGCAAGAGGTTGATCACCAACTGAAGAATCCCGAAAGGGACAGAGGCCACACATTGCGATGTCGCAATGAGCAGACGCTCGGGTCGATTGCAATGTGGTGACAGCAGGCGTCGGGGGTTATTTTAGCAGGTATGCCCTTGGGTAGCGAGAGACTACGATCGCCTAACCCAGGCCGCCCTGAGGCGGGACCTCGAAATCACTGCTGTCTGATGTCATAAAGAGGCTGGAGACCCCTGCTCGCCACTTGTGTAAAGTGGTGTCTCTACATTTTTTGTGTGTGGGTAAGAGCTATTTTTTCCTCCGTCCAGCGTGGTAAAAAAAGTATGAGATTTGGCTTGATCAAAATTAAGAGGATTTCCTTCGTCTATTATTTATTATAAGTAAAAAGAGTCTGTAAAACAAAATAATCGTGTGCACTATTATTCCGTATTGGTAGGATAGCAACTATTTAGTTTATATACGATAACTATGTTTCTATACTTTCGTGATTTTAAAATGGTTGGATTAAACAAGTACCAAACCAAACACAATCATTTTCAAGTGTGAAGGGACAGGTTCTGTGCTATTGAACCCAATATGGTGCCACTGGCTGATCTACTCCTCTCCTGGTCAACTGTCTCTGTTTACAAAGATCCGTAGGGCACTTCTGTGGTTTCCTCTACACTGATTACTAGCTCATTTTGGGATTCAAATTCAATAAATTACGCAGCACTTGGTCAGCCTCACGTTTGGAAAGTCATATATGTTTCTATTCCATTTAATCATTTTCCGTAGCAATTGAATATAATTCAGAGTTACAAATTCTGTTTGGTGTTAAGAAATAATTAACATAGAATATATAAGATTAAAATATTGTATTAAAAATATTACTATGAATATATATTATTACAGTAAATTGAATTAAATATGCTTATTCATCTCATAAAACATATATGCCAGTTTTCTGTGCTATTACTACTCTTTATTCGTTCCCCAACAATCTGTTATGCTTGTAATATATTTAACTCATAGACAACCCTAAATAATACAGTTTTTATCCAACCTTATACTAAACTTGAATATGGTAAAAATAAGAAAGTCACTTTTCCAAGCTATAATACTACCGGTATATTTTTATTAGCTTAATCTTATACTTGATCTTAAAGTCCTAATTACTCCCATCAAACCCTGGTCCACCAGTCCGTGATCTGACTCGCACTCTCCAATGTCGGTGATTGATTGAAAACTTGTTGGTTCCAAGAATACGTAAGTTGGTTCCTAGAATTGTCTTCTACAAGATTTTTAAAACTTCCTTCAACCTATGATTAATGAAACCTAAGCATATGTAGTAAAATAGCTATACTTCTGTGTTGTGGCCTGCTCCAACAAATAATTTAAATAAATTAATAACAGTCATTGGGTTTAATTTTTTTATTGTTGTCACCCTATTTGTGTCTAATGTGGGATGTCATTGTTTTTGCACACTTTGAGACATATTACTTTCAAATTCTAATTAAACTATATTATAATTTTAATTATATTTTTAATGTTCAAAAAAGCTTATTCCTGCGATATGTAATTCAAAGTAGAGCGAGGGTGTTCAGCTGCCCCAGTACTCCTTTTAATATTTTTAATATTTTCTACTCAAATTTGTATTATTCTGCATTAAACTGGCCTTCTCGAATGGAGTTTTCTATCAAAACCACTGTAAATGTTCCTTATATTACACAAAGATCAACTCGGTTGGAAGGGTTTAATGTGGCAGTATACATTAAAACTTTTGGCTTTATCTTATAAATGGGAAGTACAATCTCATATGTGTTTTATGGTAAACGGACAATATATGACTGTTGGATTTAACTCTGCATTAAAATTATTTAACTTTTTTGGATTCGATGTTTCGTAACAGCTAAATAAAATACATTAGTGATGGAGGATCTCACTTGATTTTTTTTTTCAATATGCATATTTTTTAAAATGATTTATGCATAAAATACCTATTGCATTTTTTTAAATGATGATATTATTTTAGTAGTGTTAATGCTATTATTTATAATTAACAAAGTGTACAAGCAAGTGATCAATAAAAAACACAGATTTTGAATTAAATTTTAAGTATGCAAAGGTTATAATAACTGAAGAAAATAGAGGGTCTCAATTTACAGAACCATGATTCGTAGTTTGTCCGAGTTGAATGAGAGTTTTACTATCATAAAACTAACCATCAAATGGCAAAATTGTTTAAGTAAATTGAAACTCAATTTACTTATAAATTGGAACCTTTAGACTTGAAAAGTGGTAAAAACCTTTTTTAATATGAATAATAATATGAATGAAAACGTTGCTATATAAGTAGGCTAAAGGGACATCGTTAATGGTCACACACTAACATTTGTTTAAAGTAACAGAAATGAATAAATCGAAGTTAAACAAATATTTAAATATTTTTTGACTTAAAGAAATTAGGGACATCAATGAGAAACCTTTTAGTGCTTAGCTTTTAAAACACTTTGTAAGAAAGCCCCTATTAAAATTAAGAAAAAAGAGAATCTCGTCCAAAAGAATTACTCAATAATTTCTAAGCTAGTTTTTTTCCAGTTACAAACTAAATATTTCTTACACATTAATATCCTCCAAAATGTATGTTATTTCTACAAAAAAACTTTTACTTTTGTCTTAATATATATATATTGTATATCTATATATATATATATATATATGATACCAAAATTAATTTAATCTAAGGCAAATTTTTTTATGTAATGTTTTTGTTCATGGTTTAATAAATTTTAAAATAGCTTATTTTAAATGCGCTATTGAAATCAAAACCTTTTTACCATAGGTCAAGGCAGTCATCTCTTTACAGATTAAAATATATAGGATGGAACACCTACGTCTAAATGGTTGTGTATTTTAACTGGATCACGGCCATGTGAGGTTCCTCCCACAGCCCGTCTTCACCTGAACAGTGTGTTACCAGTGAACTGTGTTTAGACATCAGACGATATTAATGTGGTTTAGTTAGCTAATTAATTCATGAAGAGCCATGGCTGATAAATCTTTTAATAGTTTACTATTATTGCATTAAATTCACAAGTAAGTGATTAAATTATGATAATATATAAGTGTTATTGTAGTGTTTGGTCTATTCCCTATCAAACGTAGTTAAAAAAAGTAATTTGCGTTAACAAATGAAAACTTATTGATTCTCTACAAAAAATGCCGTTTCCCTAGTAGTCAGTTATTCCACCACTCCATCCCCGATGCCGGTTGACATTTACTAATCAAATGCAATACATGTTGCGACAAGTGGAATGGTTTTTATCCATCAAATACTAAAGGAATGTAAAAGTTAACTTTTTATACGATACCTCAAAAAAGACTAATGGGAGAATTTAAATGCATTTTTCAGTGATAGTAACTCACAATTGTTTTCATACATCACCAGAAAGAAAGTGGCCGAGGTGCGAGCAATTCATTACCCAGTTACGGCCTTGGACGGCTTCCAATGAATAATAATCACATTGGAAACAAGGCTTTGGAAAATTACTTTTACTTGTAAAAAACTTATGTTTAAAAAGCATGAACTGTGGAATTACGTTAAGTGAAATGTATTAGACAATTTTTAACTAGTGAAATCTAATCGAATAATTAGTATAGTTTTATTGAAACTGATGAATATAGAGGTTTCATCACCATTCTACTGTATGTCATGAATCCTAGAAGAATACAACACAAAAGCTAAATTTATGTTTCTTATTATTTGATAAGCAATGAAAATTTAGACAACAGCCATTAAATATCTTCAATATGAAATATTTTTTACTAGTTTATTATTATCGCATTAAATTCACAAGTAAGTGATTAAATTATGATAATATATAAGTGTTATTGTAGTGTTTGGCCTATTCCCTATCAAACGTAGTTAAAAAAGTAGTTTGCGTTAACAAATGAAAACTTATTGATTCGTTACAAAAAAAATAGTCAAATTTCAATAATAACTATAACATAAAATACGTAGTTCGCTGATTGTAAGTACTAATAAGTGTAATGAGTTCCGCGTTTAATTATAATATAATGGTCAACTAAACATAATCAAAATAATATAGTTTGAACTATAAAATTATAAATTATTTCACATGAGACATAACAATTTTCAAATATTAAATCGAAAAAAAAAATTTAAAAACTTCATTAATCCATGGACAATTTTAACTTTTACGTAGCGAAGTATGTCATTATGTGAACTAATCTCCTAATTAATGCATTCACAGGGAGAAAACTTTACACAAAATTATATACTAGACAGGTAAATATTACCAATAAATAATTGATAAAACACAATATTGAGAGCGAAAACACTACAAACAATAAAACTATACACATTCAATTAATTAACTACACATTGGCTCTATGTAAAGTAACCTCCTGTTTCTCTGATATTGGTTGCTTCACACGAATAAACTACGAAATATTTATCAATAACGTAATAATTCTTTTTATAATTATATGACTCTTATTTGTGTGCATGCACCATTTAAAATAGAATTACTTTGTAGCTTGCAATAATTAATAAGTAATATTGGAGTAATAAACACCTATAAAGTAAAAACTTATAATCACTGAATTTAATTAAATTAAACTTAATTAAGTAAATGGATATTCATTCCTAATAAGTTAGATTTACTTCGACGGAAGTATTTATACATTTGAAAGCGAAGATTTTGGAGATAATCTTCAGGAATGTTACGCATTATTATCATAATGAAGCAGACTTCCAAATCGTTTAACACTCTATCTGTTTAGGAGGTTTTCCAAGAATAAGTTTTCTCATTAGGCTCTGGCATTGTTCTATATGATCAAAAGCTTACATTTGTTAAGAAAAGGTGTAATTATAATTTTGTGCTTTTATTTTATTTATTTTTTTAGATTTTATTTGTAGCATTTTGTTGTTTGTATCAAATTGGTAACACCATTAACCACTAATACGTATTTTGCTTGCATTTGTGTTACTAAGAAAATTATAAAAAATATATACTAAGGCTATTTAAATAAATTTAAAGTGACAAATTACTAAAAAGATACATACATATATATATATATATATATATATATATATATATATATATATATATATATATATATATATATATATAAGATATATATACAATTAAAGCATTGAAAATGTTTGCAAGGCACAGTTTTTTGTGGTTGAATTAGTGTCGTAAGGAACAGTTATTAGTAGTTTTACTAAATTAGAACCAATTTTCTAGGTGGAATAATCGTCCCTGACCATTATTGAATCTATAATAAAATAAGGAAAATGTCCTCTTAGTCATTACTAAAATTAAGTATGGTTTGATTCATAAATTAGTGATAATGTGTACCTGTTGTTTACATGGTTAAATAAAACCTTTTTGTGCATTTAAATTACTATGGAATTTTTCATAAGTTTAGATGTAGAATGGGCCAAACCCCGCTTGATATATTTTAATGTTAACCAACAATAAAGAACCAATCTTTTATAGAAAAAATTTTATAATTTTAATAAAGGTAGAGTAGGCCTACAAAAAGTACTTACTTAGTTTTCTTGCAATCTAAAACAAAAATTAAGAAAACTTCTAAGATTTTTCAAAACATACAGCACTTCTAACTTAACACTTCTTTGAGTTCTATTATGAGTTGACACCTCAAGTGTATAAAGCAAAATTTATTGCATTTGAGTTATGAGCATTATTATGACTAGTGAGCTATAAATTCTATACTTCTTTGCTTCTTCTTTCCCAGGGGTTTAAATATAGTATTTGTTACCATTGTAAAACTTGACACTGAATGCGTATATATTGTTGATATAAATAGTAGTTTTGGTGACTGATTTAACCTCGATTTATATTTCGGAGCGATAGATAAGGCTGCATCCGGCGACTGGTGGTCTATTATTAAACAGGTGTCTCCAACTTGTGAATAACTGTTCTGTTGTTATTGCTCGTGGATAAAGAGACTCCAGCCGGATTCCTAAACACGTCTGCTTTAACGGACATTTTTCGCAGCCCCCGGAAGGACGGGATATTTAAGGAAGAGAAATGGTGAGAAATGGGACAATAGATTAACCACTCAGAGGGCCAACTCCCGTGCTCCCATGACAACTGATCACAGGCTCAAACGGGCGGACTCCACTCTGCCCTTAGGCCAACCAACAGTTTGTCTGTTCATGTTCCACAGCTCGAGGTTTCAATTTCTTTCCATGTCCTCCGAATGATATAAAACCCCTGCTGTCAACAACATTAATGGATAATGGAGGAAGGGAAATTGTCATACTGTACATTCCAAAGACTTACCACGTGTAATGTCAACTTCGTTTGCTGTACCCAACGTCAACTTCGCATGCAATATAAATCTGTTTCAAATATAGACAGCTTGAGACTCCTTTTAAATACAAATTTTTTAAGTTGTTCTGAAAATTATTTTACCTGAATTAAAATAACGATAAAATTACTATGCAATAACAGAACTGGATTAATATAAACACCAACATAAAAAATCACGAAACCAAGAAGCACTCTGCACCCAGCCTATAGGGTAGTATAAAAAATCTATAAAAACTTATGCATTTTAACTTCAGACAATGTGTTTAAGTTAAATCGTCTTCAGTGATGGTCGTTCAAAAATCTTATAATAAGGTTTTAATCGACTCAAAATTGCCTTACAATGATTTCCTAGCAACATTTTTATTTACACTTCGCGGTAACTGGCAGTTACATGCATCACCAAATTTAAATTTGGTTGAAACTATACACCTTAAAATTTGGTTTAGTCTGGTTATGTTAGGTTAATTATTATTTTACCATTGCTCCAGTCATCTTTGTTATCGATTTTTACAACAACGAGTCTTCTTTATGGAGACAGAGATTGTTCAAGGTAAGCGACTCATTGTTCCTCTGTTGCTGTCTTCCTCTGTTGCTGTTCCCCCTTGCAATTGTACACACACTGTCGGTCTATGTTATTGCGATGCGATAGTTCGTATTGTTCTTCTGAAGGGGATCGCCATGTTGGCTGCTCTTAACGTTAGAAAAGTGTTTGTTTATAACGAAAAATATCTTAGAATAATGGATATACTAAATAAAAGATTTGATAAATATTATTCTGTCTCTTGATTAGTAGTGGTGTTTATATATATCTATCTGTTTTTATCTGTATCGTGCTATTTCCAGGTCAACTTGATGGGTAAGCTAATCTAGGCTAATATGCTATCTAGGCCTATGAAATAATAAGACTATTTTGTTACAACAATTTAAATTTATTACCTATCTGAAATACAATTCTAATTTAAATTTATGCTTGATTATTTATAAATTATAATGGATACAAAATGATGTGGGTAATTTCAGTCCTTATATCTCTTGCTTCACAATTATAGTTAAATGTCTATCAGCTGGGTTTAACAATGGAATACATTCAGACTCTTTCTCAGGGAGGGGAACTCGTGCTGACAAGCAAACTCAATTTTTATATTCAATTTGGAAATAGAAATTAATATCATGGATAAATTTTGAATCTTTAAAAGAATGTTAATTGTTCACAAATGTTAGGGATAAATACAGTTCAAGTCTATTGTCTTCTTGTCACTATCTTGGGTATTGATAGATGTATGGGTGGATCTTACCAAATCTGCTCCAATGATTCTTCGCCCAGTACTATATATTTGGGAATAAATAAATTTAAAATGGGATTGAATTTAAATTGGTACTGTTTGGGCAATGTCCCTATTATTTGGAACTAGAATAAAAGCTCTAGTCCAGACTGGGGAATTTATTAAAATGGAGGAACTGTGTCCTTATAAAATTTAGATGCTAACACTAGGGAAGCTGGATCAAGAAGAAAGGTCAGTGGTGTCTCTCTGGGGTTCACACATGTTCTTCATTGTTGACTGTTGGGGGTTCACACATCTTGAAGCACAAACACTTAGCACAACACTGGGTAATGTGATTTTGATTAATTGGTAAATTTGGTTTTGAATATATATATATATTATATAAAATGTTTTAATTTGTATTGCAACTCTTTTACACAATAAATAACTACTTAGGCTAGTGGGCATTTTATTGGGATATTTCTTTAATTTAAAATTATTTGATTATATTTTAAATGTATTTCGGATAAAATAATAAATTATTGGTATTATGATAATTATGTCCTAAGGGGTGATAAGGTGGGATATTCTTGTATACTAATATTAGCAAACAAAGTGATAACGCATAAAATCATTTTGGTTTAATACTAAATTACCATCTGGTCTCCATTAGCTACTCATTGAATTAAATCTAATAACGATATTAAACAAATAACACATAACTTATACTAAAATAACGGATGTGGCGAATGAAACATTACAATTATCCCCTCAGAAATTTGTATGGAATGAAATGACAGACAAATTTCGATTAATGTTGAATGAGACACATGAAATATTTAGTATGAATGATTCTTATAGCTAGTATGATATACATTAAATGTGTGAAAATTTGGTGATATGATACTTAAATTCTACGTTAACACATGAAAACAAATTGTTACTAATTGAATGTACTAAACTACCATTGTCTATATTAAACTCGTAGATTCATTCTAATTTGCACTCACTGTAAAGGTTTTTTTTATAGTTTGTGGCATTTATTTGTTTCTTGATCCCCTCGATCTTCTCATGAATTAGATATAATTGTTTATAGTATATTGTTTATTACACAAATCTTTCGTCACTTATGCAGGTATTGGAGCGTTGTCGATATCCTCATCGGGTGTTGATTCCTCTTCATAAATATCTTGTTATATGGCATCTGATAATTTTGTGGTACGGGATATGTAGTTGATTTAAAACTTTGTGGGTTTTCTACTTTTAATTCGTGTGTGTATTTATTACATAAGCCTGGCTTTTCCGAAAATATGTGGTTGTATTTTAGCAACAAATTACTTAATAACTCCTTCTCATTACTGCTGATGTATGTGTTAGAGGTTAATGCGTTATTAATTTCTTCTTTCGTCAAAAGTGCCTCTTCTCCCGTTGTATCGTGTTTAGTCTCATCAAAGCTGCCTATGTCGTAATATTCATCACAAGTCGCATAATCATTACTGTCACTCGACATCAGATCATTATAATTATTATTTAGCCTTTGGCAATCATCAATAGTAATCTGACATAATTGTCCTTCGTTAATACTCATGCTGAACTTCAATGTTATTTTATTATTATTTATCATCATATTTAATTCACTATCATTAAAATTTATCTCCATCTTTGTAGCAACTAGTGTATCTATTCCGAAAATTACGGGTTTGATGAGGTTAGGCACAATAAGGAATTGTATTTGTATAGTGTGTCCTTCAATAGTTACGGGAATATAAATTATTCTTGAAACACGTTTTGATTTGTCTCCTGTAGCAGTCTTTATTACTGTGTTGGTAAGGGGAAATTCTTCATAAGGTTTAAGTAATTGTTGGTTTTCTTTGAGCCAATTTTCTGATAAGCAGGTGATAGAAGAACCGGAGTCAATTAATGCGTTAGTTTTAATGTTATTGATGGTTATATTTATTTCTGGACAATTTATTTGAGTTGGTGTTAAATTTATTTCATTATTGTTTGATGATTCATCTAACAAGAATTCTTTATCACACATGATATTATTTACATGAAAATTATAAATAAGGTCTGTTGAATTTATTCCGAGGATATGAGGATCTAGCGCTGTAGTTGCAATATTATCTTTTGTTGCGGTCGCTCCTCGGTGGGCAATTACAGCGGGGTGCCGTTTCCCTGGTTGTCTTGGGATAGGCCGCTATTGTTTGTAGGGTGTTGGTTTTGAGTAGGGTAGTGTGTATTATTATCAGTCTGTCTTATCATAGTGCATACTTGGGATTGTTCTTTCGTTGGATACGATCGGTCGTTTCTGTAGTGATTGTTCTGCCTGGATTGGTATGTGTCTCGATCGTATGGCTTGTATTCATGGCGTGGCCTATTGTTGTTGTACTTGTATGGTGGTTGATTAGGTTGATTCTGGTTATGCGTCCCTTGATATCGAGTGTTTTGATATGGTTGGTTTGTGTATGGGGCCTTTGGTTGGTACGCATGATGGTTTATGTTTGGAGCATGTGAATTTTGACGATGATTGTGGTTGTTGGGACTGTTGGGTCGAGTGTTGGAATTTTGTACCTGGTTGTTATTTTGTCTTGACCACTTTGGTCCATCTCTTATGTCTTCTCGTTGTAATAGTTGTTCAAAACCCTTGATTGAGGTGATATTTTGTACAACACGACTGTCTTGGGTTATCTGGTCAAAATTTTCGGCTAATATAGTGACGATTTCTTCTTCTGTTAATGGCGGTGTGATTGATTGCAATAATAATACACGCTCGGTAAAGTATTCTGCTCTACTTAGTGTCCCGTTGCTTCGGTATTTCTCTGCTTCGATCTTTGTCCGAATGCCTCGCTGTACTTCACGACTCCAGTATTTATTAGTAAATTCTTCTGCAAATTGTCCCCAACTTTTGATGTTATCTTTGATTAATTGTAGCCATCGTGATGCTGGTCCTTCAAAACTAATCTCCAAAGTGTCCTTTAGATGCTCGATCGGGTCATTGTTCGGTTGTCTTTGTAAACTCTTCTCATAATACCTTTTTAATCTCTTGAGAAACTCGTTAGGGTTTCCTGCTCGTCCACTAAATTTTGGTATATGGCGTTCTGTCCATTCGCTCCCGTTACAGACTATGTGAATAGGTCCGCTCAAGTGGGTCTGATTCTGTGTGGCTGATTTAAGGTTCTTTACATCGCTCTCACATTTGTTGATGGTGTCGGATAGTGATTTTATATCTTGTCCTACCGTAAACTCATGCTGTTCTAATTTTTTATTTACATTATCCAAAATATTCTTTTGTTGTTTGGCGACCTCGCTTTCAATTGACATTTTATGTTTGGTTAGGTTGGTGTCCACGAAATTTTCGATTTCCCGTCGTGAATTATCGATCTGGTCAATGACATTTGTTTGAAATTGTACAATGCTGTTGGTTTGTTCCAATTGGGTAGATTTTAATTCGTCTAATTCGTAGCGAAATTCATCTTGAGTGGTTCTAATATCTTGGATTTGGTTTTGGAGCATGTTGTAACAAGTTTTAATTTCGTTACTTAGTTTGGCATCCGTCTCATCCAATTTTGCATTAGTCTCTTCGAACTTTGCATTTAGTTCAAATCTAGTTTCGTCCATTTTGTTATTTAACTCTGCTTTAGTCTCGGTAATCTGGTGATTTAGTTCAAGTTTAGTTTCGTCCATTTTGGATTTAGTTTCTTCCATTTTATTATTTAATTCTGATTTAGTTTCGTCCATTTTTAAATTCAATTGTTGTAGGTAGGTGAGGATGGTGTTGAAATCAGGTTGTGTATTAGTGTCATGATTTATTTGTTCTGTCTGTGTTTTACTGTTTGTGAGGGAGATGAAATATTATGGTCGCTTGTGTCGCTCGATGTGGCGTGTGTGTTTGCTGTGCGTGCCGGTGTCATGTTGAATTCGACGTTCTCGTCGGGTCCGCTCGGTTTCTCAGACTGATTTGCGTCCGCGGGAAATCCATTTTTGTTGGGTTGGCACACTTGCAGCGTGTCGATCGACAGCTGATTGTCGACACAGGAGTCTGAAGGAACGGTCGTCGTTGATTGGCTGGTAGGAGTGACGGCACGGCTAGTTTCTGTCGCTAGGCAACGGTGATCATCCGGTCGATCTATCGAACTCATCGTAATCGGATAACGTTTAGGCTTACGTAAATTATAAGAGTTTTGCATTAATTATTTACGAATTTGGGGAATAAAAATTGTTGTGGAATGTGGATTTCTTAATGACTTAATATTCTTACTTAGATTACTTAAGCTAACCTACTTATTTAAGAGTTGCAATATCTATTTTAATTGAGGTTGCTTGCCAGTACGTTGGGCGCCATTTTGCAATTGTACACACACTGTCGGTCTATGTTATTGCGATGCGATAGTTCGTATTGTTCTTCTGAAGGGGATCGCCATGTTGGCTGCTCTTAACGTTAGAAAAGTGTTTGTTTATAACGAAAAATATCTTAGAATAATGGATATACTAAATAAAAGATTTGATAAATATTATTCTGTCTCTTGATTAGTAGTGGTGTTTATATATATCTATCTGTTTTTATCTGTATCGTGCTATTTCCAGGTCAACTTGATGGGTAAGCTAATCTAGGCTAATATGCTATCTAGGCCTATGAAATAATAAGACTATTTTGTTACAACAATTTAAATTTATTACCTATCTGAAATACAATTCTAATTTAAATTTATGCTTGATTATTTATAAATTATAATGGATACAAAATGATGTGGGTAATTTCAGTCCTTATATCTCTTGCTTCACAATTATAGTTAAATGTCTATCAGCTGGGTTTAACAATGGAATACATTCAGACTCTTTCTCAGGGAGGGGAACTCGTGCTGACAAGCAAACTCAATTTTTATATTCAATTTGGAAATAGAAATTAATATCATGGATAAATTTTGAATCTTTAAAGAATGTTAATTGTTCACAAATGTTAGGGATAAATACAGTTCAAGTCTATTGTCTTCTTGTCACTATCTTGGGTATTGATAGATGTATGGGTGGATCTTACCAAATCTGCTCCAATGATTCTTCGCCCAGTACTATATATTTGGGAATAAATAAATTTAAAATGGGATTGAATTTAAATTGGTACTGTTTGGGCAATGTCCCTATTATTTGGAACTAGAATAAAAGCTCTAGTCCAGACTGGGGAATTTATTAAAATGGAGGAACTGTGTCCTTATAAAATTTAGATGCTAACACTAGGGAAGCTGATCAAGAAGAAAGGTCAGTGGTGTCTCTCTGGGGTTCACACATGTTCTTCATTGTTGACTGTTGGGGGTTCACACATCTTGAAGCACAAACACTTAGCACAACACTGGGTAATGTGATTTTGATTAATTGGTAAATTTGGTTTTGATATATATATATATTATATAAAATGTTTTAATTTGTATTGCAACTCTTTTACACAATAAATAACTACTTAGGCTAGTGGGCATTTTATTGGGATATTTCTTTAATTTAAAATTATTTGATTATATTTTAAATGTATTTCGGATAAAATAATAAATTATTGGTATTAGATAATTATGTCCTAAGGGGTGATAAGGTGGGATATTCTTGTATACTAATATTAGCAAACAAAGTGATAACGCATAAAATCATTTGGTTTAATACTAAATTACCATCTGGTCTCCATTAGCTACTCATTGAATTAAATCTAATAACGATATTAAACAAATAACACATAACTTATACTAAAATAACGGATGTGGCGAATGAAACATTACACCCTGTGATAGCAATATTAGTTCATTTACGTTGTACGTTACATTTTGATCTATTCTTAATTTAATTGAGATAACAACTAATACATTTTAAAGATTTGAATTATCCATGCTAACTTGACCTATGCCTACTACACCAAACCGGTGACGCAATCTCACGCTGTTGGCCGATATCGTCACTTTTTGTAACTATGTCGTAAAAATGCCTCTACCTTTTTTACATACAATTTATGCAAAACTATTAACAAAGGCCAGTATTTAATGGACACTTTTCCATATTCAATTATTTTTACCATACACATCCTTAATAAATAGGCAGTGCGTATAATTGACAAGTACCGAATTACTGTTAGGGAGATCTAAAACAATATTTGTGTTAAAAATAAATGGATTGAAATATGGCAATGAGTATTAAAGATTATGTCTTTATAATGTTTTTTTTTTTTTATTGATGGCTAAGATATAAAAAATATATGTAAACAGATTGATTCCTAAGTCGGAGGTTTAAATACGGTTAATACAATAACTAAAATAGAAACAACTTTTTAATTAACAACTGTTAAATATTTATTTATTCTATTGCAATCTTAGTGTCCCTATTTAAATGTATTACCTGTCAATGATCACAGAATTGATGTTGTCTGTTTTGTTTAGGCCTACTAAAACTCTCTTATAAATCAGTAGTTATGTTAAGTTTTAGTGTAGGAGATGGAACACCTGGAACAGTAAACAAATCGATATAATAACGTCTTGGATTCGTCTAAATATGGTTTAATTTTAGTATTGAGAAGTTAAAAGCAAATTTTATTGTAGAACATGGATCATATGGAGCACTAACCAAGTCGAGAAAATAACGTCTTAGATTCGTCTAAATATGGTTTAATTTTAGTATGATGAAGTTAAAGGCAAATTTTAGTGTAGGACATGGCTCACCTAGAGCACTAAACAAGTCGAGAAAATAACGTCTTAGATTAGTCTAAATATGGTTTGATTTTCATTTTACAAAGTTATAAAGCATAACCTATTAAAAAAGATTTCTTCGGGATTACGTTTCATATCACCTAGGGTCGATGAGCCATTGACACCCCATAATTACAAAAGCTATGATCTTCTCAGTAGTTTTCTCCCTTAAATGCACTATTTTATTATATACGCCAAGATTGAGGAATGCGATTAGTAAAAAATATGCATAGAATATATTTTTGTTGTAATGTTGATGAAGAAGCACGTTTAATCGGTTAACAATTACTACTCCTACTGCGAGTTTGTCAAACAATAAGTTCCCTCATTAGTCTCTGTCATCTCACATTCAACTCGCGGTCCGCGGCCGGGGTAGGCCTTCTCATGTTTTTATTTATTTCTGTGAATTCCAAGCTACAATAAAATCAACGTTTTTATGCATTGAGGGAAGCTGATATTAAAAATACACTATACCACGTTTCATATACAACATCACTTATCAAATTATATTTAAGACTGCGGAAAAGTCAGCAAAATACTTTTATCTGTAATGTAGAAGTCACAGGTAAAAAAATGGTCATCATGGTTTGATGAAATATCATTAAAAAGACGGGATGAATAGTTTTTTTACAAACATTCCTTTAAAAAACGACTATACATTAATATTAAAACCATTTACAAAAGGGAAAAACTATTTTTCAAAACCCATTACCATACGAATGAAACATACATTGTATTTGTACAATAAGTTGTGGTATTCAAAGGTCAAAATAAATTGTATATTTTATTATTAATTGACTTATTTTTGTATTTCCTAATAATTTTACTTTAATAAAGATTATGTATCAGCTGAAAAATGCTGCAACCAATAAAAAATGGATAACCGATGAATAAAGAAGTTTTTGTGTCATAAAATAGTTAATAAGTTTACTGGATGGATATGAGAATAACTTTTAATAGTTAATGACAAATATTATTAATGAGCCTTGGTTTGATCTTTCATATCTTTCCTTAATCTTTCCTTAATTAACATTAAACGACACAGTACATTTTTTTAACAGATATCAGTTTGATTTATATAGAGTTGCCTTATAGGCCACAGTTTTATCACATAATAATATAATACCTTTGAATAATGGATGCTATTATTTGTTGGAACTATATATTTTCATTATATTACTGTTTAATTTACCAAACCTTAGTCATAAAAATTCCTTTCTTAACAACTTTTCTTTGTTTAAAATTAATAAATATTTTGGAACTATTGTAGTTATTTTTCTTTTTCTTGAACACAAATTTACAATAACAGTTAAGTTTCAAATAGTTCAATAAATTTTTAACCATCTATATATTAAGTATTTAAGTCCCCGCACTCATTCATTGACTTGCTCACGGAACTAACTAAAATAATTCTTAATATTTTACACAATGGATTGCTTGTATTTAATAATAGTTATATTAGTTAAATGGAAACTACTTTCAAAATTTAATTAGAATCAGATGAATTGTTGGAAACCGAAATCGATTGAAACATTTCATATAGCATATTTATAGTTACTTAGTAATTTTAAAATAATATACTATATAATAAATTTGTTTAGTAAACGTCATAAGTATTTTATTTTATGATTTTTGGAGGAGACCAGATACATTTCATTAAAAAATTCCTAGTATTCATAAATTGTTTTAATTACGGAATATTTGAAGGTAACGAGCACTCTTTTGGTAAATATTGTATGTAATGAGGAAAATGTCAGGATTCGTGTGCACTTGGATGATTTTGCAGTGTACCACCACTAATTATTTTATACAATGTGTAAAATGTTTTGTAATTTAATTATTATAATTTTAGCGAATTTCCCTATACGTAATACGCTATTACGGTAGTAGCCATGGTAAGATCTAAGCCCGGGACTACTTTACTTTTTCATTTTGAGGTCCCCAGAAGCCAAAAAAAACTATTCGTTCATTTTCACATATATGTATATACGAGGTGGCCCGTATGCGCAAATTGCGCATTTTATGATTCTGTATGAGTAAACTCACCTATAGTGCGTGAATGTTGATTATGAAGTGTCAGAGATCTATTTTTGTTTAATATCTGGCTTTTTAAATACATCTGAAGGTAATCAGCTGTTAAATTACAATTCACATTAAAGAACTTGCAATAAAAGTTGGTCAACATTTTAAAGCGCCCTCTAGAAATAAATCAAAGGCGAGGGGGGCTAAGACCGAAACAATATGACCTTTTTAATTGCAATTCGTCACTGCGGTATATCCTAAGCTTTAATATGACACCTCAATCTTAAAAATCGGTTCAGTAGGTCGAGAGAAAAAGGGACGTAACAGACGAAACCCTTATAGAAATAAGAAGATAGATAGTAAAATGTATATATAGATCCATCTATCTATGTGTACGTGGTACTGATAACTTTTGAATGGGACCTCCGATTTTGATGAAATTTGGTATGAAGGTGTAAGACCAGGTATTTTTTCATGAGTTCGCGAACTAGCATTGTCGGGTTATGGGAACGGGGTTTATGGGGTTTCAAAAGGATCAAAAATGGGTTTTTGGCATTTTTGGACCTTAATTTTTAAAATTCATCAATTTTAACAGAAACTATTTAAAAGAGCTTTAAAAAACAAACATTTTAGCATTTTGAATTTTTATCTTAGCATAACTGAACTTTTTAAATTTTAGGGTAACATCCCATGTAATTCCAGAGTTTTAATGATCATCTAATAGAGTTTTTGTTTAATCAAAATTAATAATAGTAGATTAGTTTACAATATATCTTAGAAATCGTTATTTGAAAAGGCTAAAAACGCATTCACCTTAAAGTAATGTTTTCCACAACCTTAAAAGAGCTTAATAGTTTATATGAAAGCTTTATTTGTTTGTTATAGAAAATATAAAAAAATCTCAGATGTTTAAACTATACAGTATAAAGGCATAGTTGAATTAAATACGGATGGAATAGTACAAAACCGATAAAATTTAATATTTTCAAGTTAAGCATACACATAGATATTTATAGTCTTATAGCTTAAAAATTTAAAGTTCTAGTTTATATATTCAGTAAAGGGCGATGATTTATTACATAAACACACTTAACCGTAATATACATTTTTAACAAATTAACAAAGTTAACACAATGATTTTGAATGCTATCCATCCGAACAAAAGTACAGTTAAAACTTAATATTGTAACCTTTGGCCCTTAATGAATTTTTAAGATTTTTTAAGTTGGAGTCACTAAAATACTTTTTAGTTTTATTAGTTTCATTTTCTACACTGAAAATATTACAATACTATTGTTTAATTCAATTGGTTAAATTTAAATGTTATTGTTTTTTGTAGTTTAATTTTTCAATTTAATTTGTTAATTTGTTATTTTATTAGCTTGTTTGTAGATCTAAATTATTCTCTTTTAATTATGGTTATCCTGCATTCACATGTATAATGATTATCCTAGAGTTAGACTATTTGGACACACTATATGAAAAGAGGGTAAATTTTAAGCTGCCGTTTTAAGACTTTCTGAGATTTTAAACTGAATAAAACCTTATACCACTTATTGAATGAAAAAGAGAATAATAAGTGCATTAGAAATGTATATCGATTAGAAATAACGGAAATCATCTCCAATGGTGTTGTGAAATTTTGTGTTTCTATTTTTCTCAATTTTTTTAGACAGTAAGCTTTATATGAGTAATTATTCAAATTAATAATAATGTTTGTTTTGTTTTAATGATATTTACAGTGAAAAGACATCCAATCCTTGATTTTTTTATTTTATTTTCTCTCCTGTTAAATTTGGCCAACGAAGCTAAATGCTTTTCTTGAAATTGTTACCAAAAATGACTTGACCACATACGTCATTCTTTCTAAAAATATTTTATGTGCATTGGGGCAAAATTCCGTATGAAAAATACTCTAGAGAAATATTTCTTTTTGTTTGACGAATTGGCAAAGGGTTGCCGAGTTAGCAAGTCCCAACCAAATGCTTACGTCATTGTTTCTAACGGAACGAAAATATTAAAAGTATAACATTAAAAAATCGTTTACCAAAGGTTAACAGTTTTAATAAAAAAAAAAAAAAAAAAAAAAAAAAAAAAAAAAAAAAAAAAACTAGAACCAATTAACTTGCAATTAGACAAAAATAAGAAGGAATATATACTTTTGTACGTCGATGTCAAATATTTCACTAAACATTTTTAATTTGGTAAACTCAATGTCCAGTTTCTTGTTAAAACTAATACAAATTACTGTACAATTGTTTAAGTAGTTTACCCAATGATGAAATTTTAATATCCACGGACCCTTTTAAAAAGAAATATATAAAAGTAAGGTTATAGAACAGATTTTATCATTATTTATTTGGGAACAAAATAATTACTTATTTTATCGCAATCCAGAACAGTTCTATTCAGTTATTTTGTCGCAATGTCAGAATCCAGAACAGTTCTATCAACAACATTAAGGAATATTAAAATTTAATTATTAAAATAAAATATTGAATTTTGAAATGAAACCACTATTGAAAAACTAAAGGTAAAGATAAAGAGAACATTTGCAACATTTTCTAAACATTGTGTTGTGGATTCAAAAAGCTTTTTTACACACGACAGAAAAGTCATTAGCTAAAAGCTCCGAACATTCGGTTACAATTACCAAACATATCTTTTATATGTCAACAAAGTTTTTCCTTTACCTCAAATAAAATTCAAATTATTATGATTGAAGAATAAGAGTGGTTGAATTACATGTGAATCTATGTTAAAGCTTGTTGATAAAACTGGAATAAACAGTACGATACATTAATTTCAATAAAACAAGCTTGGGTGCACGAGACGTGAGAAAGCCCGCCAGAATTTGTGCTACATATGGGCAGGTTGGCTCTATCTCGTTCAGCATGGCATGGATTAATCATTATAATGATATACAAAAGAATCATTCCTCAGGTCTTCATTTAAAATTCAGGCTGTTAAACTTCCCATATGTAGCACAAATCCTGGCGGGATGTCTCACACATCGTGCAACTAACTGTACTTTACTTATCCTTCCTTGTCGTCTCACATGACCTTTACGAGGCGACTCGTGATGCCTATCCCCCAGTGGGTGATTTTCACTCTTGAAGAGAAATTAGGTTCGGCTATTTAAGATTTTAGTTTGAAACTTATGAAACTACCTGAAAGTTGTGTGAGTGAATGTCAAACAAAAAATGAAATTTATGAATTGCCTGAGCATTTTTCACTACTCTTTTTAACTTCGACCATAGATGACCCGAAAAGTACATATGAAATATGAAATAATGAAATAATTATATTATTCCAAAAAATATTACAAAATTATTTACAATAATTGCGACTGGAATAGTTTTCTGGCCACTTTTCCAGTAGCGTGACCAGCATTTTCTCTAATTACATTAACAAAACATGAAAACTATTGAGTTCAGTTGGTTAGTACAGTTCATGATAATGATGATAATGACGCAGCACTCCGTAGCGGCTTATCATGTTTGCTGTTGATATAACTTTATGTATCAAAATCTAAAAATGTTGTTCGACATGGATAAAAATTTATACCGTATATACTAATAATGTTTAATTTAAAAAATATAAGTATATTTTCATATTTGTATGGTCGAATTTCAACCGAAAATTAGGGTTTTTGAGATTGCATTCATAGACGTTGCGTTGCGAACTGATTATGTTTGGTGATAGTATGTAAAAAGTTCAATAGGTTTTTTAATTTAATTTTTTTAAGGTTTTTAAAGTTTTAATTTTTTTGAGCTAAAATTTAATAGGTGAACGTGATCGGAGCTGATCTCATGGGCAGCGAGATCTCATTGGCTGGCGCATCACAATTCTCTATGCTAAGCTCTGTTGACCTTGTTTATTGATGTCATTACAAGCATCGGTTACCATAGAAACTGCAGGGCGTGACCTCCAGCAGGGTTGGAATGTTGTTACTCTCACGGGAAAATTATGCTAACACATCGACCTTATAACAAATTTATTTTTGTGAAAGAGTATGGGCTATACAAGTCTTTCGACGATCTACCTTCAACTTAAAAGTATGCCGATTCTAAAATACATTTCACGTTGGTTTTATTTTCTGCCCAACAATATATGCTTTTTAATAGACTTAATTTAAAAATATGTAAGACGCCAAAAATAAATTCACTTTAAGTACATGGTGCCACACACCGCTTGGCAGTTCAGCCCCTACCTTAGCGCTAATCTTCCCAGCGTAGGAGAACGCCTCCTGCGCCTCCCCATACACCTTAGCCGTCTGCAGCCTACACTGGAGACTCCTGCGCCTCCTCGTACACCTTAGCCGTCTGGAGCTGCCGCTGGAGACTCCTGCGCCTCCCCGTACACCTTAGCCGTCTGCAGCAGCCGCTGGATACATCTGTGCCTCCCCGTACACCTTGGCCGTCTGGAGCTGCCGCTGGATACACCTGTGCCTCCCCGTACACCTTGGCCGTCTGGAGCTGCCGCTGGAGACTCCTGCTCCTCCCCGTACACCTTGGTCGTCTGCAGCAGCCACTGGAGACTCCTGCGCCTCCCCGTACACGTTGGTCGTCTGGAGCAGCCGCTGGATACATCTGTGCCTCCCCGTACACCTTGGCCGTCTGGAGCTGCCGCTGGATACACCTGTGCCTCCCCGAACACCTTGGCCGTCTGGAGCTGCCGCTGGAGACTCCTGCTCCTCCCCGTACACCTTGGTCGTCTGCAGCAGCCACTGGAGACTCCTGCGCCTCCCCGTACACGTTGGTCGTCTGGAGCAGCCGCTGGATACTCCTGTGCCTCCCCGTACACCTTGGCCGTCTGGAGCTGCCGCTGGAGACTCCTGCTCCTCCCCGTACACCTTGGTCGTCTGGAGCTGCCGCTGGACACTCCTGCTCCTCCCCGCACATCTTGGTCGTATGGAGCTGCCGCTTTAGACTCCTGTGCCTCCCCGTACATCTTGGCCGTTTGGAGCTGCCGCTGGAGACTCCTGTGCCTCCCCGTACACCTTAGTCGTCTGCAGCAGCCATTGGATACTCATGCGCCTCCCCATACACCTTGGCCGTCTGCAGCAGCCGCTGGAGACTCCTGCGCCTCCTCGTACACCTTGACCATCTGGAGCTGCCACTGGAGACTCCTGCCCCTCCCCGTACACCTTGGCCGTCTTGAGCTGCCACTGGATACATCTGTGCCTCCCCGTACACCTTGGCCGTCTGGAGCTGCCGCTGGATACACCTGTGCCTCCCCGTACACCTTGGCCGTCTGGAGCTGCCGCTGGAGACTCCTGCTCCTCCCCGTACACCTTGGTCGTCTGCAGCAGCCACTGGAGACTCCTGCGCCTCCCCGTACACGTTGGTCGTCTGGAGCAGCCGCTGGATACTCCTGTGCCTCCCCGTACACCTTGGCCGTCTGGAGCTGCCGCTGGAGACTCCTGCTCCTCCCCGTACACCTTGGTCGTCTGGAGCTGCCGCTGGACACTCCTGCTCCTCCCCGCACATCTTGGTCGTATGGAGCTGCCGCTTTAGACTCCTGTGCCTCCCCGTACATCTTGGCCGTTTGGAGCTGCCGCTGGAGACTCCTGTGCCTCCCCGTACACCTTAGTCGTCTGCAGCAGCCATTGGATACTCCTGCGCCTCCCCATACACCTTGGCCGTCTGCAGCAGCCGCTGGAGACTCCTGCGCCTCCTCGTACACCTTGACCATCTGGAGCTGCCACTGGAGACTCCTGCCCCTCCCCGTACACCTTGGCCGTCTTGAGCTGCCACTGGAGACTCCTGCGCCTCCCCGTACACCTTAGTCGTCTGCAGCAGCCGCTGGAGACTCCTGCGCCTCCCCGTACACCTTGGCCGTCTGGAGCTGCCACTGGAGACTCCTACGCCTCCCCATACACCTTAGCCGTCTGCAGCAGCCGCTGGAGACTCCTACGCCTCCCCGTACACCTTGACCGTCTGCAGCAGCCGCTGGAGACTCCTGCGCCTCCCCGTACACCTTGGCCGTCTGGTGCTGCCACTGGAGACTCCTGCGCCTCCCCGCACACCTTGGCCGTCTGGAGCTGCCGCTGGAGACTCCTGCGCCTCCCCGCACACTTTGGCCGTCTGGAGCTGCCGCTGGAGACTCCTGCGCCTCCCCGCACACCTTGGCCGTCTGGAGCTGCCGCTGGAGACTCCTACGCAGACTTGCATCCTCCACTAAACATCAATAATAAAATCCTCTTCAAAAGTAGGGGTGTTTCATACAGTCTCTACTCATTGTTTAACTAAACTTTATGCACTGATTTAAAGTTTTTCCTTGCCCAACAGTCAATAGGAATGAGTTATATGCATCTCCTGTACCTCTTAATTCCGTAACAACATTTATTGCTGTATTAAGTTCATAACTATATAAGCTGCATTTGGTAGACCCAGTCGGTCTGGAACAATATCCAATCACCTAGTCTCTTCATCCAAGTTTCTATTCCAAACAAGATAACAAAATATTTCTCAGACTATTGGGAGCTCGTTGGCATATTGATGGTTACATAAAATCTGTTCCCCTGTCGTTACATAAATAGTCTAATGTGTCCCTGATTCCCTTAATATACTTGTGGCTAAAGAGAAACATCCATAGTTTTATATTTGAAAAAAAAACTTATCAATGTTAAAATTTACATTAACTGTTTAGTACCTGCACGAGGTGTTCTCAGCCCACCAAGGACGTAAATATTGTATTTTTAGCTAAAGTATTTTAGACACACCCTTGCGTCGTTCATTACCTTTAAATGACTATGTCGGGGCGGTGGCCAGGCCAGCTTTCGGCAATTTCCTCAGTGCGTATTGTGCTAATACTGTAATGTTTTATAATTGAGGAGGTCTATGTAAAAAGGGCGTATGCCGGTATACGTCCTTTTTGCGGAGATGGCGTTTTCAGATGCCTTGTGTTTTCATTTGTAAGTCTGTGAAATTTCATGTTTGTATCTCTTTGTTTCACCTTCTACTGACTGATTGTATCAGCTGATGTTTAGGTCTATGTAAAAAGGGCGTATGCCGGTATAACGCCCTTTTTGCGGAGATGGCATTTTCAGATGCCTTGTGTTTTCATTTGTAAGTCTATGAAATTTCATGTTTGTATCTCTTTGTTTCACCTTCTACTGTCTGATTGTATCAGCTGATGTCTAGCCCGCCAATGTAAAAAGGATGTAATGTCTATGTAAAAAGGACTTATAAAAACATGTCTATGTAAAAAGGGCGTATGAAAAACATGGCGGCAAGCCATCTCCTGAAAAAGGGCATATGTAAGCATTTTTTGCAAAAGGAATTTCTTTAATATTTTAAAATAAACACTCCTACTTGTAAATATAAAACGAATCACCGATTATTGAATATTATTTCATTAATAATAGTTTAAGTTGCCTAGGTTTCAGGTTAAAAGATACACTTGAATGAAGTTTTGCACACTCCATATCTCAATTGTTGGTTTTCAGACTACAGCCCTTTTTACATAGACCTCCTCAATTTAGCATTATTTAGAATGTGTTTAGTGGGAAATATAAAACTGTTATTGTTTTATGAAATCTGTTTATTTTGGTTGAAACCAGCATGTCCTTTGTAAAACGTAAATACAAATAGTCTGAAACACATGGACAGAAATTGCCAGGAGTGCTTTTCGATAAATTATGTAGGATCAGACTAGTTTGTGACAAATTAGATTTCTCATAAATATTTTTAAATTATTTCTCGTTTGGACAGTTTTTATTGCAAAATAAGCTATAGTTAACAGTAGTGTTGTTTTTGAGTGAATTTGGAGCGTGGCATTTTGAAATGGATTAAAAATTCGTTTTATTACTTCATAATTTTTATTTACTAATAAGCCAGTTACTAGAGAAAATGTATAATATATTTTATTATTTTTGATTTCTTTCCTGATTCCTTCTAAACAAAAAGTAAAAAAAAAAAAAAAAAAATTTGCACAGAAATGTAAATATTTCGTTTAAATTTGGTAAAACACTGTTAGTTTTTATTGTAAAAAATAGTTCAATGGATAAAGTAAAAATTTTTTTGACGATTAAAAAGGAGTTAAAAGGGTTGATTTTAATAAAATACTGACAAATACATGTCTCCAGTCATCCTTCATTTCCTAATTATATATATATATATATATATATATATATATATATATATATATATATATATATATATATTTAAAGAAATATGAATATAAATGAGTTTTCGACGGACTTACATGTAAGTAGTTTTGTTACAAAAAGGGTAAACTAGAAATAACAACAGTTATATCCATGTGCTTTGTGTGGAAAGAATTAAAATAATTGTAAATGAATTAATGAATTTTTCGTTATAATTTATTGGTGGTTTTATGTCTTAATGAAGTTAATGTGATTAATGTTGTTGGCATTTTACTTTTTCATTGCGTAAAACAAATATCAATTAAAAGATAAACAAGGTGTATGGTACATATTGGAAAACATAAATCGCCCAAAATATCATTGGAAACATTATGTCTTAATAAGTTTTGTGACAGGAAGAGGAAGACCTCAGACTTCCGGCGAACATTGGCTTCCGGTGTAGATGGAGGTCTTATAAAATACTGCAGTCGCAAGTCAAAGTTTACCAAATTACAGTACCTGAACTATCTAATTACACTTGATCGACGACGAAACTATTGAGCTTAATGTTTATGTTCTGTTCTTGTGATGTAGCCTATGCATAGCATGTAATTATTTAATTTATGACGTCGTTTTGTATGAAATTAAACTTTATTTTCAATTAAAATGTCATTTTATTTTATTTAAGTATATAAAAAGCAATTGTTTTTATTTCGTACATATCCGACTTTTTCTTATTTTATATTTTGTTACTTAATTCATTTTGATGATTATATTTGTTAAACTTTGCCATTTTCGTTCAAACAAATGAATTTCATGTGAAGTCTATAGGCCAACATGTTAGTGTAAGTAATCAATGGTTATAATAAAATTTCCAAAGGAAAGAAAAGTCAAAGACATTGACCTCGTTTCAAATATTTAGAACCAACAACTTGAAGCTGGCGATAAGTTCAGAAGTAATTCAGTTAGTAAAATACTTTGACCTTAAACATGTTTATAAATTAAATAAGTTAAACTTATTCTTGTTTTACCAACCTCGTAAAATGGGTCCAGCTAGGCACATTAGTTTACAGTTTAAATTATATAAAAAATTTTGAGTCAACGAAACTCTTAAATCAGTATTATTATAAAAATAGCCTTGTAATCTATGTTTGAATTAAACAATTCAATTGCATCATGCTTTCTTCGTGTTGCACTGCTCAGCCCAGTGACGGGACTGTTCAAGGCAAAGATTTAATATTTTGTCAATAATAAATTATACAATCAAGCAATAATCTATATTATTATTTTATGTTATATACTAATACTAAAAGAATTGAGTATACACTGACGTGAATAGACTTCTCAAATATAGGCATGTTTGAAACTAATTTATGGTGACCGCGGCGAACATGAAGTAGAAGTAAAATAATAATATAGGTAAGTCAGTACATCACTCCTCTAGGATGAAATATTTTATAATTGAGGTTTTTGTTTATGATGTGATGAAGTGTTTTTCCTGCATTGTAAATCCAGCTGAATAATTACAATGTCGATTACAATGCCTCGGGTGCGGCGAACACAAACCTTTCAAATTTGCATTGGATGAGAAGTCTATTCACGTTACCGTACAGATATATAGTCAATGCTAACAGGCGCTTTATAAGGTTTACACTTTTTTTAAAAGACCAGATCCGTTTTTTTCTGGAAAATTGTTTCTGTAATTTTCATATCGGTCAAGTAAATTACAACACCGTCCACAAAATACTTAAAAGTCATTAGATAGTCATTAGGAGGGAGTTGTCTGTGTAATTTTAGCAAAGATTCTATGAACTATGCTATCTTATAAAGTTAAACATCAAACAATTTTATCCTAAGCCTAAAAGCAATAATGAAGCAGAGTTCTTCAATTTCAATTTTAAGTTGTTTTGCAATTTGATTGATATATTGTTGTAAATATTTAATTTGTTGTTAGTTGTACAGGAACAAAAGAATGTTCGTAATATAATTAATAAGACTGAATCCAAAACCGTCAAGAATAGCTAGTTATATGTAAAGGATAATAGGTTGTAACACAAATGGTCATTTTGTAGCAAATGTTTATTTTAAATGACATTTTATATTTTATTTGCTAAAATATTTTCCAGTCATTTTAGTGACACAAATTATTTCATAGTAAGAGTTTAATAAAGAAGCTAAATTCTAAAATATAAATGAAAATAGTTCTATTGTAGTATGTAATTTGAAGAAACATTATTCAATTCAATTCAATTCAAAATCCTTTATTCTCAAATATTTTTGTTACAATATTACAATTCCCCAAGTGCAAAACGCACGCGTGGGGTGTAAAAAAGTTTTAATACATATTTACATTTCACAAATTGTTAAATCAGTAGCAGTCTATTATCTTCTTCTTCTTTTATTTAAAACATTTTCTTTTTTTTCTTGAGGTACTCTAAACTATAGCAAAAATCACAACTCATTATTAAAAATGCGACATACAATTTAAAATTAACAAGAAAAGTTTTAACAATGAACAAATAAATATTTCAGAGTTAATAACAATAATATAATATATTCAAATCAACATGCAAATAAATATCAAACACACCAAAACTTAACAATATGCTTTCAATCTGCACACTATCCTGCATTTGTAATCAGTGCCCTTATCTTATTCCTAACTGAGATAAAAGAAAGACAGTCTCCCATTATTCCTACCAAACTAATAGAATACATATTGAATAATGATATCCCTGCAAAACAAAATTGATTTCTACTCATTTGTTTACTATAATTAGGGACTACCAATTCAAACCTTTTAGACAATCTTGTGTTACGAGGAAACCTTTTTATTTCAAACAGCTCCTTATTTCGAATGCAAAAAATGATAGTTGAAAACCTATACAATTGATCAAAGTTAAAAATACTATACTCTCCAAAAAGATAAGTTACTGAATCAATTTTTTTTAGTTTGGCTATATTTTTAACTGCAAATCTTTGGGTGTTTACAATGGGACTTAGAATTGAAGGATACGTTCCCCCCCAAATCATAATTCCATATTTCAGAGTTGCTTCAAAACAAGTTACATACAATCTTTTCAAACATTCATGGTTTACATAACCCCTTAAGTAGTACAATAAATAATTTATTTTTCTAAGTTTTAAATTTAAATAATCAATATGAAAGTTCCATTTAAGTTTACAATTGATAATTAATCCTAAATATTTCACTTTGTCAACTAACTTAACTTCCCCACATTTACATTAATATAAACATGTATGCATATGGCACTTTAATCTTAAAAAATTTAAATCTATTTCTTTCTGTGAAAATACTATAGCTTTTGTCTTATCAATATTTAACAATAACTTATTTTTAATTAACCATTCAGAGATCATATCAAGGTCACTCTGAAGGTAAGCATTTACTTCATGCAAGGTTGTCGCTAAGCATATAATTGCTGTATCATCAGCAAAAGCATATATGTTTGAATTCAAAGGTAAGAATAGCAAGTCATTAACATAAATTACAAAACTTAAAGGTCCAAGCACCCCCCCCCCCCCCACTTGAGCAATTCCATGGATTTGATTTAAATCTACACTGTGAGTACTCCCATTTCACAACTTGTTTTATATATTTTTTTAAAGAATACAACCAGTCAAGAAGCCGCCCCTGGATGCCATATAATTTAAATTTGTACATTAAAATATCAACATCCACTAAATCAAAGGCACGTGCTAAATCTAAGTACACCCCAACACAATGCTGATCACTTTCGACTCTACTTACAACATCTGAAATATGCTCACTAAGTGCTTTATCAGTACCTCTACCTGGAATGAATCCAAACTGTAAAGGTGAAAATAAATTAAGGTTGTTAAAATAGTTGATAATGTTATCTTTAACATGAATCTCAATGATCTTAGATAGTGTTGACAATAAAGATATTGGGCGGTAATTTGACATCAAAAATTTATCATTAGCTTTATACACTGGTACAATAATGGCAGTTTTAAATTTATCTGGAAAATTCCATACTGAAGTGATAAGTTGTAAATGTAATGCAATATTGGAACAAAAATTTCAATGTTGTCCTAAATTGTTTTTATATTTATCCCATCAATACCTTTCGCATATTTGTTTTTCGTTTTCTTAATTATATTGAAAAGCAAACATTATTGCTTAATGTTTGATTTAAATGTCGGGTAAACTTTAAAGAACTACATCTTTAACAATGCAGTACAACGTATCGATATAAGTAATGTTACTTTTTTTAATACATCAAACTATTTAAAATATTAAACTGTACATATCTTCAAGAATGAATTTAATTTTCAAGTTTGTTTTTAAAAAAAATCTAGGTTTTATTGTAGCGCAAATAATTAATGGACTATATAGATCTTATAGACTTTTGAAACACTAACAAGCATCCTTTAGCACCTTTATATGGTCTAGTGTAGTAACTTAATTAAATTGTGCAAACGACGTACATGGTTATCGATAAAGTTTCAGCAATAATAAAAGTCTACCTTCTCTTGCAATTCATATACATTTTGTATATTAGAGTTTATGCTAAAAACTAATGGGAAAATTTGGTCTACTCTTTAGGAAAACTGGGTCATTTGCGCATACATGTCCTTTGTTGTAATAGTTTTATTTTATTATATTGTAATCAAGCACATTGCATAAATAATGGGAAAAAATGAATATTTTCTTTTATATTGCATTTGTTCTACTTACATTACTTAATAAATCTAATTAAATAGCAAACTGAGCTAATGAAGTAATTACCTAACAAAGCACGGTTGTCTGTCCCAATAAATTTAACATCAAAAATTCTTTTAAGTACAATGAATAACAGTTAATGATATTTTACCGTTGAAGTTTATCCCTGTTAATCTGTTGTTTAAGGTAAACATTTCTTGTTTTTATGTGTTCCACAAATTGTTGGTTATGTTAATGAGTGTTTATCATTGTTTGATGACGATTAAGTTGTTCAGAAATGCTGTATTTTTATTTTACTGATAGCTTAATAGTAAATTTTTTCTGTTTAAACAAATTGATGACAATTTTGTCTACGTATGCTGATTTTTAAACATTTTATTTGCGGTACCATTCAAAAATACAGGTTTAAACGTATTTTAACCAGATGGAAATAATTTTAAAATTTGTAAAATGAAATAAATTGTTTCTATGATTACATGCATCCCACATAAGAGGTATTTCTGAGTAGGCGAAATGAAATTAAAACTTAAAGAGTAGTCTTTCTTTGAGTCATTCTAAGTAAGTTTGAAATCAATCGCAAGATAATATTTAGCCAACTCATGTTAAAAATGGAAGTTCTAGTGTTAAACAGACTACAACGCTTATTAGATGGTATAACGCCATTGAAACATCGTTTAGGTGTATAAAGTTTTATTAAATTTATCACCACGAGACAGGATGCTGCAAGGACTGTGCAAGATAAAGTGAAAACTACTTATATAATTTGAATGCTAATATGTATTTTTAATTATAGATCAACTTACGTTCATTCTCAAATTCCAAGCAAATGAAATAAAACTAATAAAGGGAGTCAAAAATTGAAACTTACCTGGACTATTCTCGGTTCTGGATAGGCGATGCCTGTTGATGAACCTGGGCGACAGCTGGGAGGTGTTGAGATTGAGGTTGAGGTTGTTACACTGGTACTCGCCGTCCTCCATGGAAGCCCAGCTCTCCGGTCGTGGACAGTCCAGCCGCGTGCCGGTCCTCGAGTTGACGTCCTGGCACAAAGATGTTACACATTACTGTTGATGAACCTGGGCGACAGCTGGGAGGTGTTGAGGTTGAGGTAGATCTTGTTACACTTTTTTGTATTTTTTTAATATTTTGTGTCTATCAATGCAATTGGCATATTTTTAACGTTTTGATGGGGAACGGTCCAAATCCCAGTCTTGTTACTATCTAACATCGACCATTTGTTAGAAAGCATCATTAATAAATAGCCAAATGACAAATGGCAATTGGGTCCGGAATCGATCCTTTGAATTTATTTTTTATTATTAAAAACAGAAACTGTTAACTGACCATACATGTAATGGTTTGCCGAATGACACAGTGTAATACAGATAAATTTGGTAATGTTGTTGAATATAAAATTTTGTTATAATTAATTATTTGACCATTACATGTATGGTCTATAGCTTCTTTTACTTTATTTCATAATTTACAAAGTATTTTTGTTATACAAATGATTTCTTAAGATATAGATGGAATTAAGATATAGAAAAATATAAGAAAGGTACTTAATTTCCTCAGGATCGAACTGGCAATCTTTAGAATTAAAGGCGATCACTTAAACCACTCTGCTAACCAGATAGTTGTTACTGTAAATGATTAATGCAAGCCAGTACGATACAAGTAAACAATGGATCTTAATTTTACTTCAAATTATGTATACCTAATCAAATAAATTAACAAATCAAATGTAACTATGAAATAGTTGATTCAACTCTTAATATAAGAAGGTCCACATGCATGTTTCCTCACTAGGACTTTTGTCATCGTATCGGCTGCCACCGCCATATTATTATAAATCGATATCTGAACCCTGGTGACAACCATTGTGTGAAGCTAATACATAGGGAAGTACCAATGCATAATAGCTGGGGTAATTCAGTCCTGACCCAACTAATATCAAACCACAGTCAAGAATATTGACTACCGTGATGGTAATCTAGGTCAGTGTACAGCTTATGCGTAATATAAAACAAAACAAAAAATATTAGTAACTTTTTACATACGGTGATTATTTCTGAAAGAACTCAGAAATAACATATGTTACAGTAGTTTTACATAGACTACATAAATATGATAAGGTAAATTCAATAGTAATATATATATTTCGTTATTGTGTAAGATAGGTTTTGGCAACATTACCAAAAGTCACAAGTATAAATATTTTATATTTAATACTTGAATTACTACACAAAATTGAATTAATTAATACTAAAATTTAAAAATATTAAAATATTAAAAAATATTAAAATATTAAAAAATATTAAAAATTGAATTAATACACAAAATTCCTGAATAAAAATAACAAGGAGATAACCTTAAGTAAAAAGCAAGTTTTAATACCTTTAATACCTTAAATACCTTAATTGAAATGGCGACCTAACTCAATAGGTAGTTCAAAGCCAAGTATGAATGAGAGATGAGTGTAGGATGATTGTGGCGCGATCTTGTAGTCTTGTTACTGACTAAGGTCGACATTCATCTTAGAGAGGACTGTTAATTCATAGCCCAACACCCAATGGTATCTAGGGACCTACAGTTTAACGTGGGATCCGAACCACAATTGACCTCTTATATACGAATTGGTCTAATTATGAGGATGGTCTTTATGGATGATCTAGTATTCACTAGTCCGGACGTTAATCCCCACTAGGGAATATCGCATCCACAAGCCATCGCCTATAACTATCCACAATTCGTGACCTCCAAGTAGCTGGATTACAGGACGTCGCCACCGTTTTAGTATTCAGTATGCTTTATTTTGTTTGCCAGTTAAGATCTGTACTTGTTCTATCACATTCTGAGTTCACAAGGTATAATAGAATAGTTTTCTACCATTGCATGGAAATAATCCGGTTACCTCACCTGTAAACAGTACGCAAAACAGTTTATTTTCGTTCTAGAGATAGAATTTCATTCCCACAAGCTAAATGAAATAGATATTAAACGTCAGCCGTTGTTACAAAACATACCACGTCTGTTGATCATTGTTGTCGTTTAGTAATTGCTGTTTTCTTAGTTTGAGGTTTGTTTGATAGTTGTTAGAGTGTTCACACCAACAAGGTTAATCTATATCTAGAGTGATACACACATGTTAATTTTTGTCCCTTCTTGATATGCGACATTTCCCCCCAATTTCCGTAATTTCCTTGGAAACTATCCCACACTTTACCTTCGTTTCTTTGGTTACCAATTTTATCTATTCTGATTGTTTGCCACAAGCTTCAAAAATGACAGATTGTATTCTTAGAACATCTGATTATATGTTGTTTGTTTTAAATCCGCTTTGAGTTTAGTCTATGGTCCGTTAACAGGCTATTGGGATTGGTTACCATAGAAACATCAGATAGGTATGGGTCTGGCAATTAAATAGGTATGCAAATAACTTATGGGAAATTGTAAACAAATAACTGGTTAAAAGGATACTGCGGGAATTGTGGGTAAAATGGTGCCAAACAACAGAGGACAAACTTCCCTATCTTTGTAGCAATCCATAACCAGTGTAACCTCGTTGGTTCACACGGAAAAATCAAACGTAACATAAATTACATTTTGTACAGAATAAACAATAATTAATCGGTTGCAATTAAGGTGGTAGGAAAAATCTTTTTTGTGTTGCGAGCACAAAATAGTCATTGTCGCTCTCGAAATAAATAAATAAATAAATAAATAAAAAGGCCTTTATTCATGAGCGTTTCTCAGTACAATGACTGCTTTACAGAATAACTCAAGTCAAAAAATAAAAAATACAATACTCTAAAACTAACACAAAAACAAAATTACATTTCATGGATACAAATTTGACAAGAAAAATGTTTTTACATGCCTTTTGAAAGCTGTGGGTGCTAACAGTTGTAGGTCACTGGGGAGGTCATTGAAAGTTTTTGGTCCAAAATAGGAAAAACTTTTCCTACCGGCCTCCAACCTGACTTTTGGAAAATGCAAGCGGTTGTCCTGTCGAGTACTTCGCAGAGCGACCTGCCTCCGTGTAACAAGCCTTTCAAATAGGTAGTGCGGCTCCTGCTGAGCCAATACCTGGTGGACAAGTTTGCAAGTTTGCATTTTGCAAACAATAGCTGGCGGCAAAATACCAGCAGCATCGCGAAAGGCGGACACGTGGTCACGTCTACGAAGATTGTAGACGAAACGCACGGCAGTGTTTTGTAGCTTCTGGATTCGGTGCATTTCTTCTTTAGCAATGCTATTTCCAAAAGCAGGAAGACAATAGTACAGCACTGAAAAAATTAATGACTTAACAAGTTGTAGTTTCGCACCATCTGGTAGGACGGATCTGTACCTGTACAAACCTCGCAGCCTTCCCAAAGCCAGTTGAGAGACATAGGTGATATGGTCAGAGAAAGTGAGCTCGCTATCAAGTACAAGGCCCAAACTCTTGACAGAATTTGTCAGCTTCAGAAATTGCCCTTCAAGTTGTATTTGCACATCTGCATCAATGATGTTTTGAATAATGTTGGGCGTTGCAATATGGAGTACTGTGCACTTCTCAGAGTTCAACTTGAGACCATGTCTCAGTGACCATTTACCTATACTCGCAAGATCAGAGTTAATTTTCTCTAGAGCTTGCCCAATCAAATTAGGCTCGTAGGAAAAATGCAGTTGGCAATCGTCAGCGTAAGCGTGAACATTGCAGTAACGCACGCAACTGGCAAAACCAGCAGTGTATAAGGTGTAAAGGATGGGACCCAGACAACTCCCCTGCGGTACCCCTCTTGGCTTTGCAAGGGGAGATGAAAAATCTGTGCCCAACCTAGTCACCTGACACCTTTTTTCTAAATAGGATCTGATCCACGTGACTGCACTTTCCTGAAAACCAAAATATTTCAGCTTTGCGAGTAACAAACTGTGGCTTATGGAATCGAAGGCCTGCGAATAATCGAGCATGATAAGAGAGCTACACCTGCCTCCGTCCCTAGCCCCAAACAAGTCAGCAAACATATTCACCAATGCTGTGTATGTGCTATGATTTTTTCTAAATCCAGACTGTAAACTCGGGAGTAGGCTTTCTTTTTGTATGAATTCAACTATCTGTCGTATGGCTAATTTTTCAAGAACTTTAGACATTGCCGGAAGTACAGAAATAGGTCTTAATTCATTAACAGTTGAGGGATTTGTAGTTTTTGGCATTGGGTAAACTATACTTTCTTTCCATGCAATCGGAAACATGCCAGTCAGTAAAGATTCATTCATCAGAGAGGTTATGGCACCAATGGCAAAGGGGCTAACAGCCTTTATCATCAAAATACTCAATTCGTCAATACCAACCGCTCTAGAAGTTATCTCGTTTATAGCCGCCTTTACTTCTCTCTCAGAAACCTTTCTAAAAACAAAGTTATTTTTATAGTGACCTCTTTCATTACTGTAGAAACTGATCAGCTCTGTATCTGCCTCAGAAAATGACCCCATATTAACAAAATAATCATTCAGTTCATTGACTGCAAATTTTTCAGGAAGTGTGTTATTTCTTCTTTTACCTACAATTTCACTTTGTTTCAGGCATTTCCAGAACTCTCTACTATCTTTACAGTCCGTCACTTTCTTTGCAAAGAAGCATTTTTTTTGCCTGCCTTATTGCTCCATTTAGCCTGTTTCTTACTTTCTTATATTCCGTCCAATCACATGCCAGCATTGTATTTGAGAACTTTCTTCTCAGTTTGTTTTTCAATTTTGTCAACGAAATAATTTCTTCATTTCTCCATGGGGATTTTCTTTTACTTACTCTTTTTGTTACTACTGGTGCTAAAGTATCATAAATATTTCGTATATTTGAAGTAATGAATTCATTCTTTTTATCTACTCCATCCATCTTATTAACATTCTTCCACTCAACTCCAGCTAGCATGTTAAGTGCATCGGAAATATTAAACTTTGAAAAATCACTATAAGTAACATATTTTGCAGTAACTTTTTCTCTTTTGTATTTAAGCTCACAAAAAACCAGTTTATGGTCAGTTATCCTCATGTTTCTGCAATCCAAAATGCTAGAAGCATCAACTACACCACACTTTTCTATTTGCAGGGCTTTAATGGTAATTATATGGTCAATTAAAGTGGCTGATCTGGTAGTTACTCGAGTTGGTTCAGAGATATGCTGTACTGTGTTGTATATTTTTAAAAGTCTTCGAAAATATTTTGCTTCATTACAGGTATTTGACAATAAATCAATATTTGTATCTCCTAGACATAAGACGGAATCTACTTCAATTGCCTTGTCCACAAACAATGTATCAAATTGTAAGGTGTCATATTTTAGGAGGGGTAAATAACGTGTCTATGTAAACAAACGCTCAAGACTCACCCAGAATAAATCACATAGTACAAACTAGAACACAGGATAGGCTGGGCTATAGGCTAGGTTAGGCCTACGTTGCGCCTCAGCCCAGCTCTAGGACCGGCATAATCACATTTTATTAAACATCACAGTTTTCACTATAATTAATCACTATTACTGTTGACATCAAATAGCCTTCATTAAATACACTTGAATACTTTTATTTCAATCATAATCTACGTAAATAACTGCCAACAACCGAACTAACTTTATGGATCAAAACAATAACATAACCTCAAAGAGCGTTTGTTGAGACACGGCGGACGTTGACGTTAGTGACGTTAGGGACTTTTCTTCTTCTTCGCGTCAGCTGGTGAACCGGCGGTTTTTTTGTCAAGCGCCGGAAGTTAAATACGACGTCATTTTAACCAGCTGATTCCTCCGACCGTGGTGGGGGAAGGAAAGCTCTGACCTCGTGTGGAAAGATTATTCTTCTACCGACTACGAAACGAGCAGCACGACGAACTCCGTACTCGCTATTTCGCCTTCTCCCCGGTACGTTCTCTCCGGTTAGAATATTAGTTTTCGTTTTTATTTCATTTTTCACGTTTATTAAAATCCGTTTTTCTAAATCGCCGAACCAATAAGACCATTTTATTTCGTTTTTCCCGTAGTTTATTTTAATTTATTTCTCGCCGGCTGACCTGTCACGGTTTGTCCGGAACGACCATTCACCGAAGTTAAATTTATATTTTCATCAGGATTCTCAGTTGAACTTAATTTATTCGTCTTAGTTTCTAACTCGCAACAGGCGTTATACGTATTTTCTTCATCCATCGCTTATTAATTTTTAATCTTAGGACAGACACGCATGCCTGCGTCGTCTGGCGATTGCCTAAAGTAACTCAAATATACTCTTATATTTGGGTGAGGCCTACGGAACCATCTACTCGCCGAAATTAATTAATTAAACCTTTTCAATCCTTAGTTTACGTAAAATTCCAAAATCTTTTTTGAGGGCAAGGATGAACGCACACTTCGAATTAATCGTTATTTTTGTTACGGTTGGGTTCTGAGCCCTGTGCGTTTATTTTAATTTTCTAAATTCTAATTGGCATCGCTTAAAAATTATTTCAAATCCAAAATTAATTTAATCGACCCCTGGAATTTTTGTTTGCTCCGTCTGAGCATTATCCGTGGCATTTTCCCGGTGGCGTATTTCCGAAGCGGGGAAACCATTCGGAACGTTATTTATTTTTCCCTGCTCCGGAATTACGTCACAAAATGTTTGGCCGTACGAAGCGTCCTCGACCGGCAATGACGTACTTTGCGTTATTAAGAGTCTGCAGTACCTACGCCATTTTGATATTTTATCCCATAAGAACAATGTTAAATTTGAAATATAACTGTTAGTTTTTTTCCGGCTGAAAATTACAAACGTGATTGAAATTTAATTTTAAAAAATCATCCACTCGGATAACGAATAAAAAAACAATGTATATTATCACAATTTTTAAACCATGTTAAACTATTTTTAAGAGGTTTATTAAAAAACCTATCCACGTCAAATGAACTACCATACCATTATTGTCAACATACATAATTTATTATTGTGTGTGATTGTTGTAACTTATACTTTATTTATTTCTAGTAACACTATATCACTAAATAGCCAGTTTTTATATGAGCCTAGGTAACTCGCTGAGACTTCTCAGTATTCAATGTACTGGAATAAACCCCGAGACGTGTATGTGGTACAATGAGTCACTCACAGCTTGATGCTTGTCCCTGGGCTCAAACTGGAGCATGACTATCCTGGCCAGCTTGCCGAGGATGAAACTTCTCTCTCGGGCATATACCTAAATGATAGCTCCTCTAATGCCAGTACATTAAAAGATGGGCCAACATCTCCGTCTCCTGGTCAAAACGACACCCAAATTTTGGTTAATGTCTCGATCTCTGCCACCCAAATTGTTTCTAATGTAGCACCAAATAGGGACACAGAATTCAGTGAAACGGATACTAACTTCACTTTTGCAGAACCGGTTGCTGTTAGGCTTCAGGATACGGTCGTACCCCCTTCAGACATAAAGGCTCGTGAGACCAAAGGGAAAATTTTTCTTAACTCTGATAAAAATGGCAAGTACTTGCGCAGTAAATTAGAACAAGATCTTCAGGGCTCCTTTTCTGTAACATCCGACATTAGATCTGATGCTCCTTTGTCCGAAATTTTGCGTGGGGCCAACGAAGGATATAAGGGTGAGGAATGGCTGGTTGTGTTTGGGGGTGGGGATTGCTGGTCAACTAATGAATACAAAAACACTGAGACTGCATGTAACTCGCTTCACCAAAATCTTTTGAAAATAAAGTCTCAAGCTGACTCTAGCACAAAATTTTCCACGAACGTCATGATCATCGAGACGCCTTACAGATACGATAATATCTATCTCAACCATGAAATTAAGAAGAACAACATTTTTTACGAAACATCTGCAAAAATTATGGATGGAATTTTTTGGAAATTAACCCCTTCCTTTTTAGATTTCATTTTCAAACCCAATGCCTCAACTTCAACAACAGAGGAAAGCGTCTGGTCAGCAAACTAATTTCAATGGTTGTCAGTGATCATTTTTTTAGGACTGGTGTAGGCTGGTACTCCTTTGAACTCAAAAACCCTTCATCTACTCCAATCTCTTCATTGATAAATCTTAACCTGAACAAACATATTGACACATTGAAAAAGTTTTCTAGAAACAATCCAACAAAATATTTAACTTTTTGCCATCTTAACATAGAGAGAGGACTGATTACCAAAAAGAGCGAGATAGAGATTTTTCTTGATGAAGTTAAGCCAGATTTCTTAGCTATTACGGAGCATGGATTGAAACCAGATTGCTTTAAAGGTTGTGCAATTCAAAATTATGACGTTGTTGGTAGTTTTTGTAGAGGGATGCGCAGATGGGGTGGTATAGCCATTTACAAGAGACAAGATTGCCCTATAGAAACGGAGGAGGTTGACTGCTCTGAGTTTGTTGACGAAGAGGGATTCGAAACCCCTCTCATAAGGCTCAAAGTCGAGAATAAACCTGTATCACTAGCTTGCATCTATCGAAGCCCATTAAATAGAGATTTCTCACAGTTTTTCGATACTCTCCACGATTTTTTAGTACATATCTCTGCTCACTCAAGACAAACAATCCTTACAGGGGATTTTAACATGGATTTTCTAGTTGATTCTAATGAAAGCTCAGAATTCAAAAATTTGGCCTCTAGTTTTGGTTTAACAGTGTTAATAAATGAACCAACCCGCATCTCATCGGGCTCTGAAAGTTGCCTAGATAACTTTGTCACCAATCTTCAAGGTACTCAAACCAGCATTGTTGAGCCGTTTATTTCTGATCACTCCGCTATTATTCTGAAAATAGCTATGATGATCCTGTCCGGAAAAATAAAGCAGCCTCACAGACTTTTCGTAGCTTTAATGATGCCTCCTTAAATGAGCTGAAAACTAGATTGCACTTGGAGAAATGAGAAGAGGTATATTCTGCACAAGACACAAACAGTAAATATCATCAATTCATTAATACCATGCAACACTACATAGGTATAGCGTGCCCAGAAAAGAAACTTAGTTCAAAACCATCACACAAAGCAGAATGGGTCAATGATAACATAATCCAATTTAAGAAATCTGTCGTTAATGCATATAAGAACTGGCTGTCAGACAAATCTGAAAAACTATGGCTGCATTACAACTCCATAAAAAAGGAATATAGAAAACTAATCAAAAATACAAAAACATGCTATAACAACAACTACATCCAGAAATCGGCAAATCCCATCATAGGAGCTTGGAAGCTTATCAATAAAAATAGGCCTAGTAAAACAGAAGACCCGAGTGACAACATGGTCATCAAGATCAATGACACAGTTACTAGTAACCCTAATATCATAGCCAGCAACTTCAACAATTTTTTTTATCAACATAGCCTCTACAGTCAATCAAACTTCTGAAGAAAAATCATGGTCTGGTTTTCCAAAAACAAACCCATGATCCTTATCCTCTTTTGGTTCGGTAACAGCTGATATTGTGAAAAAAACCATAACCAAGTTCTTATCCAAGAGCTCAGCAGGACACGACGGTATTACTACAAAAATCTTGAAAGTCTGTGTTAACGAAATCGCTGATCCGTTAGCCAATATTATCAACAAGTCCTTTGAGGATGCAATTTTTCCGGACGAAGGAAAATTAGCTATAGTCAAACCTCTCTTTAAGAAAGGTGACAGGAAAGATGTGAAAAATTATCGGCCCATTTCATTGTTACCTGCAGTCACCAAGGTAATAGAAAAAATCGCCTGTGAAAAACTTGTTAATTTTTTAGAATCCTCTAATTACTTTTTTACTCAACAATACGGTTTCAGAAAAAAAATCCACCAAACTTACTTTAGTAAATTTTGTTAATAAATGCATTGACCTCATTGAAAATAAAGATACTGTAGCAGGAACGTTTATAGATTTAACAAAGGCGTTTGACTGTGTCGACCCCTTCATACTAACTGAAAAGGTGGCAGCAGCAGGCTTAAGTGGTAATGCTCTTAAATGGATGATATCCTATATTAATGACAGGAAACAAAGAACCTCAATCACCTTCAAAAGCTCCTCTGGTGCTATCAATAAACACCTTTCCGACATTGATGAGGTCACAAGAGGCGTGCCCCAGGGCTCGATACTAGGGCCTATACTGTTCCTCGTCTACATTAATGACATTGGTGACCATGTTAACCATAACAACCTCTTCAACTTCGCAGATGACACCACTTTGTTGACTTCTAGCAAAAACTTGGATGATCTTCAACTTACAACTTTCCTAAATTTGAACAGCATTTCACAATACTTTTCCGACATCAAACTATCCATAAACCAAACCAAAACAAAGTTTATTCATTTTAAAACTTCACAATTGGACAGAAAGAGGCCCTCTTTTGGCATTAATCTGATGTTGGATGAAGATCTTGTCGATGAGGATACAAAAACAACCTGCCTAGGTGTAACCTTAGATAACCACATCAACTGGGATATTCAAGTCGAACAAGTTTTTTCTAAACTTTCTACTAATTTATTTGCTATCAGAAGCCTGGTAAATCTGCTAAGCATTGATTTTCTAAGAATGGCATATTTTAGCCTATTTGAAAGCCATGTTAGGTACTCTGTCATTTTATGGGGAGGATCCAGTAAGAAAAACCTAGATAAGATCTTTAAAATTCAAAAAAGAGCCATAAGGTGCATTACCAAACAGCCAGCTAGGACTTCTTGTCAACCACTCTTTAAAAAACTGCAAATCTTGACAGTCCCCTCTTTGTACATCTTGGAGTCAGTTCTTTATGTCAAAAGTCAAAATATCTCTCACCAGCCTCAACATAATTACAATACTAGACATATAAATAGGTTCGCAACTGCTCACAGATTGGCTTTAACTGAAACAAAACCCGAATATATGGGTCTCAAACTTCTTGACAACCAACCGGAATCAATCAAAAATATCACAAGCTTCAACAAATTCAAGAATAGCCTAACTTCTTTCTTAATGGACCAATGCTATTATAGCCTACCAAATATTTGAAGATGCCTCAAGCCATTACAATAATGGAATGAGATTGACACGCCACATGCTTCCCTGCGGAGTCAACGTGGTTCAAAGGATAAGTAAGTAAGTAAGTAAGTAATTTCTTGATGATCGGCGGCACCTTGGTGCCACGGACGCCCCTGTGATAGACGTTGAGGGTGACCACCAACAGTCCCCAGGCGAACGACACCAGGCAGATGCCTACCGCAGATACATTGTTGTGTTCTCCAGTACATGCCGAAACTATCATTAAAATGAAAAGTATTATCTCTTGGACAAATTAGAAATAGAAAAAATAATAGTAGAAAAATTAGAAGTAGAAGTAATTGGAAAAATTACAATTTGATGAATAAAAACTATTTTAAACTGACACATTTAAAAAGCGATTTTCCTATATCCACATAATAATAATAAAATATCCACGGAATATAAACCATGAAAAAAAAGAAAAGCACATATGCTATTATCACGAAAAAAAGAAAGATCATTCCATAAATATTCTATTAGAAACATTCAATATAAAGACCATTAAAATTGCAGCTGAACTATTGTATTTAAATTGTAAATCTCAAAATAATTAAAAAATTAACATAAAGGCATTGAACTTTAATTTTGTTACTATGTGTGTTAACAGAAACTATTTACGCTGAAATTCAATATTATTTTATAATATGTACGGGTTTAACTTAGCAAAGCAGAAGCACGGATAGTTTAATAACTAGAGTTGGCCGAAAAAACTGTGTTCCCTAAAAAAATTTTGATTGTTTTTCATTAATTATCACCATTTTGATTGCGAGGTCTTTGTTTCATGTAGTGATAACTGTGAAATAGTTATTGATCATTGTCACAAAAGTTTTCGATGAAACAATATATATATATATATATATATATATATATATATATATATATATATATATATATATATATATATATATATATTGTTATATATATTGTTGTATATATATATATATATATATTATGTAGAAACGTTCACATGAAAGGGCTACTTTAGTATATAATATAATTATAAATAATAACCATGAGTACCCTGAATGTATTCAGTACATTCAGGGTACTCATGGTTATTATTTATAATTATATTATATATATATATATATATATATATATATATATATATATATATATATATATATATATAAGGTGATAGTCATATGGGGTTCCTGGCTCACTTTTGGAGACAATAAAAAATTAAACAAATTTCACAGTTTTTTTAATACAACTATGCAATATTTTTGCCATTTTTTGGCCAATTTTCAGCTTTTGTTAAATTGTCATAAAAAATATGCAAATTTAATGAAATTTTTAATAAATATGCATGAATTTATATGAAATTGTTTACAGAATAAAAAGTTTTTTAAAACCAGTAAAATTATAATTTTTTACAAGATGATTTAAAATTTATTATCAATACAATTATACTAAAATAATTATTCAAATTTAACTAAAGCAGTTTCTTTATCATCAAAAGTCTTAAAAGCCGTGACAATTAAATTTAAATCTTTTTTATTTAATTCTTTAATAGTTTTATCATCAATTATATTAGTAAATCTTATTGGTAAATGTATTTTACATTTTTCTAATTCAACAATAATTGTATATCCATATTTATCTTAAATTCTTTCAAATTTTTCAATTTTATATTTTTCATTTAAATTTAAACTTTTTAATGGTTTATATTCTTTAAATCTTAATTCTCCAATATTATTAATTTCTTCTAACAGATCCATTTATATAGGGAAAAAATATTACAAATTCATTTGTGATAGATATGTTAAAAAGTTATCATCATAATTAGGTTTTATACAAAAATCCATATTTAAATATTTAAAAATCATTGGTAATAATTTTTTATATGATATATTACTTTTCTTAAAACATAAATATTTATTAAAAACTAGTGTAATTTTTTCTTTATCTTCATGATTCAATTCAAAATTAATATTGTATATTTTGTTTAAAAATTGATAGTAAAATATCCAATTTGTATAATTCCTTTGTTTTAAAAATAATTTTATATTCTTAGGTGTTATTTCAAAATGATTGGAAATACATAAAATATATAATTCATTAATTAATTGGTGTGTTTTATATGGTTGAAAATGGTTAAATTCTCTTAAAATATGTTTAAGATGTTTATTCTTATTACTTTTTCTCTTAATCCTTTTTTCATAAATAATTCTTTTACATATATTACATCCTACACAATTTCCAATAATAGTAAAATTAGTTTGATTAAGACATCTATAACACATATCCATTTATTAAAAAAATATTTTATACATAAATGAATTGAATCAATTCATTTATGTATAAAATATTTTTTATATATAAATGAATGAACCAATTCATTGTCATAAGTGTAAGAAAAAAACTAAAAATATTAATCCACAAATTGTTGAAATGAAAAATGGATTATATAGAATAGCTACTAAATGTTTAATTTGTAAAACAAATAAAAGTAAAATTTTAAAAAAAGAAGTTAAACCTATAATTAAAAAAGAATTAACTAAAAATGAACAAATAATTGAAGCAAATGAAATTCATGCTCCAATCAGAAAGAAATTTCTAAAAAGAAAAATAATTACATTAGGTATTGATGATTTATGGGCAGCAGATTTAATTATAATGAAAAATTATGAAAAAGAAAATTATGGTTATAAATATATGTTAAATGTGATAGATACTTTCTCAAAATATGTTTGGTCAAAACCATTAAAGAAAAAAGATGGAAAAACAGTTTCTAAAGCATTTGAAGAAATAATAAAGGATGCAATTAAAATTAATCATAAATCACCTAATCTTTTACATACAGATAAAGGATTAGAATTCATCAATAAAGAATTCAAAGAAATATTAAATAAATATGATATTAAATTGTATCATACAGAAAATGAAGAAAAATCAAGTATAATAGAAAGGTATAATAGAACACAAAATGAAAAAATGAAAATACAATTTGAAATTAATAAAAATTATCGATGGATAAATATTTTACCAAAAATTATTAAAGAATATAATAATTCATATCATTCAACAATTAAAATGAAACCCATTGAAGTAAATAAAAATAATGAAAAGGATTTATTAGATACTGTTTTTAAATATAAACCACCAAAATTAATAACTAAATCAAAATTTAAAATAAATGATAGAGTTAGAATTGGAAATAAAAAATCAACATTTTCTAATAAATATAAAAATAATTGGTCTAGAGAAATATTTATAATTTCTAAAATTAATAATACAAATCCAGTTACATATAGTATTAAAGATCAAAATAATGAAGATATTATTGGAAATTTTTATGAATATAAATTGAAAAAAAAAAACAATTTGTAAATTTTATTTTATATAAATGGAAAAGAAATGTTTAAGGTGTAAATTATATAAAGATATATCTAAATTTTATAAATACAAAAATAATAAAGATGGGTTATATTATTACTGTAAAGAATGTAAGGATGAGTATTATAAAAAATTATATGATAATATTAAAGTTATTGAATTAAATGAAAAACAATGTCATAAATGTAAAGAAATTAAAGATATTTCAAATTTTAATAATTATCATTATAGTAAAGATAGAAAAAATACAATTTGTATACAATGTATTAGAGAAATGTTTTTAAAACCACAATTTTGTGAATGTGGAAGAAATATTAAATGGACTAAAAATTATTCAAGACATTTAGAAACTAAAATTCATGAAAAAAATATAACAAAACTAGAAAATTTAAAAATATGATACAAAAATAAACATAAAATTTTACTTATTTTAAAAAAATTCAAATTTTATTAAAAAAATATGATTTAAACTATAAATTACTTAGTAAAAAGTGGAAAAACTTCTTATATTTTTAAGAGTTTTATTTTTAAGTAAAAATTATTTTTAATAAATAAAGAATTTCTCCCTAATAAATGGAACGAACAAATAAAAATATTAATTGTCCTTATTGTAATAAAAATATAGTATATAAAAATTATGATAGACAATATAGCTCATCTAAACATTTATTAAATAAACAAAAATATGATAATAAAATATTTGAATTAAAACATTGGTGTAAAAATAATAATATATATAATTATAAAAATAAAACTTTAGATGAATTAACAAATATTAAAGAAACATTTGATCTTACAAATTACTCATTATTTAATATAGAAAAATTAAATGAAATTGCAAAAAAATTATCTGTCAAAAATTATGAAAATTTGTCTAGAGATGAACTAATTAAAAGATTAAACAAAATTAAAGAAAATCCAAATAATTTAGAATATAGATCATTAAAATATATTCAAAATTTAGCAATTAAAAATAGTATTAAAATTGTTAATAAAACTAGAAAAGAATTGATTGGATTATTCAATGATTATTTTAAAAATAAACCAATTCCAAAAGAAAATATAATAAATATTCAAGAAGCTTCGTCATTAAAAGGATATTTTCAAGATTATATTTTAACAAATTCAAATGATGATTTAGATATTAATGATTATTTAGAAACTCAAAGAAATGAAATAAAAAAATTGATAGAAAAACAAAAATTCAAAAATATTAAAGGACAGATGGCTTTAGAATGTGAATATGAAAGAAAATTAGTAAATGGTGAAATTCAAAATACAGTAATACTAGTAATACAGTATGTATTTTTTGTATAAAAAGTTCAGATATTTTAAATATAGATGATTTTATTGATGATCAATTTAAGAAATTAATAGTTAGAGAACAACTAAATCAACCATCAAAAGGCTCTGGTTGGTCATTAAAAAGATGTGTTGAATTAAATCTAAAATTATCTAAAAATAATTCATTAAATGCTGGATCATATATAGAATTACCAAATGAAATTAGGAATAAAAAATGTTGTGTAAATTTTTAAACTAAAGATGAATTTTGTTTTATTTATGCAATTAGATGTGCTATTGATAAACCAAACAAAAATGCTGAAAGAGTTAAACAATATCAAAAATATATAAATGATAATATTTTTAAAGGTTTTGATTATCCAATAACATTAAAAGATATTAAATTATTTGAAAAAATATCATTCGATTCTAAATATAATTATCCATCAATGTCAATAAATATTTATAGAATTGATGAAGATGAAAAAATAGTGCCATTACAAATATCTGAACATTATAATGTAAAATTAGAAATTGATTTATTATATTATAAAATTGGTAATAATTGTCATTATATATTAATAACAGATTTAAATAAATTAGTATATTCTCAATTATCAAAACATAAAACAAAAAAATATATTTGTAGAAGATGTTTGACTCATTTCTACAAAAATAAAGACTTGAATAATCATTTAGAAATATGTAAATCATTAGAACCTTGTAGACCTATAATGCCATTTCCTGGTCAAACAGTAAGTTTTAAAAACTATTATAAAAAGTTTGAACATCCATATGTAATTTATTTGGATTTTGAAAGTATACTAGAAAGATTGATAATTGTAAAAATAATCCAAATTGCTCATATACAAATAAAATTCAAAAACATAAACCATATGGATTTACGATTTACTTAGTATCTAGAGTAACTAATAAAATGTATAAACCTATTTGTTATAGAGCAAAAACTGAAGAGGAATTAATAAATGTACCAAATAAATTATTTGAATATTTAGATGAAATCTCAAAATATATAGCTAAAAAATATAATTCAAAAAATAAAAAGCCTATAAATTTAACTAATGAAGAAGAAATAAACTATCAAAAAACTAATGTTTGTCATATTTGTGAAAATAGTGGTTTTGATGAAGATAAAAGAATAAAAGTAAGAGATCATTGCCATTTAACAGGAAAATTTAGGGGTGCTGCACATTTAAATTGTAATTTAAATCTAAAATTCCCTCAAAATATTCCTATATTCTGTCATAATAGTTCAAATTATGATACACATTTGTTTATAAAAGAATTAGCTAAAAAATATGGTAAAATTGATTTGTTAGCTAATACAGATGAAAAATATATAAACTATTCAGTAAATTCTGGTTATGGTTATGAATTTGAAGGTGATAAACCTAGAAAATTTATAAAATTTTCATTTGTAGATACATTTAGATTTATGGCTACATCAATTGAAAAATTAGCTAAAAATCTTAAAGAATTTAAGCATATAAATAAATTTATAAAAGAAAATGATATAATTGAATATGATAATGAAACTTTAAAAATATTAACTTCTAAAGGTATATTTCCATATGAATTTATTGATGATGTTGAAAAATTAAACTATGATAAAATATTAGAAAAAGATCAATTTTATAGTTGTTTAACTAATGAAAATATAAGTGATTATGATTATAAACATTATATAAAAGTCTGGAATAAATTAAAAGTAAAAACAGTAGGTAATTATTCAGATTTATATAATATTCAAGATGTTCTTTTATTAGCTGATATATTTGAAAATTTTAGATCTGTTTGTTTGAAAAATTATCAATTAGATCCAGCACATTATCTAACATCACCATCATTAGCTTGGGATTCTATGTTAAAATTAACAAAAATTAAACTAGAATTAATAAGTGATTATAATATGTATTTAATGATTGAAAAAGGTATTAGAGGTGGTATTTCACAATGTATAACTAGATATTGTAAAGCAAACAATAAATATACAAAAAAATATGATAAAACAAAACCTGAAAATTATATGTTATATATAGATGCAAATAATCTATATGGATGGGCTTTAAGTCAAAAATTACCTTATAAAGATATAACATGGATGAATCCTAATACATATACATTAAATGAATGGGAAGAAACAATATTAGAATTAGATGAAAATTCTGAATATGGATATATATTAGATGTTGATTTAGAATATCCTATTGAATTACATGATGATCATAAAGATTTACCATTAGCACCTGAACATTATAATAATAAGCTTTGTACAACATTATTTGATAAAAAAAAATTATGTTATTCATTCACGAAACTTAAAATATTATCTACAAAAAGGATTAAAATTAAAGAAAGTCAATAGAGTTATAGCATTTGATCAAGATGATTATATGAAAAAATATATTGAATTAAATACTAAATTAAGATCCAAATCAACATCAGATTTTGAAAAAGACTTTTTTAAATTGTTGAATAATAGTGTTTTTGGAAAAACTATGGAAAATGTTAGAAATAGGTGTGATATTAAATTAGGTGATGAAAAGTTTTCATTAAAACAAGCAAAAAAACCTAATTTTAAAACATTTAGTATATTTGATAAAGACTGTATTGCTTCACATATGATTAAAGAAAAGGTTAAGTTTGATAAACCAATCTATATAGGATTTTCAGTACTTGATTTATCAAAATTACATATGTATCAATTTTATTATGAAAAATTAAAGAAGTTTGATCAAAATATAAGGTTATTATATATGGACACAGACAGTTATTTTATAGAATTTAAAAAGGATCCATATAAAATTATTAAAGAAAATATTAATGAATTTGATACAAGTGATTATAAGAAAGAACATGAATGCTATAGTGAAAAGAATAAAAAAATAATTGGTAAATTTAAAGATGAGTTAAATGGTGAAATATTAGAAGAATATTGTGGTTTAAGATCAAAATTATATAGTTATGAATTTAATAATAAAAATCCTGTAAAATGTAAAGGAATCAAGAAAAGTGTTGTTGATAAAACATTACATATGGACGATTTTAAGAAATGTTTATTTGATGATCAAGAACAATATAGAGAGATGACTTGTATTAGAAGTTTTAAACATGAACTATATACAATTACAATAAATAAATTAGCTTTAAGTAATAAAGATGACAAAAGATTTATTTGGGAAAATAAAATTGATACATTACCTTGGGGATATAAAAATAATTATAAATAAATGGAAATTTTAATTGTTCCAAAAGAATTAATAAATAATGATTTTGATATAAAATTATATTTATTTAAAACTAAAATATCAAATAAATTTTTAATATATCTTTTTAAATATAAAAATTATTTTGTATATCATTATAAGTTTAATTTTATAATAGAACCATTTATAAATATAATAAAAAATTATGTTAAAGAAAGTTTTAAAGAAAATGATCAAAATTATATTAATAATTTATAACCATATGATATTGAATTTATACTATAATTTATGTATATTTTTAAATATTTTCTTGAAATAGCATATTGCTACCCCTATTTTTTTATATTTTAATATATTTTCTTTAATAAATTTAAATATATTCAATAATTTATTGAATATCTAACCTAAAAATATCTATAAATTTTACTTTATTATCATTATAAGTAAGACCCGTCTTAAAGACGGGTCTCAAATTTGTATATAATTTATTACCTTTATAAATACTTTTTGAATGTTTAAGGAGGGTAACGTTTTGTTACCCTTAAGTTTTTATTGTATAATAAGGTTACCTCCTTTAAAAATTTTTAAAATAAATATTATAATTTATATGGGACCCATTTTGGGTCCTACCTAATTTTAATAAGTTTTGTATGTTTTTCATTATATGAAAGGGGGGACAAATTGTCCCCTCTAAAAATATCTATAAATTTTAATTTATCATCATCTATCCTTATTGTTTATCTACCTTTTTTGATTTTAAAATTAATGAATATAAACCAGATTCATTAATAAATATTGTTTTATTATCTATTTTATTGACGCCCTGTTTTAGGGCGTCTGAAAACATGTTTGTACATAAATTTCCAGGGTGTCATAATTTGTGACACCTATAATTTTTATGTAAATTAATTTATCATCATTATGTAAATGTAACTGTTGGTTACACTTGATATTTTTTAAGTTTTATATATTTTTCTTTTACATTATCAATTAAAACTTTTCTAGAATTTTTATATTTTAAAATATTACAAATATCTTTTCCTTTAAACCAAGGATTATTTTGTTTATTAAATACAATTAATTTATTATTAAACATAAAATTATTGTTAATTAAATCAATTGTTGTTTTTATTATTTATGTAGACAAATTATTACAAATTTTGTTTTAATCTTAAATATACAATACTTTTAATATTTTCATTATTTATTAGATTTCCATCACTATCTTGAATAGATATTATAATATTTTGAATTTTATTTATATTTTTTAAAGGAATATAATCAATTTCATTTGGTTTTTCACTAATTTTTTATCCATATTCAACATTTGGATAAAATGAATATAGAATTTCTGATTCTTTATGTAAATGTGAAAGATCTTTATGATTTTCAAAACTAGGTTCAACTAAATTACAATGAATTTCAATAACATCAAAAGGTCTAATTTTTGGTAGTTTTATTCCTTTTGTTAATACATTTGGTTCAATTATTTTATCATTTAACCCTAATAAATCAATTATAATTGTTGTTACTATAATTTTAACTGAGGATTTTATTATAATATATGGTCCATCATTTTTCAATATAAAATCATTTTCATCAAATTTATTGAATTTATTTTTAAATTCTTTTAAACTATTTATAAAAATATTTTTTATTTCTTCAATTGTATAATTTCCTTTATTTATATCAAAATATTGATCTATAATTTTATCATCTTCATCTTTAATAGAATATCCATAACAGTTTTTATAATCATTTTGTATATTTGATATAAAATTATCTGAATAAAATCCACTTAAACCAATACTATATTTTCCATCTAAATGTATTGGATGTTCTAATCTTAATTCTAGTTTGGATGAATGACCAATTATTTTAAATAATTTCATCTTATTTAAATGGAGAAATTTTTAGAAAAAAAAGATAATATAAAATTAGAATCATATGATAAAAATAATAAAAATGATCAGCCTATTAGATTATTAATTATAGGAACAAGTGGATCTGGTAAAACTACATTATTATTAAATTTTATTTATAAAAGATTAATTCCATATTCAAATTTATATATTTTTAGCAAATCATTAGAACAACCATCTTATAAATTATTACAAAAAAGATTTAAAAATATAGAATCAAATATTAACAAACAAATTTCTTATTTTTCATGTGATGATATGATTACACTAAATAAATGTAAACCAAATTCATTAGTAGTTTTTGATGATTGTATTTTAGAAAAACAAGATAAAATTAAAGAATATTTTATAATGGGTAGACATAAAAATATATCATGTATTTATTTATCACAATGTTATTCAAAAGTTGATATGCAATTAATTAGAAATAATTTAAATATGTTATGCATATTTAAACAAAATGAACATTATATGAAAAAAATATATAATAATTTTGTTGGATCAGATATGAAATTTGATAAATTTAAAACTATTTGTAATGATTGTTGGAAAGAAGACTATGGATTTTTAACTATTAATTTATTGAAAAAATCAAATAATGGAAAATATATGAAAAATTTTTCTGATATTAAATAATGATAATGGCTTGTACTATATTTGAGTCAATAATTGATAGAATATTTATTTTATTGGTATTATTTATTTCATTAGTATTTATATATTTAATAAAAATTACAGAAATAAAGTAAAATGAATTGTGTTTTACATGATTTATATTTGTGTTAACATGATTTATGTTTATGTTAACATGATTAGTATTTGTGTTAATATGATTTATGTTTGTGTTAACATAATTTGTGTTGAACATAATTTTTTCTTTGTAATAAATGGGTAAAATATCTGTTAACGAAGCTAAAAAATTAGATGATATTGAGAAAAAATTAATAAAAGAATTTAAAAATCAAATTAAAATTGAAGATAATTATGAAAAAATTAAAGAAAAAGCATATGAACCTATAACATCAGCGATTGGTAAAGTTGAAAATAAAATTGGCGAAGTCTTCAATGAAAATAAAAACCTAATGGAATTGGTACCTGTTGTTAATAATTTTGCTAATATATCAATACCAGAAACTGAAGAATTAAATTTACCTTCAAGTACTCCATTTAGACCAATCAGACAACCAATAATTCAAGAAGAATCGACATTTATTGACCCAAATTTAATTTCACCTCAAACATTAGATAAAATTATTGGTCCATTAGCACAAAAATATTTACCAAGAACAAAAGATGATAAATTTGGTTTATATTGGAATAAACATAAAAAATCATTTATGATTGGTGATAAAATAACTGTAATTGATAATGATGATTTAATAATTGATGATAAAAAATATAATGGAACACATGGATTATGGAGATTGTTAACTTATGAAAAGAAACCAGATAATAATTTATATACACAAGATGATTTAAATAATTATTCAAAGATTTTATGGGAGACTAATTCAATTTATAAAAATAATGATTTAAATAGTAAGAAACCAAAATCTAGTAAAGGTGATAAATATATTAATTTAATTAAACATATTTGGGAATTAAAAGGTGAAATTGAAGGTTCAGGAATCAGAAAATATACAGAAAATAAAATTGAATATAGATTTACAGATGATTTAAATAAATTAGATAATATTATTAATTATATATATGCACAAGAAAAAGCTGGTAATAATAATTTTTTAAATGAAAAGAGAGCAATTAAAGACTTTATATCAAATAAATTAGATGAATTAATTGAAAAACCTGAAGGAATTAAGTATTTAAAAAGAATTTTGGCAAATATTTCATCACCATTATTAAAAGATGGATCAGGTATTTTAAATGATGTTATAAATAATTTACCTTTTGAATTACATGTACCTGGTTATCAATATCTAGGGCCTGGAACTAAATTAAATAAAAGAATAAAAAGAAGTGATCCTGGAATAAATAATTTAGATAAAGCTGCTAAAGAACATGATTTATTTTATAGAGATCATAAAGATACAAAATCTAGAAATGAAATAGCTGATAAAATTTTACAAGATAAAGCATGGGATATAGTAACATCAAATAATCATGGAATTGGTGAAAGATTAATTGCATTACCAACATCAGGTGCTATGTGGATGAAAAGAAAATTTGGTATGGGTTTAGAAGTAGGATTAAAATTTTCATAAAATTTTTCATTAATTATGTTAATCTATATTATAAAAAACTATAAATTTTTTTCTTAATAAATGGAAAAAAATAAATATAAACTTAACAGATAATCAAAAATCAAAAATAAAATTAACATTTAAAAATAAAAGATCAGTTATAATTCAATTTAATATTGATCAATTTAATGAAAATGGAAAAGATATTATATTACTATCTAAAAGACAAATTAATAAACTAAATAAACATAAAAAATTAAATAAAGGATTAAGATCTGAATTTTCATATAATCAATTAAAAGAAATAAAAAATGGTGGATTACTAAAAGAAATTTTAGATTTTGCTGATAATATACCTATTGTTAAAAATTATACACCAAATGTTAGAAAGGGAGCAAAAGTAGTAAAAGAATCTATAATTCCTAAATTTAGAAATTTTGTTGATTGGTTGGATCATGAATTAAAAAATGTAGAAGGATCTGGTTTAGATAAAAAAACATTAAAATATATGAAACAAAATTATAAAAAAATTTTGAACCACTAACATTAGGTAAATTAGAAAAATTATGTAAAAATATAAAATATTTTAGAGGTGTATTTATGAGAGATATATTACCTAATAAAGTTAATAAATTTGAATGTGGAATTATAAATTTAGATTCATTTGATGGAAATGGAACTCATTGGGTTTGTTATTATAAAAAAGATAAAATTAAATATTATTTTGATTCATATGGAAATATAGTTAATAAACCACCAATAGAATTAGTTAAATATTTAGGAAAAGATAATATATCTTATAATGATAATCAAATTCAAAATTATAATGATCCACCAATTTGTGGTCATTTATGTATTTTTATATTAAATGAATTAAATAAAAATAAAAAATTTGATAACATAATAAATAAATTAATCCTTAATAAATATGGATTCACAAAATATATTTGATCTGTTTGGAAGACAGAAAAAACATCCAATTAATATTAAAGAAGATTATATAAATTCTAAATTAAATATATTTTTTAATAATTTTAGTAAAAGTTTTAAAAGTCATGTAAAAAAGACTGAAAATTTAGTAAATGCTATTGGTTTATCAAAAAATTATATAAATATTAATGGTAAAAGAATTGTCAATGTAAAACCAAGTATAAATAAATATGATGTTATAGTTAAATCAGAATTAGATGAAGTTTTAGATTCAATTATTGAAATTGGTAGTGATTATTCAGAAACTAAAAAAGATTTAAATAAAATTATAGATTTTTTAATTAATATTGGCAATTATGTTGAAAATTTAGAAGAAAAATTAGAAAAAGAACTAAAATTTCTATTTGATGTAGTCAATAAATCAATAAAAGAATTAAATGCTGAAATAATAATAATTAAAGATAATATAGATAAATTACAATAATTTATTTTATATAAATGGAGTTGATTTATTGTCTTAAATGTAAACAAAAAACTAATTCTAAAGATATTCAAATAATAAAATTGAAAAATATAAATATAATTAAAGCAAAATGTTGTATTTGTAATTCAAAGAAAAGTTGTTTTACAAAATTTTCTCCCTAATAAATGACTCTATACAGTTCATTTGATTTATTCATAATCAGAAATCAAAATCAATTAAACAAAGATGATTGGGATGATATTTCTGAAAAATATGAATTAAGTATTAATATGATGAGATTGTTTCAAAATAAATTAAATTGGCAAAAAATTGCTCAATATCAAAATTTAACTATAGATTTTATTACTGAACTCATAAATTATCAATTAAAAGATTATATTGATTTGATTTGTAAATATCAAGATTTAACTGAATATTTCATTCATGATTATGCATTTACATTAAATTGGGAATTAATTTTAGAACATCAAAAAATATCAGCAAAATTTATACTTGATCATGCTACTGAAATTGAATATTTTAAAAGTAAAAATGAAATTGATACATAAAAATTATAAAATTTGACATCATAAAAATTAAATTATAAAAATTTTACTTGTTTTAAAAAACCTTTTGATTTAAAAAATTTATCCTTAATAAATGGCTGATTACAAAAAATATATAAATGATATTGAAAGAGCTGAATACAAAAATTTCTATCCATTATCTAAATTATATTTAAATGAACCTAATAAAAAAACTGAATTTAATATAGATTTTGGAGATGGATTTTGTACTTCTAAATTTCAATTTTATATATCTGGTAAATTAACTAAATCTGATGGAAATGCATATGATAATGGTGCTAATATAAAATTAATTGATAATTTTGTTCCATTCTTATTTTCAAAAATTGAAGTTAGAAAACATAATAAATTGATTGATGAAATTGAATATCCTGGTCAATTAAGTACAATTAAAGGTACTATAACTTATTCAAAATCAGAAATAAATCAAATAAATAATGGTTTTGAATCAAATTTTAAAAATAAATTTGAAGCAATTGGTAATTTATCTCATTTTGGATTAGGATTTTTTGAAAATGTAAATATTCCAATATATAAAGGAGGTTTTAATATAACATTTATTAGATCAGAAGATAAAGATGCAATTTTTAGATGGAAAACTAAAAAGGCTGATGGAACTTATGATAATGCTACATTACCAACTGAAGGTAAAATAAAAATTGATGAATTTTTTATTAGAGTTCCTATTATTGAATATAAAACAACAAGTAAAATTCAATTAATTAATGAATTAAGTAAATCAGAAAAAAATATATTTCATTTTAATCATTGGCAATGTATTGAACAAAAAAATATAACAGGAAAGAATTTAAGTTTTGATATAACAAATATCTATAGAAATATTTATAATCCAAAATTTATTATAATTGGATTTCAAAAAGGAAGAACAAATGATCAGTTATATGATACTTCTAAATTTAATAGTATGTATGTAAAAAATATAAGAGTAAAATTAAATGGTCAATATTATCCTGATGAATTGGAAAATTTTGATATAAACAATGACAAATTTAGAATTATGTATGAAATGTATCAAGATTATAAAAAGGTTTATTATAATAGTAGTAAAATGTATTATAATCCAACAGAATTTCTAGAAAATAGACCAATTTATGTAATTGATACTACAAAAAATCCAACAAATATTTCAAGTTCAAAATGATATAATTATTAATGCAGATTTTGATTATGATATAACAGATGCTACTAAAACAAATTGTTACATTATTGTTGTATCTGAAAAATTACTTGAATATAATATAATCAAAAATGATATAATTGAAATAAATTAATCTATTTTCTAAAAAATCAGATATTAAAATTTACTTGTTTTAAAAAAGCTTTAAATTTACAAAAATAAAACAAAATGAATGGATATGATGGTGTATTTTGTGTAGTGTTGTAAGTGTGCGTGTTTTCAGAATAGGCGCCTTAGTTACTCGTCACTACCACCTAGCTTTTATGATATTTTGTATTTTTGAATTTGAACCCATCACTGCCACATTCCAGGTTTTTATGTCCCCAGGGGCATCATTTCAGGTTCTATTGAATTATTTGATTTTTAGATTTTTTTGTGCTAGGTGGAGGAGAGTGTATTATTTGAATTTTTTAGTGTGCGGTGTTGTAAGTGTAATGTTGTATTAATGGGATGGACGATAGGTGATTGATTGAAATGATTAATGGAAATAGATTGGTGGTTAATGGAAATGGATTGGTGATTATGAAGGATGAAATGGATGAGGCAAAGGGTGCACCCACCATAGTATCTTGTCACACGGCTTGTTTCACAGTCATTATCCTATGGCCACTCGGATAAAGACCTTCCACCAACCACTGGACTTCAACTATGTCCTCAATAAATTATGCCCGAAGTTTCGAGATTTGAACTCGGAACCTCAGGCATATGAGACTTGAACGTTAGCAATGAGCTAACCAAACTTCCGTTGAGTGATAAGACTGCATGGGTTTATCAGTTGAAGCGCTAGTAGTTCATGACTTTTCCACTAGATAGTGCAACAATTGCCTATACTAAATTAATATCATTTTTAATCCTATTAATACATTAAAGCCCATCATAAATCAACCAATTGAACATTTGTTTCAAATACTTTTACAAATAAATCAATTAACATATTGATAAATTTAAGAAACAGCAAAAAAACTTATATCTCATTTAAAACCTAAGTTGTGAGGTATTATATCAAAGAGAAAAAAATATTAAATTCAATACAATTTTCAGATTAAAGATAACTTAATTATTAATAAAGTTATAATAGTTTAAAGTATTGGAGTTTGTGACAGGAAGTATTATTTTAACGGTCAGATAAGAGAGATAAGAGTGATAAGAGAATGCTCTCAACCAATATATTCTACAAGACTCATTATTTAACAACTAAAATCATAGTTTATGAACTAATTAGGTTTATTTTATTAAATTTGCACAATAATTACTATAATTAGTATATATTTTGACCTGGGACCATGATAATTTCAGATTTCAAAAAAATATATAAAATTTGAAAATTTTTTTTAATAGAACTATATTAATTTAAATATTCATTCATGAAAACAGTTAAAGAATAGAATAAGAAAGATTTACATTTAATTATTACAAACATTAAAACATTTGATGATAAAGAAACTATTCTAGTTTAATTTGAATAATTATTCAGTATTCGACAAAATTTTACTTGTTTCAGAAAAATTTTTATTCTGTAGACAATTTTATGTAAATTTAGGCATATTTGTAAAAAATTTCATGAAATTTGCATATTTTTCATAAAAATTAGAATAATGTTACAAATTAGCCAAAAAATGGTAAAAATATTGCATAATTGTACTAAAAAACTATAAAATTTGTTTAATTTTTGATTGGCTCCAAAAGTGAGCCAGGAACCCCATATGACTATCTACTTATATATATATATATATATATATATATATATATATATATATATATATATATATATATATATATATAATATATATATATTATATATATATTATATATATAAATATATATATATATATATTATATATATATATAAGTAGATAGTATCATGTTACTTCTAGGACACTTTTGGAGACAATCAAAAATCAAACAAATTTCACAGTTTTTCAATACAATTATGCAATATTTTTGCCACTTTTTGGCCAATTTTCAGCTTTTGTCAAATTGTCATAAAAAATATGCAATTTTAATGAAATTTTTAACAAATATGCCTAAAATTTTCTACGAAATAAAATTTTTTTTAAAACAAGTAAAATTATCACATTTTATAAGTATTTTTTCAATAAAATTAATAGTCGACTTTTCATAAGGTAATTTAAAATTTTAATAGTATTTTTTCAATAAAATTTGAATTTTTTTAAAACAAGTAAAATTAAGGTTTAGTATCAATAATATTGTAATAATTATTCAAATTTAACTAAAGCAGTTTCTTTATCATCAAAAGTCTTAATATCAGTGACAATTAAATGTAAATCTTTTTTATTTAATTCTTTAATTGATTTATCATCAATTACATTAGTAAATCTTTTTGGTAAATGTACTTTACATTTTTCTAATTCAACAATAATTGTATATCCATATTTATCTTTAATTCTTTCAAATTTTTCAATTTTATATTTTTCATTTATATTTAAACTTTTTAATGGTTTATATTCTTTAAATCTTAATTCTCCAATATTATTAATTTCTTCTAGCAGATCCATTTATATAGGAAAAAATATCACAAACTTGTTTGTGATAGATATGTTAAAAAGTCATCATCATAATTAGGTTTTATACAAAAATCCATTTTTAAGTATTTAAAAATCATAGGTAATAATTTTTTGTATGATATATTACTTTTCTTAAAACATAAATATTTATTAAAAAATAGTGTAATTTTTTCTTTATCTTCATTATTCAATTCAAAATCAATATTGTATATTTTGTTTAAAAATTGATAGTAAAATATCCAATTTGTACAATTCCTTTGTTTTAAAAATAATTTTATATTCTTAGGTGTTATTTCAAAATGATTGGAAATACATAAAATATATAATTCATTAATTAATTGTTGTGTTTTATATGGTTGAAAATGGTTAAATTCTCTTAAAATATGTTTAAGATGTTTATTCTTATTACTTTTCTCTTAATCTTTTTTTCATAAATAATTCTTTTACATATATTACATCCTACACAATTTCCAATAATAGTAAAATTAGTTTGATTATGACATCTATAACACATATCCATTTATTAAAAAAAAAATTATACATAAATGAATGAACCAATTCATTGTCACAAATGTAAGAAAAAACTAAAAATATTAATCCACAAATTGTTGAAATGAAAAATGGATTATATAGAATTGCTACTAAATGTTCAATTTGGTAAAACAAATAAAAGTAAAATTTTGAAAAAAGAAGTTAAACCTATAATTAAAAAAGAATTAACTAAAATGAACAAATAATTGAAGCAAATGAAATTCATGCTCCAATTAGAAAGAAATTTCTAAAAGAAAATAATTACTTTAGGTATTGATGATTTATGGGCAGCAGATTTAATTATAATGAAAAATTATGAAAAAGAAAATGATGGTTATAAATATATGTTAAATGTGATAGATACTTTCTCAAAATATGTTTGGTCAAAACCATTAAAGAAAAAAGATGGAAAAACAGTTTCTAGAGCATTTGAAGAAATAATTAAGGATGCAATTAAAATTAATCATAAATCACCTAATCTTTTACATACAGATAAAGGATTAGAATTTATCAATAAAGAATTTAAAGAAATATTAAATAAATATAATATTAAATTGTATCATACAGAAAATGAAGAAAAATCAAGTATAATAGAAAGGTATAATAGAACACAAAATGAAAAAATGAAAATACAGTTTGAAATTAATAAAAATTATAGATGGATAAATATTTTACCAAAAATTGTTAAAGAATATAATAACTCATATCATTCAACAATTAAAATGAACCAATTGAAGTAAATAAAAATAATGAAAAGGATTTATTAGATACTGTTTTTAAATATAAACCACCAAAAATAATAACAAATCAAAATTTAAAATAAATGATAGAGTTAGAATTGGAAATAAAAAATCAACATTTTCTAATAAATATAAAAATAATTGGTCTAGAGAAATATTTATAATTTCTAAAATTAATAATACAAATCCAGTTACTTATAGTATAAAAGATCAAAATAATGAAGATATTATTGGAAATTTTTATGAATATGAATTGAAAAAACCAATTTGTAAATTTTATTTTATATAAATGGAAAAGATATGTTTAAGGTGTAAATTATATAAAGATATATCTAAATTTTATAAAGACAAAAATACTAAAGATGGGTTATATTATTATTGTACAGAATGTAAGGATGTGTATTATAAAAAATTATATGATAGTATTAAAGTTATTGAATTAAATGAAAAACAATGTCATAAATGTAAAGAAATTAAAGATATTTCAAATTTTAATAATTATCATTATAGTAAAGATAGAAAAAATACAATTTGTATACAATGTATTAGAGAAATGTTTTTAAAACCACAATTTTGTGAATGTGGAAGAAATATTAAATGGACTAATAATTATTTAAGACATTTAGAAACTAAAATTCATGACAAAAATATAACAAAACTAGAAAATTTAAAATATGATAAAAAATGAAGACAAAATTTTACTTGTTTTAAAAAAAATTCAAATTTTATTTAAAAATATGATTTAAACTATAAATTACCTAGTAAAAAGTGGAAATACTTCTTATATTTTTAAGAGTTTTATTTCTAAGTAAAAATTATTTTTAATAAATAAAGAATTTCACCCCTAATAAATGGAACGAACAAATAAAAATATTAATTGTCCTTATTGTAATAAAAATATATTATATAAAAATTATGATAGACATTATAATTCAACTAAACATTTACTAAATAAACAAAAATATGATAATAAAATATTTGAATTAAAACATTGTGTAAAAATAATAATATATATAATTATAAAAATAAAACTTTAGATGAATTAACAAATATTAAAGAAACATTTGATCTTACAAATTATTCATTATTTAATATAGTAAAATTAAATGAAATTGCAAAAAAATTATCTGTCAGAAATTATGAAAAATTATCTAGAGATGAACTAATTAAAAGATTAAACAAAATTAAAGAAAATCCAAATAATTTAGAATATAGATCATTTAAATATATTCAAAATTTAGCAATTAAAAATAGTATTAAAATTGTTAATAAAACTAGAAAAGAATTGATTGGATTATTAAATGATTATTTTAAAAATAGACCAATTCCAAAAGAAAATATAATAAATATTCAAGAAGCTTCGTCATTAAAAGGATATTTCAAGATTATATTTTAACAAATTCAAATGATGATTTAGATATTAATGATTATTTAGAAACTCAAAGAAATGAAATAAAAAAATTGATAGAAAACAAAAATTTAAAAATATTAAAGGACAGATGGCTTTAGAATGTGAATATGAAAGAAAATTAATAAATGGTGAAATTCAAAATAGTAATATGTATTTTTGCATAAAAAGTTCAGATATTTTAAATATAGATGATTTTATTGATGATCAATTTAAGAAATTAATAGTTAGAGAACAACTAAATCAACCATCAAAAGGCTCTGGTTGGTCATTAAAAAGATGTGTTGAACTAAATCTAAAATTATCTAAAAATAATTCATTAAATGCTGGATCATATATAGAATTACCAAATGAAATTAAGAATAAAAAATGTTGTGTAAATTTTAAAAATAAAGATGAATATTGTTTTATTTATGCAATTAGATGTGCTATTGATAAACCAAACGAACATGCTGAAAGAGTTAAACAATATCAAAAATATATAAATGATGATATTTTTAAAGGTTTTGATTATCCAATATCATTGAAAGATATTAAATTATTTGAAAAAAGATCATTTGATTCTAAATATAACTATCCATCAATGTCAATAAATATTTATAGAATTGATGAAGATGAAAAAATAGTGCCATTACAAATATCTGAACATTATAATTCAAAACTAGAAATTGATTTATTATATTATAAAATTGGTAATAATTCTCATTATATATTGATTACTGATTTAAGTAAGTTAGTATCTAAGCAATTAACACAAAAAATAAAAATAAAAAATATATTTGTAGAAGATGTTTGACTCATTTCTACAAAAAAAAGACTTGAATAATCATTTAGAGATATGTAAATCATTAGAACCTTGTAGACCTATAATGCCATTTAAAGGTCAAACTGTAAGTTTTAAAAATTATTATAAAAAGTTTGAACATCCATATGTAATTTATATGGATTTTGAAAGTATATTAGAAAAGATTGATAATTGTAAAAATAATCCAAATTGCTCATATACAAATAAAATTCAAAAACATAAACCATATGGATTTACAATCTATTTAGTATCTAGAGTAACTAATAAAATGTATAAACCTATTTGTTATAGAGCAAAAAATGAAGAGGAATTAATAAATGTACCAAATAAATTATTTGAATATTTAGATGAAATTTCAAAATATATAGCTAAAAAATATAATTCAAAAAATAAAAAGCCTATGAATTTAACTAATGAAGAAGAAATTAATTATCAGAAAACAAATATTTGTCATATTTGTGAAAATAGTGGTTTTGATAATGATAAAAGAATAAAAGTAAGAGATCATTGTCATTTAACAGGAAAATTTAGAGGTGCTGCACATTTAAATTGTAATTTAAATCTAAAATTTCCTCAAAATATTCCTATATTCTGTCATAATAGTTCAAATTATGATACACATTTGTTTATAAAAGAATTAGCTAAAAAATATGGTAAAATTGATTTGTTAGCTAATACAGATGAAAAATATATAAACTATTCAGTAAATTCTGGTTATGGTTATGAATTTGAAGGTGAACTATATTTTAAACCTAGAAAATTTATAAAATTCTCATTTGTAGATACATTTAGATTTATGGCTACATCAATTGAAAAATTAGCTAAAAATCTTAAAGAATTTAAGCATATAAATAAATTTATAAAAGAAAATGATATAATTGAATATGATAATGAAACTTTAAAAATATTAACTTCTAAAGGTGTATTTCCATATGAATTTATTGATAATGTTGAAAAATTAAACTATGATAAAATATTAGAAAAAGATCAATTTTATAGTTGTTTAACTAATGAAAATATAAGTGATGATGATTATAAACATTATATAAAAGTTTGGAATAAATTAAAAGTAAAAACATTAGGTAATTATTCAGATTTATATAATATTCAAGATGTTCTTTTATTAGCTGATATATTTGAAAATTTTAGATCTGTTTGTTTGAAAAATTATCAATTAGATCCAGCACATTATCTAACATCACCATCATTAGCTTGGGATTCTATGTTAAAATTAACAAAAATTAAACTAGAATTAATAAGTGATTATAATATGTATTTAATGATTGAAAAAGGTATTAGAGGTGGTATTTCACAATGTATAACTAGATATTGTAAAGCAAACAATAAATATACAAAAAATTATGATAAAACAAAACCTGAAAATTATATGTTAGATGCAAATAATCTATATGGATGGGCTTTAAGTCAAAAATTACCTTATAAAGATATAAAATGGATGAATCCTAATACATATACATTAAATGAATGGGAAGAAACAATATTAGAATTAGATGAAAATGCTGAATATGGATATATATTAGATGTTGATTTAGAATATCCTATTGAATTACATGATGACCATAAAGATTTACCATTAGCACCTGAACATTATAATAATAAGCTTTGCACAACATTATTTGATAAAAAAGATTATGTTATTCATTCAAGAAACTTAAAATATTATCTACAAAAAGGATTAAAATTAAAGAAAGTTAATAGAGTTATAGCATTTGATCAAGATGATTATATGAAAAAATATATTGAATTAAATACCAAATTAAGATCCAAATCAACATCAGATTTTGAAAAAGACTTTTTTAAATTGATGAATAATAGTGTTTTTGGAAAAACTATGGAAAATGTTAGAAATAGATGTGATATTAAATTAGGTGATGAAAAGTTTTCATTAAAACAAGCAAAAAAACCTAATTTTAAAACATTTAGTATATTTGATAAAGACTGTATTGCTTCACATATGATAAAAGAAAAGGTTAAGTTTGATAAACCAATCTATATAGGATTTTCAGTACTTGATTTATCAAAATTACATATGTATCAATTTTATTATGAAAAATTAAAGAAGTTTGATCCAAATATAAGGTTATTATATATGGATACAGACAGTTATTTTATAGAATTTAAAAAGGATCCATATAAAATTATTAAAGAAAATATTAATGAATTTGATACAAGTGATTATAAGAAAGAACATGAATGCTATAGTGAAAAGAATAAAAAAATAATTGGTAAATTTAAAGATGAGTTAAATGGTGAAATATTAGAAGAATATTGTGGTTTAAGATCAAAATTATATAGTTATGAATTTAATAATAAAAATCCTGTAAAATGTAAAGGTATTAAGAAAAGTGTTGTTGATAAAACATTACATATGGATGATTTTAAGAAATGTTTATTTGATGATCAAGAACAATATAGAGAAATGACTTGTATTAGAAGTTTTAAACATGAACTATATACAATTACAATAAATAAATTAGCTTTAAGTAATAGAGATGACAAAAGATTTATTTGTGAAAATAAAATTGATACATTACCTTGGGGGTATAAAAATAATTATAAATAAATGGAAATTTTAATTGTTCCAAAAGAATTAATAAATAATGATTTTGATATAAAATTATATTTATTTAAAACTAAAATATCAAATAAATTTTTAATATATCTTTTTAAATATAAAAATTATTTTGTATATCATTATAAGTTTAATTTTATAATAGAACCATTTATAAATATAATAAAAAATTATGTTAAAGAAAGTTTTAAAGAAAATGATCAAAATTATATTAATAATTTATAACCATATAATATTGAATTTATACTATAATTTTATGTATATTTTTAAATATTTTCTTTAATAAATTTAAATATATTCAATAATTTATTGAATATCTAACATAAAAATATCTATAAATTTTACTTTATTATCATTATAAGTAAGACCCGTCTTTAAGACGGGTCTCAAATTTGTATATAATTTATTATATTTATGAATATTTTTGAATGTTTAAGAAGGGTAACATTTTGTTACCCTTAAGTTTTTATTGTATAATAAGGTTACCTCCTTTAATAAATTTTAAAATAAATATTCTAATTTATATGGGACCCATTTTGGGTCCTACCTAATTTTAATAAGTTTTGTATGTTTTTCATTATATGATAGGGGGGACAAATTGTCCCCTCTAAAAATATCTATAAATTTTAATCTATCCTTATTGTTTTCTACTTTTTTATTTTAAAATTAATAAATATAAACCAGATTCATTAATAAACATTGTTTTATTATCTTTTTTATTGACACCCTGTTTTAGGGCATCTGAAAAACATGTTTGTACATCAATTTCTAGGGTGTCATAATTTGTGACACCTATAATTTTTATGTAAATTAATTTATCATTATTATGTAAATGTAACTGTTGGTTACACTTGATATATTTTAAGTTTTATATATTTTTCTTTTACATTATCAATTAAAACTTTTCTAGAATTTTTATATTTTAAAATATAACAAATATCTTTTCTTTTAAACCAAGGTTTATTTTGTTTATTAAATACAATTAATTTATTATTAAATATAAAATTATTGTTAATTAAATAAATTATTGTTTTTATTATTTATGTAGATAAATTTTATATTACAAATTTTGTTTTAATCTTAAATATACAATACTTTTAATATTTTCATTATTTATTTGATTTCCATCACTATCTTGAATAGATATTACAATATTTTGAATTTTATTTATATTTTTTAAAGGAATATAATCAATTTCATTTGGTTTTTCACTAATTTTTGATCCATATTCAACATTTGGATAAAATGAATATAGAATTTCAGATTCTTTATGTAAATGTGAATGATCTTTATGATTTTCAAAACTAGGATCAACTAAATTACAATGTATTTCAATAACATCAAAAGGTCTAATTTTTGGTAGTTTTATTCCTTTTGTTAATACATTTGGTTCAATCATTTTATCATCTAATCCTAATAAATCAATTATAATTGTTGTGACTATAATTTTAACAGGAGATTTTATTATAATATATGGTCCATCATTTTTCAGTATAAAATCATTTTCATCAAATTTATTAATTTTCTTTTTAAATTCTTTTAAACTATTAATAAAAATATTTTTTATTTCTTCAATTGTATAATTTCCTTTATTTATATCAAAATATTGATCTATAATTTTATCATCTTCATCTTTAATAGAATATCCATAACAGTTTTTATAATCATTTGGTATATTTGATATAAAATTATCTGAATAAAATCCACTTAAACCAATACTATATTTTCCATCTAAATGTATTGGATGTTCTAATCTTAATTCTAGTTTGGATGAATGACCAATTATTTTAAATAATTTCATCTTATTTAAATGGAGAAATTTTTAGAAAACAAAGATAATATAAAATTAGAATCATATGATAAAAATAATAAAAATGATCAACCTATTAGATTATTAATTATAGGAACAAGTGGATCTGGTAAAACTACATTATTATTAAATTTTATTTACAAAAGATTAATTCCATATTCAAATTTATATATTTTTAGTAAATCATTAGAACAACCATCTTATAAATTATTACAAAAAAGATTTAAAAATATAGAATCAAATATTAATAAACAAATTTCTTATTTTTCATGTGATGATATGATTCCACTAAATAAATGTAAACCAAATTCATTAGTAGTTTTTGATGATTGTATTTTAGAAAAACAAGATAAAATTAAAGAATATTTTATAATGGGTAGACATAAAAATATATCATGTATTTATTTATCACAATGTTATTCAAAAGTTGATATGCAATTAATTAGAAATAATTTAAATATGTTATGCATCTTTAAACAAAATGAACATTATATGAAAAAAATATATAATAATTTTGTTGGATCAGATATGAAATTTGATAAATTTAAAACTATTTGTAATGATTGTTGGAAAGAAGACTATGGATTTTTAACTATTAATTTATTGAAAAAATCAAATGATGGAAAATATATGAAAAATTTTTCTGATATTAAATAATGATAATGGCTTGTTGTATGTTTGATTCAATAATTGATAGAATATTTATTTTATTAGTATTATTTATTTCATTAGTATTTATATATTTAATGAAAATTACAGAAATAAAGTAAAATAAATTGTGTTTAACATAATTAGTGTTTATGTTAACATGATTTGTGTTTGTGTTAACATGATTTGTGTTTTGTGTTAACATGATTTGTGTTTTGTGTTAACATGATTTGTTTTTATGTTAACATAATTTGTGTTTGTGTTAACATAATTTGTGTTTTGTGTTAATATGATTTGTGTTTATGTTAACATGATTTGTGTTTATGTTAACATGATTTGTTTTGAACCTAAATTTTTCTTTGTAATAAATGGATAAAATATCTGTTAATGAAGCTAAAAAATTAGATGATATTGAGAAAAAATTAATAAAAGAATTTAAAAATCAAATTAAAATTGAAGATAATTATGAAAAAATTAAACAAAAAGCATATGAACCTATAACATCAGCAATTGGTAAAGTTGAAAATAAAATTGGTGAAGTCTTAAATGAAAATAAAAACCTTATGGAATTGGTACCTATTGTTAATAATTTTGCCAATATATCAATACCAGAAACTGAAGAACTAAATTTACCTTCAAGTACTCCATTTAGACCAATCAGACAACCAATAATTCAAGAAGAATCGACATTTATTGACCCAAATTTAATTTCACCTCAAACATTAGATAAAATTATTGGTCCATTAGCACAAAAATATTTACCAAGAACAAAAGATGATAAATTTGGTTTATATTGGAATAAACATAAAAAATCATTTATGATTGGTGATTAAATAACTGTAATTGATAATGATGATTTAATAATTGATGATAAAAAATATAATGGAACACATGGATTATGGAGATTGTTAACTTATGAAAAGAAACCAGATAATAATTTATATACACAAGATGATTTAAATAATTATTCAAAAATTTTATGGGAAACTAATTCAATTTATAAAAATAATGATCCAAATAGTAAGAAACCAAAATCTAGTAAAGGTGATAAATATATTAATTTAATTAAACATATTTGGGAATTAAAAGGTGAAATTGAAGGTTCAGGAATCAGACAATATATAGAAAATAAAATTGAATATAGATTTATAGATGATTTAAATAAATTAGATAATATTATTAATTATATATATGCACAAGAAAAAGCTGGCAATAATAATTTTTTAAATGAAAAGAAAGCAATTAAAGACTTTATATCAAATAAATTAGATGAATTAATTGAAAAACCTGAAGGAATTAAGTATTTAAAAAGAATTTTGGCAAATATTTCATCACCATTATTAAAAGATGGATCAGGTATTTTAAATAATGTTATAAATAATTTACCTTTTGAATTACATGTACCTGGTTATCAATATCTAGGGCCTGGAACTAAATTAAATAAAAGAGTAAAAAGAGGTGATCCTGGAATAAATGATTTAGATAAAGCTGCTAAAGAACATGATTTATTTTATAGAGATCATAAAGATACAAAATCTAGAAATGAAATAGCTGATAAAATTTTACAAGATAAAGCATGGGATATAGTAACATCAAATGATCATAGAATTGGTGAAAGATTAATTGCATTACCAACATCAGGTGCTATGTGGATGAAAAGAAAATTTGGTATGGGTTTAGAAGTAGGATTAAAATTTTAATAAAATTAATTATATTAATCTATATTATAAAAAACTATAATTTTTTTTCTTAATAAATGGAAAAAACAAATAAAAACTTGACAGATAATCAAAAATCAAAAATAAAATTAGCATTTAAAAATAAAAAATCAGTTATAATTCAATTTAATATTGATCAATTTAATGAAAATGGAAAAGATATTATATTATTATCTAAAAGACAAATTAATAAACTAAATAAACATAAAAAATTAAATAAAGGATTAAGATTTGAATTTTCATATAATCAATTAAAAGAAATAAAAAATGGTGGATTACTGAAAGAAATTTTAGATTTTGCTGATAATATACCTATAGTTAAAAATTATACACCAAATGTTAGAAAGGGAGCAAAAGTAGTAAAAGAATCTATAATTCCTAAATTTAGAAATTTTGTTGATTGGTTAGATCATGAATTAAAAAATGTAGAAGGATCTGGTTTAGATAAAAAAACATTAAAATATATGAAACAAAATTATAAAAAAATTTTGAACCACTAACATTAGGTGAATTAGAAAAATTGTGTAAAAATATAAAATATTTTAGAGGTGTATTTATGAGAGATATATTACCTAATAAAGTTAATAAATTTGAATGTGGAATTATAAATTTAGATTCATTTGATGGAAATGGAACTCATTGGGTTTGTTATTATAAAAAAGATAAAATTAAATATTATTTTGATTCATATGGAAATATAGTTAATAAACCACCAATAGAATTAGTTAAATATTTAGGAAAAGATAATATATTTTATAATGATAATCAAATTCAAAATTATAATGATCCACCAATTTGTGGTCATTTATGTATTTTTATATTAAATGAATTAAATAATAATAAAAAATTTGACAATATAATAAATAAATTAATCCTTAATAAATATGGATTCACAAAATATATTTGATCTGTTTGGAAGACAGAAAAAACATCCAATTAATATTAAAGAAGATTATATAAATTCTAAATTAAATATATTTTTTAATAATTTTAGTAAAAGTTTTAAAAGTCATGTAAAAAAGACTGAAAATCTAGTAAATGCTATTGGTTTATCAAAAAATTATATAAGTATTAATGGTAAAAGAATTGTTAATGTTAAACCAAGTATAAATAAATATGATGTTGTAATAAAATCAGAATTAGATGAAGTTTTAGATTCAATTATTAAAATTGGTAATGATCATTCAGAAACTAAAAAAGGATTTAAATAAAATTACAGACTTTTTAATTAATATTGGAAAATATGTTGAAAATTTAGAAGAAAAATTAGAAAAAGAACTAAAATTTCTATTTGATGGAGTCAATGAATCCATAAAAGAATTAAATGCTGAAATAATACTAATTAAAGATGATATAGATAAATTACAATAATTATTTTATATAAATGGAGTTGATTTTTTGTCTTAAATGTAAACAAAAAACTAATTCTAAAGATATTCAGATAATAAAATTGAAAAATATAAATGTAATTAAATCAAAATGTTGTATTTGTAATTCAAAGAAAAGTTGTTTTACAAAATTTTCTCCCTAATAAATGGCTCTATACAGTTCATTTGATTTATTCATTATCAGAAACCAAAATCAATTAAACAAAGATGATTGGGATGATATTTCTGAAAAATATGAGTTGAGTATTAATATGATGAGATTGTTTCAAAATAAATTAAATTGGCAAAAAATTGCTCAACATCAAAATTTAACTATAGATTTTATTACTGAATTCATAAATTATCAATTAAAAGATTATATTGATTTGATTTGTAAATATCAAGATTTAACTGAATATTTCATTCATGATTATGCATTTACATTAAATTGGGAATTAATTTTAGAACATCAAAAAATATCAGCAAAATTTATTAAAATATATCAAAATTTTTGATCATGCTACTGAAATTGAATATTTTAAAAGTAAAAATGAAATTGATACATAAAAATTATAAAATTTGACATCATAAAATTATAAAAATTTTACTTGTTTTAAAAAAGCTTTTGATTTAAAAAATTTATCCTTAATAAATGGCTGATTACAAAAAATATATAAATGATATTGAAAGAGCTGAATACAAAAATTTCTATCCATTATCTAAATTACATTTAAATGAACCTAATAAAAAAACTGAATTTAATATAGATTTTGGAGATGGATTTTGTACTTCTAAATTTCAATTTTATATATCTGGTAAATTGACTAAATCTGATGGAAATGCATATGATAATGGTGCTAATATAAAATTAATTGATAATTTTGTTCCATTTTTATTCTCAAAAATTGAAGTTAGAAAACATAATAAATTGATTGATGAAATTGAATATCCTGGTCTATTAAGTACAATTAAAGGTACTATAACTTATTCAAAATCAGAAATAAATCAGATAAATAATGGTTTTGAATCAAATTTTAAAAATAAATTTGAAGCAATTGGTAATTTATCTCATTTTTGATTAGGATTTTTTGAAAATGTAAATATTCCAATATACAAAGGAGGTTTTAATATAACATTTATTAGATCAGAAGATAATGATGCAATTTTTAGATGGAAAACTAAAAAGGCTGATGGATCTTATGATAATGCTACATTACCAACTGAAGGTAAAATAACAATTGATGAATTTTTTATTAGAGTTCCTATAATTGAATACAAAACAACAAGTAAAATTCAATTAATTAATGAACTAAGCAAATTTGAAAAAGTAAATTTTCATTTTAATCATTGGCAATGCATTGAACAAAAAAATATTACAGGAAAGAATTTAAGTTTTGATATAACAAATATCTATAGAAATATTTATAATCCAAAATTTATTATAATTGGATTTCAAAAATCAAGAACAAATGATCAGTTATTTGATACTTCTAAATTTGATAGTATGTATGTAAAAAATATAAGAGTAAAACTAAATGGTCATTATTACCCTGATGAATTGGAAAATTTTGATATAAACAATGAAAAATTTAGAATTATGTATGAAATGTATCAAGATTACAAAAAGTTTATTATATTAGTAGTAAAATGTATTATAGTCCAACAGAATTTCTAGATAATAGACCAATTTATGTAATTGATACTACAAAAAATCCAACAAATATTTCAAGTTCAAAAAATGATATTATTATTAATGCAGATTTTGATTATGATATAGTAGCTACTAGTAAAACAAATTGTTATATTATTATTGTATCTGAAAAATTACTTGAATATAATATAATCAAAAATGATATTACTGAAATTAATTAGAATATATTATTACTATTTTAGTCAAATTTATTGAAAAAATACTATTAAAATTTTAAATTACCTTATGAAAAGTCGACTATTAATTTTATTGAAAAAATACTTATAAAATGTGATAATTTTACTTGTTTTTAAAAAAATTTTATTTTGTAGAAAATTTAGGCATATTTGTTAAAAATTTCATTAAAATTGCATATTTTTTATGACAATTTGACAAAAGCTGAAAATTGGCCAAAAAATGGCAAAAATATTGCATAATTGTATTAAAAAACTGTGAAATTTGTTTGATTTTTGATTGTCTCCAAAAGTGTCCTAGAAGTAACATGATACTATCTACTTATATATATATATATATATATATATATATATATATATATATATATATATATATATATATATATATATAGATTGGTCATTCATTAAGCCAAACCTCCGTTTGACTGGTCAATTATCATTTTATGCCTCCAGAAGGAATTTTTGCCTCCGAAATGAATTTTTGCCTCCGCGGAGGCATCAAATACTAATCACAAAACTCTTGAAAAATCTGCAGCCAGTTCTCATCTCAATTTCTCTCTGAATCAGAAGAGCAGCCATATTGGATTCGTTTGTCAACAATAAGCTGAATGTCTTGATAAAGGTTAGTATGTCATATTGTTGTATTACTTACTTTTAGCACAACCATAAATTAATTATAGGTTGACTGTGATTATTGTTGAAATTGAGTTAAATATAATTTATTAATCTTAAATTAGTCTGGTACGTATTTACAAGCCTACAGATTACTGTAAGTAGTGTTGTTAAAATATTACATTTTCAGAAGTCATAACTAAAGATATGGTTTCTGATATTAAATTATTAGATTTTTTTATGGTAATTCATATCAAACCTAACCAAAATATAAATAATTGAATCAATCGATAAAATGAATAAATTACTGTAAATAAGCCAACATTTGTTTGTTTAATTCATTCCACTAATTAACTTAAAATTAATGTGTTTTATATGTTAGCGATCAGTGGTTAATGGCCTAGTTTTAGCTTATATTTTATCATCATCATTGAGAGTATGCATTTGTTGCATGTTGTTAAAAATCAAATAATAGGATAACCTAACCTCACAGAGCCCAACAAAACTATTCTAGTTGTGTTAACTATCCAATAAAAGGCAAATATTTAATAAAAACTAGGCCTACCAAATTTATTTTTGATTGTTTTTAGCCAGGCCTACCAAATGTCAATATGAATATTTTTAGCTAACAATGCAGCATAGCTTTTTATTGGTTGACTTTGTCAACAATGATTTTTCATGCAGGCAAAACTACAATAAAGTTGAATACACAAATGTAGATAAACGATGTTTTCTTTTACCTGCGAGAAAAAGTCAGAATTATAAGATTAAAATCAAAGTACAGGAATAACTTCCACTGAGAAAAAGTATGAGTTCTGGGATATGTACCACAAGCTACTAAGTTGGTTCGCTACAGCTAATACAACTTTTATCTGTTGTAAAAATGTATTACTAATATATATTGGATGTTTAAAATTAATATTCTAATATAAATTTATATTCCAATTGACATTTATTAAAACTTGTGCAACTCTATAATAGGCTATTCAAATGATAATACGCTACAAATCTCTTAGTATGACTAGAACAGATAAATGTTAGCACAGCGGCAACTATGAAACTTGTGCCTTATTGTGGCAACATAAGCTGTAGCCTTCTTGTGTAGAACAAGTCAGACTTTCTTCTCAGATGCTTTAATTCTGAGTTTGAACTTAGAATAAAACATTTCACAGGTGAGCTTTACCTTTAGATCAGCATTCAGACTTTAATCTCTTAGGTAAAGATAAATTGTTTTATCAAGTTGTTGGCCCTAATATGTTTTAATATTCTCTCTCCATTTCTCCAGCAGAAGAATTAACTGGTAAATTTGGTTGTTAGTAGTTATAATAGGTTGTAACAATTAGTAGTCTACATTATATTGATTTGTTTATTCAGGGTTTGGCTCAAGCTAGCATCTTGGCCACCTCTTCAGCCGAGCCATGTGAGGAAGTCAATACCAGCATCTTTGTACTTTCTTCTACTTTTCATCTTCGTGATTACCTTCTGTGGTCTTCATGGATCATTGCCGTTTCTTTTTTCAGAAGGTATTTATATATTTCATTGTTTGGTAAGGTATTTATTATTTTGTAAAGGTAAATGCCCCAAATAGCGACACTGTATACCAAATACTGGTATTAACACAGTCACATTTAATCATTGATTATGATCTCTTTGTCGTGTGTATTAGCTACTTTAAAAGTCAGATGAGTTTACAATCTCTTTTTCTTTAAGAGAGAAGAAGGCCATTTGTTAGTGCTAGGTAGAGCCGCCGAGAGGGGGGGGGGCAGATTGGGCAGATTGCTCCGGGCCTCAATAGATAAAGGGCCTCATCTTCAGGGGGTTTTTCTCCATACTTACGGAAGTAAAATTTTACCTCTGCATAGGCTATGTACCACCATATATTTTTCAAGACCTATCAAAATCTAACAAAGTAGGCCTATAGCCCATGACCCGAGTACTGATCAGCCTGTATGAGTCTCCGAGGTTTGAAGCTCTGTGTCAGTGAACAGACTCCGCAGCGCCAAGCAGCCACATGTGCTATACCATTTGGCAGCTATACCACCTCAACCAAAATATTTTGCAACCGGTCCTTCACGGCCTCAATTTAAAAAATATTGCCATGTCTGTTTGTTGTTCCAAGTATAAAAGATACAAGAGATACAGTATATAAAATAAAAATGTCTTTTGGTATGGTTTATTCCATAATTAGGTATATATTCTTACTTTACATAAAACTTTGCTCAATATGACTCACATGATCGTTAGGCCTTGGTTAGGTTAGGTAAATATAAGTCTTTAGATAGGCCTACCAGTATTGTATACTAAATAAGACTGTAGGCTACATCAATAACAACCACTTTTAACATAGTTGGTTCTTCGAATATGACTTTCAGCATGGTTTGATTTGATTTCTAAATGTTTTTTATCTTTATTTACTACTAAATTGTCTTATTCAAGTAATATGCCATATTCGTATTCTACATGAAATTCCGCGTCATTTGAGTACCGCCATGACATAGTATAAAAATAGTTCATCTCATGGCTTTTCCAAAACTTTTCTTGCAATTTCCGGTTTATTTCAAATTGGATGGAAATAAGTTTCACATATTTGTAATCAGCTTAACATACCGGTTAATTTGAGTACCCTTTTGACGTATTTTTGAATAAAATGGTCACTATTCAGTTTCCAAATTTCCACCGCTTTTCCGGCGATAACTTTGTTATTTATGAACGGATTTTAATAACTCTTGAACATTTGAGTTCAGCTCGGTTTCCCCGTCATTTTGAATACCCACTTAAACCATTTTACTTGAAAAATGTTTTTCAGATTTTCCTGCATTTTCCGACTTATTCCGTGGAAAAACTATCATTTTTAAAATTAGGGCGTAACTTTGGACAGTTTGGAACAAAAAAATTAAATTTTTAAGAGGTGGCACCTAAATGGCATAATTACCAACCCTGTCCTGGGCCAAAAAATTCTCTCGGCGGTCCTGGTGCTAGGAGGTTGAATGTGACGTCATTTCAGCTAACAATCTAATTGGTTTCCACTAGAAACATAGAGATCTTCATTGGGGAATAAGAATTTGAATAATTTGGAAACTAAATACCATACCTAAATAAGGTTTCTAAATAATATAATCATTCAAGGCTATCATTTGACAGTTTTATGCATAATTATAAAATATTGTTAGATGTTACTGGTTGTGTTATAGTATCATAAGTTAACTGATTGCACTCAGCACGAGTATAAATAACTTTTATAATGAAGGAAACTTAAAATACCGTATACAAAAAATGTAAAAAATAGGCCTACTTGGATTTGCATTTTTGCTATATTATGTTTAAATTCATATAATAAAGCAATTTCACTGAAGTAATTACTTCCATTATAAAGAATATTCAAATGCCTAGTTGGATCTTTTAGGTCAAAATAGTTTTAAGCCGGGTTTACCCGCAACGATAAATTGAACGACAAAATGTTGTCGACAAGTCGTTACGTTTTGTCAGATATCGGACGATTGTTTACACGTAACGATTTGTCTGAACGATATGATGGTGCATTCACACGTTTCGTCTTCCCGTACAAGTCAGTCGGTGTTTTCCCCTCATTTGTCATTTTTATTTCTGTTAGAATAATCTTTACTTTTCCTTACTTACCATAAGCTTTTGTACAGTTCTATAAATAATAATAATAATAATGCTTTATTAGCAGGTATCATAACAGATACATAGCAATAATAATTAATTAAACTTAAATATAATTTTCAATTTTACTATGATGTCCAAAAATCTTTAGATAGGCAGTCTTCAACATTGTTTGGTGTTTTTGTTAATAGTTTTTCCATTATACTTCTTTTAAATTCTTTTACTGGCAGTTCCAACCAATTCAAGGGTATCGTATTAAATAATTTTTGTTCCATAAATTGAAGATTTTTTTGAGATTTTGTGTACTTGCATAAAGATATTTTTAATTTATTTCTGTTTCTTGTTTCATATGAATGGTTAAAAGAATTTTGAGGTTGATTGTTAATTTTTTCTCGAACGTTTAAAATAATTTGTAAAATGTACATGGCTGGCAATGTCAGGATATTCAACTGTCAAAAAATGGTTTACAGTCTGCTTTTCTTTTTGTGCCACAAATAATTCTGATTACTTGTTTTTGTTTTTTAAAAACTTTTTTGGCTATTGGAGCATTGCCCCAAGCTGAAATTCCGTACAAGAGATGACAATGAAAGTAGCCATAATAAGCCGTAATTATTATTTCCTTTGTCACATTTCCTTTTCGCCTTCTTATGACATAGATTCCTTTAGAGACTTTAGTTAGAATTTTATAAACATGATCTTTCCAATTAAATTCCGAATTAAACTCTATCAGGAACTCCCGAGAGGCTTGAAGCAGGTCTGACATTTCTGTTCCTTCACTAAAATAAACTTTAAAACACTGGTAAGCAACAAAACTTCAATTCTTAAATAACAAATGGAACGTATTCAGTGATCACTCAAAAATACGAGACGAGATATGAGACGGCGACAAAACTGTGGTTGGTCGAGACAGGGTGTATCTGTTTACACGCTACGTCTTGTCGACGCCAACCCGCGTAGCAACGATTTGTCGTTGCGATCTCAAGAGATTAGTGCAAATTTGCACAAACCTTCCGATCTGGCTCCAACTCCGACAAGTCGTAACGACTTGCGGTTTACACGCTTCGTCTTGCATGCAACGTCTTATCGTTTAGACAAAACGTTACGTTTTATCGTTGCATGTAAACCCGGCTTTAGAGTATATTACAATTTTGCAAAGTTTTTAACGGTTGCAAGCACTAAGTATAAGCTGATTAAAAAGTAAGATTATAACTGATGAGTATAAGATATACTAATACAAACATAAAAGATTACGATGAATTATTTTGAAACTTGTTTTAGTATTGAATTTACTGAATGAACATATAATGAAAATCTTTTAATACAAGCTGGGACGTTTTACTGCCCATAAAAATCATTGTTTTTATTAGATGATGCCTTTTTTGTGGAAGATATTTACTTTGAGTATTATTACACTTTTGCTATATTTTTTTAGAAGTTACTTAAAACATACAACAATATTAAATCGCCTTTTTCATGATTTGGCCATCGCTTATTCTTGTTTGACTAAACAATTAAGATGTGATCCGAATTATTTAAAATTTTGTATGAAATTAATCAGTGAAGTGAGACAGATTGTAATATATTATGTTGTCCGTTCTGAATTAACAGCAAAAATAAACAATCTAACATAGTTTTATCCCTCGCCACAACTGTGAGTCACGGACGGCAGCCCCCATATTATCGTTGGCCAGTGAAATATTCATGCTTCAGCTCGTGGATGACGTGCTCCACCTATTGCTCCTATGTGATCGTTGATACCAACTGGCTGGTGGCAATAACTCAAAATGACCATTTTTGCAGAAAACCCCTCCGTGAGCTGACAAATAAAATGATTTGTTAAAAAAATTAAGTTGTAAGAGGGGTAGGCCTATGACATTTTGACTGACAGTAAACCTCAATTTTCCTCCTCATTTGTTTTTTTGTTTTTTTAAGGAGTATGCTTGCTTCAGTGTTAAATGCAATATAATTTTTATTCCCAGGTAACTCATAAATTTACAATTTATAACAGTTTTGTAGTTTTTGTCAGACTCCATAAAAATTAAAATTTTTACTACACTGTTTACTAACTGACTTGGTAGCTGAGTGGTTATCGAGCCCAACGTTCAATCTGGAGGTTGTTGGTTTGATCCTGAGTGAAGTTACAAGGCTTATAATGTTTAAAACTGGACCCAGCCGACTTTGGTAACTGGGCTGAATCTGCTGCTATTTGTCCGTAACAAAGGTACACCTCATCATGATCTTGCATCCCTTTTTTCCTGTGGCCGGCCTCTAGTGTTCCTAAAGATTGCTAAGGTGAATACGGTGATGGGCATAACGTGTCACTATAGCATTTTTATGTGCCCGCATTTTCTTAGAGGTAATGAATTGTTGCAAGTTATCATTTCTCCTGGTTGTATTAATTCTCATCATAATGATGGTTAACTTATATTGGTGTTGTTTTTTTCAGGATTTGGAAAAGGGGTGACACATGACCTGCAGACATCTTAGGCCTACTTTTATTTCTACGTTATTTTAATTATCTGCGTTGTTTTATACTTTGATTTTAAAATACATATAATTATAAATTTTCTATATATAAGTATAAAACTTTTAAAATTAATTTAAATAATAACCTGCTTAAAATATTCATGTACATAATAACTTATATCTAACATGTTATTAAGTACGGTATGTTCAATAAATATTTATCGCTACATTATCATGTTTGTTTTTTAATTTAAACCTTTTAACCTGTTTGATAAATAACAGAATCAAATTAAAAATCAGCAGTGGTTATATTATTAATTAAGGTATAGGCCAGACAGTTGAACACAAGGCCTGTAATTTACCTAGGTTAATGCACTTAAAAATTCTGTCAACAAATTCCATCACACTGAAACTCTGAAGATGAATGCGTTTTATGGCTGAAGAATTGAGAAATATTGTTTAGTATTAGTGTCAGGAAGTCCTGTGTAGTGATGTATCATGGTAATAGTCCAATTTTTATTGTGTCAAGTGTAAATTTTACTGGATTATTAACTTAAATAAAATGACTATGCCCACAGTTATTACACTTTTAGATAGGTAGATTTAATTTATTCAAAACTATAAAGGCATACAATTTAAGGAAGTTTACATTAACTTTTATGTAACACCAAATATTTTTACCCATTAATACATTGGAAAAATTGCTAAAATCAGAGCAAAATAAACCTCTAACCCTAATATAAGATTTTAATGTTGAGGTTTTTATGTAAAATAATGAGATAGCAAAATTATGATAGGGGCTATTTTTGTTTTTGTAAGTTATTATGTTTTATACTATTGACTATACAGCATTCTAACAGACTTTTCATTCAATGTATTTTGTTTGATACCAAAATTTTGAAGGTATGCTGTGACAGAGGAGGTGCAACCTATCAATGCTGTAACTATTCAGTTGGATTCAAAGCTATGCATCGTAAACATAAACCAAAATTTTAAAATGTGTCATCCGTGGTTTAAAATAATGTTAGTAACTTACCGATTTACCTATCATATGCCACTTGTACTTCTTGTTTTCTGCGGAAGATCGTGCCACTGAAAATTGATTTCAAACATGCATATGATGTGAGAAGTCAATTTTTTTAATTTACTGGCATATAGGCCTAGTCAATTTTTATCGGTATTTCTCAGTTTTTTTATTTGGACCATTAAGCTGGAAGTTTTTTTACGTTCTATCTTAGATTTTGTCATAGGTGTGTTTTAGTTAATTTATTTCAAAATTTTTGCTTCTTTACTTTCCATTTAATGAAGTTAACATAAAAAAATGATCAAGGTGTATTATTATTAAAGCGATTTGTGAAGTGTTTTGACATTCCAAAATCAACAAACCGATGTGGTCCCGAGTATATAGATGAAAGACCTTAGGATAGCGCCATAATAGCGTGCCTAAATTGGTCTCCAAGTAAAACTTACCAAAACCATCCTGTAATTATGCCTAAATAAATATTTCGTGGAATAAACCTCACTTCACAGGTATCAGACTCTCTTAAGGGAATATTTTCCCTTATCACAAGTAAAAAAATCTTTTAACCGTTTTGAGTGCTATAGAACAATATATCGTTGATCGTCTTTTTAAGCGGAAATGCTAAGCAACGAACGATAAATCAAGCCTCTCCTTTCATCCAAAAATTCGAAGCAACAATATATTGTCATGCCGTCGATATCAATATGGTGAGCGGGAATATCGGTTGACTCAATTGTTATTTTGAAACACCGATGATTTCATAAGATTCTCCTTGCGATCAAGATACAAAATATCGTTGTATAGCACTTTAGGATAACAAATTTTTTTAATCGAATTTTTATATCATTTTCTGAAGTTATATGAATTATTCCCCAGCACTTCTCAAAAGTTAAGTAATATTTTTCAGCACTTAAAGGATAACGAAAGGAATACTTTCAGATAAATATTATGTTCATTCACAACAGTAATAGCATTGAATAAAGTATTAATAATAAATAAAAATACCAATAAATATGACACCCCTTTGTACTGTAAGTGAACTGTTTTTCTATTAATTTTCTCTTGGCTACTTACGTGTGGAGTTCAATGGAAATTTTGACCCATTGCTTAAGCTTGGAAATAGAAAACCTCAAAAGATTATTTCTATATGAATCATTAGCAAAATTATTCAAATAAGAGAATTTATTTCCTTATATAAAGATTAATAAGCAGTAATAATAACTTTTGTGCTTTAACTTATTAACAATACAGGACAGAAATAACAATAGGCCTACTGCTTTTAAAAAATACTTTTGTGAAATGTTTTAGAGTGGATTGCCTTTTAGGTACCTATATTTGTTTTTCTGGGCGTCAATGCATAATTTATTGGTAGATTAGTAGTATCATACTTGATAAGGTCTAATCTTATTACAATTAACATATACAGAATTACACACCAAGACAGCCTATTTATAACAGATCGGTCAAAGTTATTCTTAGGAGTTGCATACTTGTACTTTGAAACTCATGCTTGGCCCCAACAAATTTGTTGTACAAGGCGTTAAATGAATTATGCCTACCACCAGTATTAATGAAACCTTAAACACCCAAACTATCCTATATAAAAACTTGATTTATAGTAGACCCCTTGGTACCAGACCATAACTTTTTTATATGGAAAGTAACAATAATTATAAAATAAAATAAAATAAAATAATGGGATTAGGAAGTTTTAAAAGAGAAAGACCTATAACATTAGACATCAACATGTATTATTTACAATTAATTTAAGTCTCATCTACACAATATGCAACAACAGTTTAATTCTTTTCTTTCTTCATTGGTGTTTTTATTCATGTGGTTTGTTCTCTGGGTCGCCTCGTTCTCCCTAAAAATGAATATTCATCAATCTTTAGACATTATAAAACTCTTTTCAAAAGACACATTGTGGATGACAAAATCAACACTCCTCCTTTCGGCCACTACTCTCTTAACCCTATCAACAACTTACCAATTCTTCGTCCTTCTGCAGCTTTGACCTAATTTCCTTTTCCTTTCGTAAAAAAATGGGGAACACGGCAAGTCCAACATTAGGATTTTAAACAAATCTAGGTTTTTTCCATTCTTAACACTTAAACTCTGCTGATTCACAACAATGCAGTTTATTTATAATGAAGTACAAAAACAAGTGCAAAAACCAAATTAGGTATGGCAAGACAAGTGACTATGTCCTATGGATCTACGAAACGCACTTGCCCAAAGATAGACTTTTCATGTGAACATTTTTAAGATGTGCACTTAATGTAAAATGTATCAAGAGGTCACATTTTTGTGAAATAGGCAGTGTGCGCCACTTAGAAAATGTTAACTAAACCTGGAACAAACTAAAACTTACCAAAAAGATTTAAGAGTAAATTGAAGCAACCATATAGAGATGTACATAGTTGTAAAAAACTTAAGAAGTCACTTGTTAAAACGCAAAATAAAACTTTACCCTAGCCTACCATTGTTTGTTTTCATGGCCTAAAGGCCTACAGTAGTCTCACTCTCAACCAGCCACCTTTTAACCAGGGTCCGCTTTAACTGGCCTTCCCGGGCTCAAAAAACAACATCTTTTTAACTAGCCATTTTTACCTCAACATTGCTTTAACCGGCCATGTTTCGCAAGAAACTTTGTTTTTTAGCTACTGTATCATTCAATTCAACATAATATCATGATATTTTCAAGCCACCTAAAATGTACTGTTCTGGAAGGAAGTGTATTTAATTGTAATGGCATAATTGTATTTAAGCCATATGAAATTGTAGGTTGGCATTTTTAAATGTACATCGGTTTAACCCGCGAAATCATTATTTGCTCGAGGCCTGGTCCCGAGTTGGCCGGTTAAGAGGGAGTCTACTGTACTTGGTACGCACACCTGGTATTTTGCCAGCATACATTTAGTATGTCATAATTGACTCTATGTCACAAAATGCGCCAATGTGATTAAATGTGATGTCAATGACATTCAATAAAGATATATGTATTATGCATTGTAATAGGGCCTAATACTACTTTGGCAGGCTTAATTGGTTTCCAATATTGCCCTGGCATCTGAAAAGCTAAAAATACAGTAAAGAGTCAATTTTCCGAATGTCAGTTACGGTAACCCCAGAATGACATGTACTATTCACTGGTCAGTACTTCAAAATAAAAATTTTGAAAAGACAAACATAGAGCAAGTAGCCTATATTTCCAACAAATAACCAATAATGATATTACAAGTAAAATCATAAAGAATTACCTTACTAAATTAGACACGTTGCTTAATGGGGTCTTCAAGGTACAGGTTTCAAATTAAAATACACGTTCTAGATTAATATAAGCTCAGCATTTAACAAAATTAGTAGGCTAGTGTTTTAATAAAAAATTACAAAATTCGCATATAAGCTAATTGTTTTATTACGATTAAATTGTGGTTGCTTTAAGCATCTAATCTCGAAATAGTGTGATCATATGTGAGTGAGAACGATGATTTGGTCGAGCCACATCCATGTGGCTACGTTTTATTTTGGATGGAAGACCGTCCATAACCTCTAAATTTTTAATATGTTTACTACAGTAATTTTGTCGCAGATAAAGTAGGCAACGATTGTATTTTGCCTTTAAGCCACTCATGAGATATTTAAAACACTCGTGGCTAAAAGGCCCTCATAAAAGAATCGCTGCATAAACTACTATTAATAAATATTTCCGGTATTACTCGGTTTAACCAACCTTTTTAGTTATCCGACCGTAGTCCGGTCCCGTAGAGGTCGGTTAAAAGAGCTTCTACTGTATTCGATGTACAACTTTCCGGTGGTTATAAATCGTAAATGATTTTTGTGTTTAATATTCAAACAATTTGGTTATCTGAACCATCCCTGGTAACAATTGCTTGGATAATTGACACTTTACTGTACTTCGATTTTTGTTAATCAGAACATCCCTTTGCCGCTCCACAGTTGTGATTTATTTGGCGAGTCATTGTATGTGTGATTTCTTTACTATAAATTATCTTTAAAAGTATTCCCTACATATTAAGCAATAAAATGACGAACTTATAACCACCCTAGCGTGAAACTGGCTAAGTACGGTACATAGTATGGCAGGCCTGTGTCGCGACCGAGGGTGGAAATTCATTCTGAATTCCTAACAGACATAAATGTCTATTACTGTACTATTACTGTACTTCGATTTTTGTTAATCAGAACATCCCTTTGCCGCTCCACAGTTGTGATTTATTTGGCGAGTCATTGTATGTGTGATTTCTTTACTATAAATTATCTTTAAAAGTATTCCCTACATATTAAGCAATAAAATGACGAACTTATAACCACCCTAGCGTGAAACTGGCTAAGTACGGTACATAGTATGGCAGGCCTGTGTCGCGACCGAGGGTGGAAATTCATTCTGAATTCCTAACAGACATAAATGTCTATTGGGAATCAGAACTCACAAGATGTTCAACATAGATACTTTTTGCTGTGTTACCGTAATAAAACCCACCAATGGGCGCAACAATATTGAAATGTCATTTCGCACAAGCTAAAGTTGCTTATGCAATAAAAAAATTAAAAAATCATTCTTTTAAAAATTACCATATGTACTTAAAAAATTAAATAGGATTAATTTTTATGCATATAATAAATACAGAATGCTATAGTATTTTATCTAAGTATGCCTAATGTCTTAATAAATATGTAAGGAGGTTCAAAGAATTAGGCGGACGTGAAATAAGAATATATAATAATATGTTAATTAGAAGTTAAATTCATCATAATAATCATAATAAAAGAGTACATTTTGTGTTACCGGTGCTGTATTAATTTGTAACTTGAAACAATATTGTTCACATCAGTCATCTACCTTCATACTATTTTTATTAAGTTTAAATTCACAATGTAAATATGGTATTGCAGTTTTTTTTATTCTTAAATAATGTAAAATCTATAATTATTTAATACTCTAAGGGAATTTTTTTTTGTAATTGGACTACTCCTACAATTCTCGATCAATTTTCAAGTTTTTGGTGTCATTGAGTGAGTAGTGCTTGGTCTGTAGTTGTTTCTGCCAAAAAATAATGAAGATCGGACTTAAAATAAGAGAGCTAGGCTATTCATCATTTAAATTGGAAAATTTCCCACTAAAATAACATTGTGATAGGATTGAGCGTTTTAAGCATCTGTTAATAAAGCTGTAAAAACATGAATTTTTGGGTGATTATTGTTAATCACAATATTGGATTGGTCCGGTGTAATTGATTTAGAACCAAATGTAACATTTTTAGCAATGACAGTTCATAGTTAAATTGAATTGCAACAAGTACATTAAACTTAGTTATTTGAAGTGTAGCATTACACAGTTAAAAGACTGCACTCGAAGTAATGATCTAACATTATACAACTCTATCGTCGCCTTCCAGGCATAAGGTCGTATCTAAAAAAAAAATGGATTTTTAGGTTACGACAGTTTTTGAATCTCCCAGACAGCCTCTACACATCACACGAATCGTCGTATGTCTATCCCTCCTAGTTTAGAAGATACAGGCTATGGTTTATGAGTCGTATCTCAAAAAATTGTAAATTTAAATCAGACGAAAGGTCGTATCAATTAATGATACCGACTGTTTGCCTGATACAACCCAGTCAAAAAAGGCGTCGTATCTCAAGATACGACTTTTCGTCTGAACTATAATGTTGACCTTGCCTAGTATAACCTTGCATAATGTATTCAGGCAAACTGTCGTATCTTGTTTATATATTTAATTTTCAAAGTATATATATATATTTCCAAATCTCTTAGCGTGTACTTTAAAGTTTAGGGTGTCATGCATTACGAGCCTAAAAATAAAGTTTCTAAGTTCATTCGTTTAGAATCTCTGAAGCAAAATGTAGGTGTGGTTTTTGTTTTTCTGCTCTCCTGAAAAATCATTGAAAATGAGATACGAACATATGCCTGGAAAGCGACGCTATATTGTATACACCAGGAACGCTCATACAAGACAAAACTCGAACCAAAAACTGCTACCTGTGTTCTAAAGGGCAGACAAAAACGCAAAATGAGCATCTAAAGCTTTTGTGTGCGCGCTTAGGCTACTTACCTACACGCTCCTCTACGGATGCTAAATTTATAAATTTATTAAAACTTATAAAATAGTTTTAAAGCCAAATGCTGGCTGATTATAAGAGCGTAAATATCTTAGCCATTACATTTAATTAGAAAACCCCATGACCAAAAAACATACGTCAATACACAACTAAGACAGGAAAAAGTTATTAAGCGTAAACTTTTTTTATTTGTTGGTTAGGAAAAAACTTGCAAGCTACAAAATTGTAGATAATGAAATGGACTTTAATCTTTAAATTCAACATTTCTTGACAAAGTGAACAGTAAAATGAAGAAAATGTGTAAACTTGTGCGTGGCGGGTCGCTGAGGATTTCAGAGAATTGCGTCTTCATTTTCAATGTCCGGAATGATATATAAGCCTATTTAGAAACCCGTTCATGCAATGTGGAGTGTTTTTACTTATTCTCAGTACAAATTATTTAATTAAGCTATTTATGTTAAATAAACATGTTAGACAAAGATTAACGCACCCGCCTAAACAGTTATTTAGCAATGCAGTGGCATAACACGGTGTTGCATAGCCTTTAATGCAGCAGCAAGAGGAAAACAATAATTGACTACTGCTTTGTGCTCAATTATTAGACAAACTAAAAATTATTACGAAAAAAATGTTAAATGTAAACTTTTTAGATCAACTTATAATCTGAAACTTTGCCGCTGGAAATTCGTTCTTAGCCCAAAAATGAAAAAAAAAAACTTTCTTGTTTATAAACTTTTTCATGTAACGTTTTCAAAAGTATTTGTTTTCTTATTTTTGTAATTTTATAATATTTAATATAACTTAGGACTAACAAATATTTTTATACCGTCAGAATCAGCAATTTATGCAAATTAAGAATAAATATACGGTTCAATTTATGTATTGTGTGTGCGAGAAACCAGCATGTAAATGACAGTGTTCGCACTGCCAGTATCAGTAATTTGGTCATTCTTGCCTGTCTTCTTTCATAAGGTGGCGGGGTCTGATAACGGTGTGAGCGTTCTAGATGTACATATAGATTTATATGCTTAATGAAAGGCACTTTAAAGCATAGGTAGAATATCATATTTGGAAATACAAATTTAAATAAGTAGTTATTTTGGTAACAAATAACCTAAAATACATTAAGTAAAACATACCGTTTCATCCCTTCACTGATTTTGGCTTGTATCAGTCGCTAACACTTGCAGGAATAAGAATGATAACTTATCCTTTGTAGTGGATCCAAAGTGTTCTCAAGCATGCGTCTGGAATACAAACATAAAACTCAGTAGACATGTAATATCCAATTTAGGACAAGAATAAAAGTTACAAGATTCGTATTTCAAAAGATGAAATGTAGGTCTAAATCTACATCCCTCATCAGCGCTGTACTAAATTTAGATAAACAATGTGTTTAGTCATTTAATGGATAAGGTATTACTTAACTGTTATGTAGTATTCAGCCTCTTATTTGTGATGTCTTATTTTTACAGTACTTTTTTGTTGGCTCAGCCCACAATAGTATATTTCGTCACTAGTCCGGAAAGTGGTTGTTATCGGTGCAAGATCAAGTTTCAAGTACTAGGCGAAGCCGAGTACTTGAATTCGATTGAGCACCGATATACCACTTTCGGACAAGTTACGAACAGTACTTTTCCTCATACCACCTTTAATAAATTTACAGTTTGGATAAAAAATTAATAAATTTTAACCTAAATGTGAACAAAAATAAAATTCTTAAATTTTAACCATCTTACGTTGTTATTTGTTTATCTTGTATTTGAACTATTTACAGCTGTTATTAAAAATAAATTAAACTTGTTTAGTGTCCTGAAAACCACTGTTTCGCGGTCTAGCCCCGAAAACTTTGTTTACCAACACGTTTATCCAACCACCCACCGGGAATCAACTAGTTTCGATCACAGCTGACCGTTCCAAAAACAACGTTTATAGCAATGGTATGATGAAAAGATATAAAGAATGTCTGAAATAGGCCAGCCAGATTGAGCAAAGTTTCTTAAATAAAATTGGAAGAAACTTATATGTTGGTAGAATTAAAAACTGTCCTATATGAAAAGGGAATAAGGTTAGTACCTACTGTAGTATTATTACTGAATTTGTTATAGGACCACATTAATTATTTTAAGGCTGCACTTGCCAAAACAAAGCATACTTTGACATCACATTTACTTTAAGAATCATTACCTGTTCTTTTTACAAATATAACTTATTTTGCAATAGCCTAAGTAATCTATTGAGCCTAAAAGTGTGTCTAAGCCAGAGGTTGACAACCAAAAGTTATTGACTTTAGCCACATGAATATAACAGTAAAAGTTGATAACTTTTGGCTGTCAACCTCTATTGTAAACACACCTTAATATGTAAAGGTGTGTTTACAATAGAGTTTACCATATCATACAAAAACAATAGAATACTATACCATATCATTAGCAAAAATGTAGGCTAGCCTTTTATAAAAAAAATTTGTAATGGAAAGCCAGTAGTTGAAGTAGGTTATTCGGCTGTTTTCTTCTTGACAGCACTAAGTCTAGATTTAGTTGTTAGTAGTAATAATAGCAGGTAATAAATATCATTTTTTTTATTTTCATTAAAGGAATGTGGCAATAACTTAGTCACATAAAGAATTAAGCCCGGGATGGTGTTACTTTTTTGTTTTGCCATCAATAAATAAAGCAAAAGATGTGTCCGCTAATATTTACCATGCATCTGTTAACATGATAACTTTTTAAAGAAGCCTCCGATGTAGATAAAGTTTGGTAGAAAAGGCATCATCTATTTTAAAAATCAGTTCGCAAACCAATAATTGTATCATGGGAACATGAATTTTAGGGTTTCAAAAGGTGAAAGGTGTGTTTTAGGGATTTTTATTCTCATTTTTTTAAATTTGACAATCTAAGCTATTTTAATAACTTAACAATTTAATAGCCTATATTTTGAATAATTAACTGAAATTAGTTACCAGTACAAAGAAAATAAAATCAAGTTTTCTGCTGTACCTATATAATTATTAAGGGAAATATAAATAAACCTTGCCTTATATTGCTTATTCATCAACATACTTTTGATAAGTTTATTTGATTAGTAAGTAACTTAGCTTTATGCATTAAGAATTAACATTATTGCATGCGCCTTCCTTCACTAGGTTGTTGGTAACCCTTATTTTTACTTAAAAACTCCGTGGAAACAATACTACAAACTAAATCCCAAGCTATCTAATGCAAAATTGGTTTATTGTTTAAGAGAGCAAATAGATATATGGTGTTTGTTCTTAATTATCTGCTCAACTGTCTTCCTCATTCCTAAGATTAAAAAATTTATGTTTTGGGATTTGTAAACATAAACAGATCATTTATTTGTAATGGCAGCTTTGGTTGTGCACTTCAAATAGTACAGGTTAACACATTCACTGCAGCATGTGAAATGATTGACCTTCCCCCTATGCTGAAAAATTTTGCATAAAAACATGCCTTGTGGTTGCTGAATACCATCTGTTTGCATGAAAAGCGCTTCCCGATTAATTTTCTTTGCCAGCCACCATTTTTAAAATAATACTCACTGGTGAGTGCTCAGCACCTGGCGCCCTCTCCCACATTTTCCAGCCATATCAAAGATAACGTTATTTTAATAAAATGTAACTAAATTTTTCACTAATCAGAAAAAAGCACTAAAAGTTTTAAAAATGTATATACGATTATTTTAAAAGAGCTCTGTCATGGCACTCACTGGTGAACGATTAGCACCTCTAGCGTTGTCATTAATTTTGTCGACTGCAATTTAGAAATGTTTGATCATTGTCTATGTCATCTCTGGACCCATTGTTCTTTTATGGGATAAAGCCATAGTTTTACTTAAGATAAAACTATTATTATAATGTAGCCCTAAACACATGTAAAATGAATGCAAAATTTTGTAAAATATAATAGCTAGCAATACGCTTAGAGATGTTCGGGAACGGATTGCACAATTAATTAGACAGCCTGAGTCGTCCATAAAACGTGGGCAAAAGCGGCCCTTACCTCACCAGTGAACTGCCGCACAGCAACTGAATGAAGTAGACGATACAGGAACGCTCACCGGTGAGTGCGCAGCACGCAGAAAATAACAAGACCACTCACTGGTGAAATGCCCTGCAGCAAATGTGTTAACAAAATAAGTTAATTCATCATAACATACAGAAACACCATTATACCAATAGTAAAATAATGAACCTTAGGTTTAGGCCTACTTAAAATGAGAGTGGAAATATATGCTTTATTTTATTGTGAGGATTATTTATTAGATTATTAAGAATTTTTTTTGTCTTGGGGTCTAACTGTAACTGGCTGGGTAGCTGAGTGGTTATAGTGCTCGTCTTTGAATCCAAAGGTTGCTGGTTTGATCCTAAGGAAAGTTAGTAGCTTTTTAAAGGATCGATTCCGGACCCAGTTGCCATTTGTCATTGGGCTAATTAATTAATGATGCTTTCTAACAACTGGTCGATGTTAGATAGTAATAAGATTGGGGTTTGGACCGTGCCCCGTAAAAACGTTAAAAAATGCCTCTGGCGTAGATAGACACAAAATACAAAAATACAAAATAACTTAAATAAAATTAACCATTGGAAATCCGGTGAGAAAGCGGATCTGTTACAACGAGTTTTATGATTGACATTGGCGATACAAGTGCTTTGTTATACTTGTATGACTCCATTTATATTATTAACTACCATACCCGGCATCTTTGCAAAGCTAACCAGAGGAAGTTAAAACTTCCTCTGGTTTTGCCCCTTCAGATGAGCTCGTTTGCTACGCTCACTTGCTGTCTCGCGACTCGCTGAAAGTCTATAATTTTCCTCTTGGTTTTATTATTACCGAAATCCGTTCAATACTTTAAGTGAAAACAGCTGTTTAAATAACTAATATTTCTAAATGTAAAAATATGTTCCAATACAAATATGTTGCTTCCATAAGAATAACATGGTAACTTTGAAAATGTGAGGAACGGAGCCCTGTGGAATTTTCTTAACTTTTTCTTTCTTACCTTTTCCTGTCAATAACAAACACAACAAAAAAAAAATAATTATATCAATCCAGCCGTTCATGTGTGATGCCATTACCAAAGAAATATTGATCCATTTTTATGTGTAGATATCTAGGTAGGCCTATGGTATGTAGGTGAAAGCAACATTGCAATCTTACCATTAAACTTAGGGCCCAACAAGTAATCAATTTTTTTTTAAGAGTTCTCATCATTCATTAGGCTAACTTATTGAACACTGAAAATGCTTCTAGGCTAGAAAATTAATGAACAGAAACAGACAGATAACTAAGTAAGTTTAGGCCTAACACTAATTTTGTGGTTTTTTGCTTCTATAAACATAGGCTACTGTACCATTCCTAAGTTATAAACTTAAACTATCAAATAAAATATCTGAAAGATAGCCAAACATATAAAACTTAGTTTGTTAGAAATTAGACAGCTAGTTGATGCTGTCAAATATGAATCAGAAAGGTATTTTTTGCTTTTGTATTGAGGGAATATGAGTTTTAAATGTTTCCAAACACCATTAATTTTGTTGTTACAAACATCACTGTCAATAAAAGTGACGGTTTACGGTTAGATTGTTAGGTTACATTATGATACATTTTTGTTAATGATTGTATTACGCACATCTTAACTCAAACGATTACAACTATCGAATAATCGAAATATCCAAATTGCAACTTTGATAATAACGGTGGAGTAGGATGACGAAGTTTCGCAAAAATTTGTAGACCCTACTTGTTTTTGTTACTGTATTTTTAGTTACTTGTTTGCAATGTAATTTTTTTATTGTCAAAAGGTTAGGCCTATGTTTAATATCTTAGAACAAAACTAAATTCGGGGATAAAATTGTAATAGTATCGTGGAATTGTATCATCCATAGTGTAGCAATATTAGGCTATCAAAAAATCAAACTTTTTTTTTTGCCATTGAATATTTATTCATTGGCAATGAATGGCATACGCCAGTATACAAAAAAATTATAGTGAAGTGATCAATACAATTAATCAATAACACATTTGAACAATACATTAATACATTTCAGCATTCAAGATGACATATTAGAAGAAAATTTACTTTCAAAGAAATTATTTAGCATTTTAACATTGATATAACGGTGGAGTAGGATAACAAAGTTTCGCTTGATATTTTTAGTCAATGCCAGGCTAGCAAGGTAACCCAATAAAAAAGGATAACCTAAGGTCACTTGTTTAAAGGTAACTTAACCAAAAATCAAATAGCAAGACTTCACTAATCACTATTTTGAGACTAAATAATACTCTACATAATAACATTAGCTCCCAAGATATAAAAAAGAACTAGAGCCTATTTTATAATATTCTTTCAATAATATGACATATGGATCTGAAGGCATTTTACCAGTTTTAATCCACTAAGTTAGACAAATCTTTATTGCCGTTTTCACATTGTTACATGTATGGCATTGTCACAATTTATAAACATGACTTAAAACAATAAAGTTCTATACAAAACTAGTTAATAGATTTCAGTTTGTTTATAAATTCATCTATGTCATAAACACTTAAATTGAACAATAAAGCTTTCAAGGTTGATTTGAACTTATTATGGTCTCATGGTCTTTTATGGTCTGATATTAGGTAGAGGAACAAAATATGAGATTGATGTAGGCCTAAATATGTAACTCAACTCTATTTTTAGCCAACCTTATCAGAGTAAAAAAACAATTAATTTTCCAAATAAAATGAAAATTTTAACAAAAGACTTGAGGTGTTTTTCAGCTCAAAATAATTGCAGGTTTAGTATAATAGAAAGTGATAACAGCTCCACTTACCTTGATTACAAAATTGATGTGATTTTCTTCCACCAGTCGAACTTAAAATACTCTCAGGTAAAAATAATCGGAATTTTCTGATTATGTTCTTTATCCTTTTCTCCTAGATGTATAAAATAAGTGAGGTTATGTTGATTAGAGCTAGCTTCAGACGACGGACGGCTTCATTTTTTTTCTGCGGCTGTATGGGCGGAGGTAACAGCTGACAATTGGCTTCTTCAAACAACTGGTCAATTGTAACCAACTGCCTCCGGAGGCCAAAAATCAAGATAGACATATATCAATTGTTAATTTTTGCCTCCGGAGGCATTTTTTAATGAATTTCATAGTAATAAAATGAGGAATATATCAAAATTTTATGGAATATAAAGGTTATTTATGTAATTAGAATTATATATTCAAATGTAACCATACTCTTAAAGTTGAGTTTACTACCTGAAAATATGTGCTAAAGTTGGAGGCAAAAATTCAGGAATATAGCATTGGAGGCATGTACTCATAAATGATATATATATATATATATGTATATATATATGTATATATATATATATGTATGTGTCCCTAGACACGATAACTCTCGTAAAAATGGTCCGATCGACACCAAATTTGGTAGAGATGTGTAATCCTACGTTTATTCGGATGAGTTCGAAAACCAGACATATCGACCTACCGGAAGGGGTAGTTTTTGGGGGTTTTGTACCCCAAAAATGGGTTTTTTGCATTTTTCATATGTAAATTTTAAAAATTTTAAATTTTTATTTTTACCATTGGATTTAGCTCAAAAAAACACACAATTTAGTATTTTGAAGCTTTGCTCTATCTCCATTGGTTACCGAGATATTACAAAGTCTAAAGACAGTACATTGTCTTTTGGGGCTCCAATGTTAATCTTATGGAGAATAAGGATGTGTTAATATTTCACTTATTAACCAATATTTTTGGATGAAACTTAGTATTTAGCTTCATTTGGTTGAGATTCATCCATTTAAGGTAAAAATCTTGGTTTTTTTTTACTTATCATGGCAGCAAACCTGCATACTCTGTTCCCATGTTAATCATATGGAGAATAGGCAAACTCTTTTATTTATGGACAGATATTGATGAAACTTACTATATGGCTTTATATGGTCGAAATAATTTTTTTCTAAGCTAAAAACCTACTTTTAGTGTCCCCCATGGCAGCATACCTGCATACTCTTTCCCTATATCTTAAGGAGAATAGACATTTATTTCCCTATTTATTTTGCACTAATGAAATTTTGTTTACAAGTTTAGCTGGTCAAAATTAATTAACTAATTTGGAAATTCGCTGAGTACGCAGGTCTGCTGCGACGGGGGGTATTTTGACTCCACCTACGACTGTTACGAGCGTGTTTGCACCAACAGTTTTAGGTCCCGGGCTGCATCCAGTGTATAGCCTACACCCCTAACGCTGCTAGTAGATAATTTTGTTCAGTTAAACTATTTGTTTAACTTAGGCCTATGTCATTTTGTTTTGAATTCTCCACATGCTTATAAAACTTCATAAGCTCCATAGAACATTATACGGTGTGTATATATAAAATTACATGGTCTACAGTCTACACATAAAAATACTTTACAATAGCCCGCTACTTACCTAACAACGTTTTAAGTTAAAACCCCTATTTTAAAACCTCTCTCATATTTTGCAGCCAATTTTACGAGAAAAGATTAATAATTTGCTCTTGCACAGAAGCCCCCAGATCATCGGAGCGCGTGATTGTTGTCAAGTGATTGTTGTCGCGCTGTAGCGGTCACATGCATGGTGTGACTCAGACGCGACGTGACTATGACGAAGCCTACTACCATCTTCATGTGACCGTGAGTCACTCATTTGGAACAAAATACCATTTACAAATTGCCTCAAATAGTATTTAAAAATACTTTTTCCTATAGGCCTACCACTGCATGGAAATAATCATATTGCCACCTTTATTTTATTTACTTTTTTTCTCAAAGGTTTTATGTTCTTTTATCAGTTTATTTTAATTCGATGTATTTTTTTAATTCCACAACAAGTAGATCATCTCAATTCTACACTCGTCCTTTAAATGTGCTGAATTCATCGTCAGATAAACACTAATCAGTAGGTTCTAGGTTAGGTTAGGTTCTTAGTAAGGCCAAAATATAAAAAAAAACATTTTTCACAAACACTAAACACTACGCATTGTTGACCGAGGCACGGTCGGTTTTGATGAAAATGAAGATTTCGTAGTCAACTTCACTAAGACCTCTCGCGCCGTTTAGGCCTAGGCCTACTACATGACCGCATATAGCAAGGGCTGTGTAATTTCGGTTACCGGTGGACGGGGTTGATCCTCGGACTAAGTATAACTTATACTTTATACTTAGTCCGAGGGTTGATCACGTGACCTGCTACCGGGACGCGTTTAATTACAAACCCTATACGGATTCAGCAGCGGCTGACTTCGTAGTAGGATTGTAGCGACTGTGATTGTTATACAGTATTTTATATCACCATTACAATCGAATTATTAAAATAAAATTATTGTTATCAACGAATTAAATCGCACAGCCACTAAGATTAAACGTAAAAAGTGGGTTCTCAAAATTTAATGAGTTATTAAAATCTAATTAATCCAAAATTCGATTCTTTACTGGCATGGCAATAAAAAATGTATAAGCCTATTCAACAGCTTCCATAGAAATCTGTTAGACTTATTTAAATCTAATTCAAATTATATCCAATTAAAAATTAACTCTAATCGTTTACATTTTAAAAACCCGTGTGTTTTTTTAGTTTTTAATTGCAGGTGTATTTTTTGGGTTTTTAATTAGCATTACAAGAAAATAATTTTGTAATGGTTTATTTTATCTGTTTTTAACGCATATAGTTCACAAACACTTCACAGCATTTTACACTCCCTATATATTACTCGTGCAGACACATTTTACAGAATCACTGTTAGTAAACAGAATCACTGTTTTCATTGTACTGCGGAAATCAATTGAGCATCCATAGGTGGTTTCTTAAACTTGCATTATTTAATTAATTACTATTATTCATTATCTACAGTGTGATGAAAAATATCGTTCATAACTCGAGTAGAAAGTGTTATTCCGTGCCTTGATCGAAATTCCGCGCTCGGCTAAAGCCTCGCGCGTAAACTCGATCTCGGCCCGGAAAAGACACTTTCCACTCTTGTTATGAAATATACTATTTGCTACCAGTAGGCTACTCGACAATTCCGAACTTCCAAATACCGATTGTTATACACAAGCCACATGGTAGTTTGATTTAATCGAATATACCGGGTGTTCATAAAGTCTTGCCCTGATTTGATAGCTTTGCTGTACAGAAACCATTAGAGCCACACGCAGCTTGCATTGCTTCTTTTGAAGAGAATTTAATCTAGTTTTTTATTATTAAGTTGGTAACACCTTTGTTTAGCTGTTTGACAACAATGAAGTTTTCTTTAAATTCTGTACAAAAGCAAATCAGAAATGGTTAGCCTGCAGAAAAAGTAACAGTGTATCCTATGGTTCTATGAAACCCAGTCCCCCATTACCGATACTGTCCAAAGACTTTTTGTGCGAACATTTAAAACAACTGCACCTGATGTACAAAGTATCGAGAGGTGGTATCCATATTTTTGTGACAGGGGCAGTGTGTGTGACAAGAAACGAACTTGACGCCCGCGCATCACTGAAGTCACGGTGGATTGGGCGTGATCGCCCGACTAAATTGCCTCCTCGGTCACCAGATTTTACCCCTCTGGGCTTTTTTATGTGGGGGTTTGTCAAAGACGTAGTGTGTTCTACCCCAGTTCTTCATTTAGAGTCACTAAAAGAGAGAATAAGAAATGCGGTGCAGTCTGATACTCATTAAATGTTAACCAAAATATGGGGAAAAAGAAAAAGTCACCTAGAATATTTACAGGCAACCAAAGGCGACACATAGAATTTTATTGAGTTTGAAAATATGTAAATAAAATTTAAGAAGTCACTTGTTAAAACTGTAAATAAAACATTATTCTACTATCATTTGTTTTCATGCTATTCCATTTCTTTATCAGGGCAAGACTTTATGAACACCCGGTATTTTTGGAATCTTTTGCTATTTGTTCGTTATTAGTTTCGTTACAGAAACTGTTTATTAGCAGTGCCTGTGTGGGGCCCAGTGCATACCTCCAATGAATGTTCCCTGAACCCTGAACCTATACCCTCCTCTCATACACAATTTTTTCTACCGTCCAAAGCAAGGCACCAAGCGTAATCCTAATCCATAACTTTAAAATAAATAAAAATAAAGGCTTAAAATAATGAAGATTGTGATAAATTAAGAATAAAGACTAACCAATTAATTACCGTATGAGATTACAAACGTTTAATAGACTATGTTTATCATATTGAAAAAGGTTTTTTTTGTTTAAAATCGTATACAATGTACATATTATGAAAAGTTATAAAAACAATACTTATTAAGTTCAAAATAATCTGTAGGATTTGAATATAGCAAAAGAAAAATATATTTAATAATGTTTGTTTCGAGATAAATAAATGTAATTTATTTTTCTTTTGCAAGATTCTAAAACAGCACAAATATAAATTTGTTTGTGATTTTTATGCAAAATTGATTTAATTTTAACAATTTTAATCCTGACAAAAAATATATAATACATGGGAGGAATTTTTTGTAGTTAACTTATGGAAAATTTGAAAATCTGCTTATGGTTAGGCCTACTAGATGTTTTTGTAAACAGGCTATACAGTACAAGTATACTTTATACCAGAAAAAAATTCGTATATTTTTGTCCTTGTAAGAGTTCAAGTGAAATACATTTATAAACGAACAGAATAATAATAAAATATTGAGTTATAAATTCTGGATTAATAGCACATAAACGTAGCCAATGTCAATACTGTCAACTCGAAGCTGTACCGGAAATAGAACGAGTACAAAATAAACGGTATCAGTTAACTGACACATACTTTCTCCCAACAATATAAAAAAGGTGTTAAAAGCCTCAAAACATTAATGTCTTGATGGCTCAATCAGATAGCTAACAGCTGAGCAGCACGAGATTGACGCTACGCGCGTCTGTGACTTTTAACAACGTACTGCGTTTACCGCTAAACGAAAAATTGAATTTTCTCCGCAACCACTTGACATAGAGCAATAATTTAAAGTACTGGATTATTTAGTTTTTTGAGCTTGATTTAATGATCATGAGTAAAATTTATTTCAAAATAACAGCTTTTTTGAAAATCCAAAAAATTGATTTTTGAAACACTTTTTACTCTATAACTTTTGAACGCGCATTTTCTCGGAAATGCGGGTGGTGTCATTTTATTCAGCATTTTATTCTTAATAAACCACAAAAGTTTAATCAAAATCAGTAGTGGAAAAAGGGGGCTGCTGGCTCACTTCAAGGTCACCTGAGGGATGACGTCATCGAGGTCAATGACCTCACCGATGACGTCATCGATGACGTCATCGATGACGCAATCGATGACGTCATCACTAATGACGTCATTTCGATGACGTCACACCCATGACGTCACAGAAATGACGTGCTGATGACGTCATCACCCCTTACGTCATCAAAATGACGTCACCGACGCCACTGAGGTCAAGGTCACGCCGAAACTTAAAATTTTTTGGCACTTTTGCCGTTTCTCGCACTACGCTCCGAGTTTCAGTCAGAGTCCCCGTGACCTTGACCACTTGGAGCGAATTTTCGACGAGAAACGGCAAAAGTGCCAAGTTAAACCCGAGTTTCTGACATGACTCTGCCTAAATGGGCAATCGGTAATCCCTCAGGTGACCTTGAACTAGCACAACACCCCCAATTTCATATTACTGTGACCTTAAAAACTTAACAACGGAGCGCCGACACCGATGCGCACCCCACGACAGCCACCGAGTGACTGACTGTCAGGCTCTGTGTATGCTAGGTATATTGGCTTGAGAGACTAAGACTCTAAACTGTCAGGAATGGGAGTAACTAACTGAATTTTGCAAGGAAAAGTCATTTCATCCAATATTTTAAACAAATCCTCATCAGTAAAACTGACATTAGTCTGTTTTGTATAAAACTTAGGGTGTCCGCGCAACAGTTTGCGCCACTTAGCTAAAGTTGAAACTCTCTTAACTTTCAGTGGTGGACAGTGAGCAACTAATAAAGTCTTAACACGGCTAAGTTTCTTACCTAAAGCGTCCCGCGACATGGCTTCCCCTCACAAAAGTCCGCACAATACTGAGAGACTGCTTGTAGCGCATGAGTCAAGGGAAAAGAGGTGGGGGAAACAGCAGGAGTGGGGGAAGGTCACAGTGGCGGGGGAAGGTGAGGTGGTACGCTGGAGTTTCGCATTACTTCACCATGAGCTGTCCTACAGTCAACACACTGTTCTCTTGGCCCGAGTTGGCACTAGAAGAAACATTTCTGTACAGCTTAGGCTGTGAGAGCCGAGGAAGCAAAGTCAAAGTGGAAATTGTGTTAAACTCCAAGATGAAGAGTCTCCTAAATAAACTAATTGTATCCTTGCAATCTCCTATAACTTTAGAGAAATACCACTTTATTAAGCGACACCTTATACTTTGGCAAAACGAAGCAGAAATGGAAAAGATTACAGTAAAATTAATTTAACTTAAAACTTGGACTGGACACTCATGGCGATACCACGTGGCGTGCAAACGCCACCCTAAACATTACAAGTTAGGTTATTGAGCACCTCTGGTATGATAACCGATGTGCTAGAGTTAAAGTGTGATGACCTTGAGTCAAAACACTGAAACACTACAAGTCGATATCGTCCCAGAGTCAAAGTGTAGTGGCCTACATTCAGAACTTGTAAAATTACTTACATATAGAGAGCTAGAGAACAGCGAGACGCACCGCATGGAAGCCGGAGACATACTGGCGAAGCGGTGTTGTGCAGCCTAGGGACCCAGTTGTGGTGGGGGTATAGCCAACACTTAGAGTACAAGTGTTGTGGGTGACCTTGACCCACTTAACTTACCTGACCCCCCCACCCCCACCCCCACCCCCACCCCCACCCCCCCCCCCCACCCCCCCCCCCCGACAAAAAGTGCGAACCCCCCCCCACCCCCACCCCCACCCCCACCCCCACCCCCACCCCCACCCCCACCCCCACCCCCACCCCCACCCCCACCCCCACCCCCACCCCCACCCCCACCCCCTCCCCCCCCCCGACAAAAAGTGCGAACCCCCCCCCCCACCCCCACCCCCCCCCCACCCCCACCCCCACCCCCTCCCCCACCCCCACCCCCACCCCCTCCCCCACCCCCACCCCCACCCACACCCCCACCCCCTCCCCCACCCCTGATATCCTGGGCGTGGCAGCCCCGGCGGGGATATAAGGGGGTCCAGCCAGAGCCGGCTCGCAGTCCGCTCCCGCGCGTTGAACGTGAACGACCGGGACGGACCGCCATAGGCATCACTAAACATTGAATGGCGCCTTCAGTGTTTAGCGAAGTCTACTCTAACTTTAAGACTTGTATTAGTTGTAAGATATTGCGCTTGCGTTTGGGTATTGGGAATTGTTTTATATGAGAGTGTTTTACTTGTACCCTATGTCTCCTGTGTCTTTTATCCTTTGTGTCTTGTTTGTTATATGTGTTTAATGTGTATGTGCTTGTTCCAGCATTGACTACGTTGAGCTCAATTGTGTGTTGTAAGTGTGTTATATGTTTCTAAAGTGTATACGCTTGTTTTAGCAATCCCCCCTTGAGCTTTTTCAATGCTCAAAGTAAATTGTAAAGTCAGGGAACGGGAGTAGGCCCCCGTGTAAAAGCATTTTATACCAACGTTAGCATGAGTCCTCTCAGGCATGCAATATTGCGGCTGGGTTTGGGACTCGGTCCGTTTGTATGCTGACATGCAGACCACAGCTGTGGCCAATTTGCGGTGGCCTCTGCACTCGGACCGAGGGCGTAAGCCACTAGGGCTGTCCTCAACCTCTTGTTTCCCTTCTGGAAACTCAAAATTATGTAAATGAATCTTTGTTAGCTATTTGTGTTTTTAGTCCCCAAGGCCCCCGAACATTCGTGGTTCGCCATGGATGTACGGGGGCCGAAATTTTTTTAATGTCCGTGTGGCCTTGACCCACAAAGATTTATAAAAATTTACTGCATTGATAAAGTTAAATAGTAAAGGTAGGGTACGGGAGTAGACCCCCGTGTAAAACAATTTTAAACCAATTTTAGCATGGGTCCTCTCAGGCATGCAATATTGCGGCTGGGTTTGGGACTCGGTCCGTTTGTATGCTGACATGCAGACCACAGCTGTGGCCAATTTGCGGTGGCCTCTGCACTCGGACCGAGGGCGTAAGCCACTAAGGCTGTCCTCAACCTCTCTCAAAATTAAGTAAATGTTTTGTTAGCTATTGAAAAGACAATGCAGTAAATGTTTACAAGTCTTGCGTGGCGAAGGGAACACGACATTGGATGTTGCCTTGTTGTCATAGTTGGGTCTCTTTGGAGGCTACAGCGATGACAACCCAAGTGCCCCACACCCCCATCGGGGTGTGGGGCTTAATTTTTTAAAGTTTTTCCGTGACCTTGACCTAAATATATAAAAGTCTTCAAAATTCTTTAACAGTCAGGTCTTATTAACAAGGTAAATATATTAAGCTCTTTTAAAAAAATGTACAAGTCAAGTAACACAAGGTTTGACTCGTCTATAAGTGTGTCTTTTTTGGAGGCTTCAGCGATGTTAACATAAACGCCTTAAGTGAGGCTTATTGTTTTAAATTGACCCCCCCCCCCCCCGACAAAAAGTGCGGACCCCCCCCCCCCCAAACTTTTTTTGAGAAAAAATTTTGACCTTGACCAAAAAGTTTTTTGCTCCGGACGAGAAGTGCCCAAACAAAAAAAAAATTTGTACAAAGTAGTGGATTTAGACCAAAGATCATTGGTTTATCAAACCTGTTGAAGAATAAATTGAAAATGGGTGTTTAAAAGCCAAATCTACTACATGATTGATAAACTGGATGTATATGACGTCACCTTCCCCCACCCTTCAACCTCGGGTATAAAGGGACCCGGTTGAGCGCGCTGCTCATTATTGCGTGGACATTCACCGAGTGCACACTCAAAGCCAAACTGTAAAAAAAATGGCTCTTTGCGATATTTGTGGTGAGTTTTTCCAAGATGAAGATATCTTTGTTTTACACCGAGAATTGCATCATGAAGAGAACAGAAAAGAAGAGATTGTTGTAAGTGAAGAAGACTTGGATGCGTTTGATCGGTTATTGGAAAACTACCAGAAGCAGATGGACGACTGCGATAGCTATCTACAGTTACACCGAGAATTGCATCGTGAAGAGGACAGAAAAGAAGAGATTGTAGTAAGTGAAGAAGACTTGGATGCGATTGATCGGTTTTTGGAAAAACCCCAGAAGCAGGAGGACTGGGCTAGCTATTTACAGTTAATGCAAAGAAGAAGACCAAGTGTTATTCAATTTGCCGGAGCTGGACCATCTACAGCTGGAGGATTTATTGAAAAGGAAATGGAAGAAAAAAAAGTGGAAGATGTAAAACAACTGCGTACCCAAGAAGAGGATATGGAAGAAGAGGATACAGAAGAAGTGGAAGATATAAGACAACTGCGCACCACAGCCTTGCCAGGACCAGTTGTAACTCATTTCAAAATTAATAATGTGCAATTGGAATTGGAAAACTTTATAACCCAAGCTAAAAATTTAGTTGTAAAAACATTGATGGAAGAATTGGCAAGATTGAACTTTATTAAATTTGGATTGGTGTTGGAGGCTATGTTTACTAATACCGATGGTGAAAACTCACCAAGAGCATTCATTGCTAAAAACCGAACCCTTACAACCACATCTGATATCAATGAAATTCTAGAAGAATGTTTGAATGAACTGCTAATGAAACTCCAAGAACATGAAGGAAGAGGATCTGGCTGGACGCTATCATCGATCGAAGGTATGGATGTGAGGGTTCACAAGCATGGATATGGTATGAGGGGTAGCAGCTTTATCCCTCTACCAAAGAAAATTAAAGACACCAACTCTTGCAGAAATGTTACAAACGGGGATAATGAATGTTTTAAGTATGCGATGCTAACTAAGTATGTAAAACATAATCCTTGTAGAGTTGGTAGGGAATATTATGAAAACGAACACCGCTACAACTTCCGAGGAATGTCGTATCCTGTGAGTCTTAATCAAATTGCAAAATTTGAGAAACAAAATCCAGGTGTTTCTGTTAACGTGTTCGGCTTAGATGATTCGAACAATGTGTATCCACTACGAGTTGGAAAAGTGAAGCAAAGAAACCATACTGATTTATTATTGATAACTAAAGGTGAAATTTCACATTATGTGTGGATAAAAGATTTTGAAGCTTTGGTTGCACGACAATTAACCAAAAAGAAGATTAGAGTGACAGTGTGTAAGAGATGCTTTTGTTTTACAAATAAAGATTTAAAACATGGAGGATCGGACTGGTTGAAGGAACACCAAAGACTTTGTAATGACAACTATGAAGTGAAGATTAGTCTGCCGCCGCCATCTCGAGCGTTCATCAAATTCAACAAAACAGTTCACCAATATCGGATTCCAGTAGCTGTCTACGCAGATTTCGAATCCACGTTAGTACCACAGGAGCTTCCGGATGGTGAGGTGACTAGAAGAACCAAATATCAATTGCATCAACCTAACAGTTTTTGCTTATTGGTGAAATCAACTTTGCCTGAAGAACAGTTGCAAGACTATGGTTTAACATCCACTCCGATACTCTACCGTGGGGAAGAAGCCGCTAAGCATTTCGTAGACCAGTTGTATGACATTGCTGAAAAGGTGCAACGCTTATACGGTAATGTTTTACCTATGGAACCTTTGAATCAAAATCAACAAGAAGAATACAATTTGGCAACAAGATGTTATTTATGCAAGAAGAGCTTCAGTGAAGAAAATCAAAAAGTAAGAGATCACGATCACCTGACAGGGTTATACAGAGGAGCTGCTTGTAATTCATGCAATATAAATTACAAACTGCCAAACTTTATCCCTGTCGTGATACACAATCTTAGCGGCTATGACTCCCACTTCATTATCCCAGAGTTAGGACGGGATGATGGAAGAATCGAAGTATTAGCTGAAACATTGGAGAAGTACATCAGTTTCTCAAAAACAGTAGGTAAAATTAAACTTCGCTTCGTAGACTCTTATAGATTTATGTCAACTAGTTTAGCCAAATTGTCTGAGAACCTAAGAAGAGAAGATCTAAAAGAAACCAGCAAAATTGTACATGAAGATAAATTGGACTTAGTAATGCGTAAAGGAGTGTTCCCCTATGATTACATAACTTCTGCAGAAAAATTTGAAGAAACCAGTCTGCCACCGATTGAAGCCTTCAATAGCAAGTTAAATGAAAGTGCAATCACCGTTGAAGACTACAATCATGCTTGTAATGTTTGGAACCAACTAAACATTCAAACCTTAGGGGAATATTCCGACTTTTACATAAAATTGGACGTAACTCTGCTGTGCGATGTGATGGAAGAATTTCGAAACACCTGCTTCTCCGCCTATGGACTGGACCCTCTACACTCGTACACATCTCCAGGATTAGCATGGCAAGCTATGCTAAAGTCAACCAACTGTCGATTGGAACTTCTAACAGATATTGATATGGTGCTCATGATAGAATCTGGTGTACGGGGCGGTTTGACACAAGCTGTAACACGTCATGTCAAAGCTAACAACAAGTACATCCCAGGCTTCGACGAGAGACAACCATCGGTCTACCTTGGCTACTTTGACGCAAACAACCTTTATGGTTGGGCAATGTCAAATCCGCTTCCCTACGCTGACTTCAAATGGATCGACCCGGCCACCATCGGTGACATCTCACAGATTCCAAAGAATGGTCCAAAAGGCTATATTTTGGACTGTGATTTCGAATATCCGGAGCACCTTCATGACCATCACTACGACTTGCCTCTCCTAGCCAAGACTGAAGTTTCACCGACAGGAAGATGGCCAAAATTGATGATGACGTTGGAGAATAAAGATCGGTATGTGGCTCACTACTGGGTAGTTCAACAAGCTCTTGAATTGGGTCTATGTGTAGTGAGAATTCATAGAGCAATTGAATTCACCCAGTCTTGTTGGTTGAAACCATATATTGATTCCAACACTACAAGAAGAGCTGCAGCGACAACGGCATTTGAAAAGGACTTCTATAAATTAATGAACAACGCCATCTTTGGGAAGACCTTGGAGAACAAAAGAAAACACAAAAATGTAAAATTAGTGAGTGATCCTAGGAAATTGGAAAAATTAGTGCAAAAACCAAATTTCGGAACATCCATGATTATAAACGAAAATCTAGTCGCTGTCAGTATGAAGAAAACAACAATAGTCATGGACCGTCCGTTATACATAGGTATGTCGATTTTGGACATAAGTAAAACCCTGATGTATGATTTCCATTATAACAAAATGGTTAAACACTACGGAAGGGAAAACATTGGAGTCGCATACATGGATACGGACGCGGTTATCTACTGGATAAAGACTTTGGACATGTATGAAGACCTAAGGAGTTTCCCATACAAAGACGATTTTGACTTCTCTGACTATCCGAAGAACCATCCAAATTACAATGAAAAGAATAAAAAAGTAATCGGAAAATTTAAAGATGAAGCAAATGGAATGCCTTTAGAAGAAATAGTGGCACTGATGGCAAAATTGTATTCATTTAAAATGTACAACGAGAACAACACACCGACAGTCAAGAAAGCAAAAGGAGTTAAAACATCGTACTTGAAGAAACATGTGACGTTTGACCATTACAAGACCTGCTTGTTTGAAGATTCTACAATGTCTGCAACGTTCAACACTATCAGAAGCTTTAAACATGAGGTCTACAGTGTCACTGAAGTTAAAAGAGCACTATCAGCTCGAGATGATAAAAGGCATATTATGCCGGATAAAATTCACACTCTTCCTTTTGGCCACTACTCTCTAAACCCTATCGACTAGTAACCTATTCTTCGTCCTTCTACAACTTCGACCTTATTCCTTTCTCCTTCCGTAAAAAAATGGGGAACACGGCAAGTCAAACGCCGTGTTCCCCATTTTTTTACACAAGTTTGGATGACCTTGACCTATATAAATGATGTGAATATTTAAGACAACATTCATTGTGATTATACATGTGATACATGAAACATTCAAACCTGCAATATGAAGAACTTGAAGCAAGAAATTGTCAACGAACTTCATAAACCTGCAAGAAGAAAGTTTCCACGAAGAAATACAGTGATAAAAGGAATAAATGATTTATATCAAGCGGATTTAATCGAAATGATTCCTTATAGTAAACAAAATAGAGGATTTAAATACATATTGACTATTATTAATTGTTTTTCAAAAATGGCAGATGCTTTACCACTAAAAGATAAAAGTGGCAAAAGTGTTACAAAAGCAATGGAAACAGCTATACAAAGAGACAAACATACTATAAAACATTTACAAACTGATGATGGAAAAGAATATTTTAATAAGGAATTTGCAAATTTAATGAAAAAACACAACATTAACCATTACTCAACCAATTCAGAGGTAAAAGCATCAATAATTGAAAGATTCAACAGAACTTTAAAAGGTGCGATGTATAAGATGTTTTCTAACAGAGGATCGCACGTATGGATTGATATGTTACCAAAACTTATAAGCGATTACAATAACAAGTTTCATAGAACTATCGGTATGAAACCAAGCCAGGTGACTAATAAAAATGAAAAACTTGTATTAAAACGTATAAAACTGAATACTAAACCAAGAGTTGAAAAACTAAAGCCTAAAAGGTTTAATGTTGGTGATAAAGTGCGAATAAGCAAATACAAAGGTGTATTCAGTAAAAGATATCTTCCAAACTGGACAAATGAGGTATTTACCGTATTTAAGGTGCAACCTACAGTACCAGAAACTTACATTTTAAAAGATAATAAAGGACAATTGCTTGAAGGAGGTTTTTATGGACATGAAATGTTAAAATCAACAGTAGGTGATGTATATCTAGTAGAAAAGGTGTTGCAACGCAAAAAAGATAAGGTTAAAGTACGATGGTTAGGATTTAATAAAACGGAAGATTCTTGGATACCTAAAAAGGATCTAATATAATGATAGAGCATCATTTTGGGTTGAACCATTACAAAGGATGGAGATAATACCGCAAAAAGACAATTTTACTATTAATAATATAGATGAACTCACAGTGGATGGTTCTCAATTCAATACTGGGAAACACGGTGTTTTGTTACCAAACACGGTGCGTTGTCTGGTTACCGGTCCTTCCAATTGTGGAAAAACAAATGTAGTATTCAATTTGATTACAAACCCTAAAGGCTTACGTTTTAATAATTTATATGTATTTTCAAAGTCACTACAACAACCAAAATATCAGTTATTGGAACAAATACTCAATAATGTGCCTGAAGTTAAATATTTTAAATTCAACGCGAGCGAGAGTGTCATGCAACCGCAAGAGGCTAAACCATTCTCAGTATTCATATTTGACGACGTATCTTGTGAAAATCAAAATACAATAAGAAATTACTTCGCCATGGGTCGACATAACAACATAGATAGCATTTATATTGGTCAAACTTACAGCAAAATACCGAAACAGCTCATTAGAGACAATGCAAACATGTTAATTGTATTTAAACAGGATGAAACCAACCTAAAACACATATATTATGACCATGTAAGTGCGGATATGCCATTTGAACGATTTAAAGAGTTGTGTGGAAAGGCTTGGGCTGAAAAATATGGGTTTTTAACAATTATGAAGGAACAACCGCTAAACAATGGTCGATACAGGATAGGATTTGATAAATTTATACTAATACACTGATCATGATGTAAAACATTCATTGTTGTACAACACGTCTTGCTACAAACATGGTTAACCAAGAAAAGTTAATAAAGGAAATAAAATCACTTAGTGATTCTATTCGAGATAAAAACAGAGCATTAAAATTAGGTATTAGCGAAAGGGAGAAATTTCTTGAATCTACTTTTAAACCTATTACTGAACCCTTGAAACAATTAAACAAAAAATTTGCTAAACCCGTTTTGGAAGGAGATGCAATTGCACCTATTACAAAGTTTGAAAGAGAAAATGTAAAATCAGAAGATTTTAGTGATGAAGACCTGGAATCCTCTACATATAGTGGTTTTACCGGCGGAGAAACTGAAAGAGAGCTAGAATCACCAGACTATAGTGGTATAAGAGAATTATATGAAGTAAAAGCTAAAAGAGGACATGAAGATGTATCAACTGCTAGTGAAGAGGAAAAAGAAGAAGAAGCAAGGGAAGGTCCGTCAAACATAAGCTTGTTGGGTGAAAACATTCATAACAAAGGACCTTTAGGAAGGAAATACATGATAAAAATGTTAGCTGGAATAAATCCTAATAAAAACTACCATAGTTATGGAGTAAGATTAACAGAAGAAGGTTTAATGGTTGGTAATAGCCCGGTAAACATTGATGAAAATGATAATATTATTGTTGGTAATCAAAGATATAAGGGCACAAGAGGATTATTTGAATTATTATTTGAAAAAAAGCCTTTAGAATTGTTAGTTAAAGAAGAAGACATGGAAGCATATAAACAGATTTTGGAACACACCAATGCATACAGGAGAAAATATTTAGCTGACCAACCAGTTTTTAGATCTAGGTCTTTAAAATATAGAGTATTTGTATCCAAGTTAATACCAACAACGAGAAGACAACCAATGCCGATAATGCCAAGAAAACCTGTAAAACGAAGGTTTGTGTCATCCACTTTGGATATAAGTGCTCCAGAACCAAGAAAAAGAAACAAATCTGTTACAGGTACAGGTTTAATGAAGAAACTATATAACACAAATGTGATTTATTACAATAATATCAATAAATTGGTGGATAGAATGAAACTAATACATGAAGCTAAAGAAGCGGGTCATACTGGATTGGAAAACGAATGGGTGGCTTTAGTGGATGAACTCCGAAACCGTGGGGTAATCTCATAAAAAATGCGTTACTCACTAGATTACTATTCAGTTGCACCATGAGTGTCGACAAGTTCGGACGTTACTCCTCGGATGGGTTATATTACGCAAATAATTTAAAAAGAGGAGCTGGTTTACCACAAACACCTGATGGGGATTATGATATAACTAATAAAAGGTTAAAAAACATAAAAGATCCCACAGATGAAAACGATGCAATAAATTTAAAAGTATTAAAAGAAAAGATATCACCAACATTAAGACTACAGAAAAACACATATGACGCAGGTAATCATAGAATTGTCAATGTTGGTAAGCCAAATCAAAACGCTGATGCAATAAACAAAGGTTATTTATCATCAGAATTAAAAAATACGTTAAAATTCAATGGAAAAACGTATACTGCTGAAAATAAACGTATATCCAACGTAGATGACCCTAAAGATGCAAAAGACAGCGTAAATAGACGCTATTTACATTCATTAATACCTGAAAAGACAAAAGATGGTTTTTCTTTTTATAAATTTGTTATTAACGATATAGGTTATCCGAAAAATGAAAATGATGCTGTAAATTTAAAATATATAAAAGATCATTGTATTACACGTGATGTAGGAGTTATTGATTGTCTAGGTAATTGTTTAGCGAATGTTAAAGATGGTTCGGCACCATCAGATGGTGCAACAGTGGGTCAAATGAAGGAAACTTTAAAGCAAGAAACATCTGGATTTGTAAAACAGGATCAAGTAGTATCACGGTCGGGTGATGTGTTTGTACAAGGAAATGAAAAGTTTATTTTACTTGAACAAAAAAATAATGTTTGGGATTGCAAAGACATGAAATTATCAAATGCGCATTTAGCTACAGATGCTCATGATGTTCCGATTTTATCACAAGTTTTACATACTAATCCAAACAATTATCATAGAAGTTGGTTGGGTACAAATAGAAGAATAATTGACATATTTCCAGGTATCGATGATTACGATTGTGTTGTAGTAAAACAATCTTTAATATTAGACAAACCAAAAGGTAGTACTTTCAATGCGAAAAATAAGAAAATAGGTAATTTGGCACAAGGAACAGATCCAAAGGATGCTGCAACTGTAGGACAAACATTACAATATGATAGTGCAAATCAAGAGTTTATTTATAATACCAAAAGATTTAAATTAATGGATGTAAATGATTATCAAAATATATTAATTGCAGATCCAAATTCATTTAGCGGATTTAGAAAATTGTCTGGTGAGGAATTTATTCATAAAAATCATGTATTTAGAAATGAAGCAGACAGATCATTAATTAGTGCAGATTTAAAATATTTTAAATGTCCCGGGAATGATGCAAATGTAACTGATGAAGACTAAGAATTTGTATAAAAACTGATATGGGTTAGAAATCGGGACTAATATTATAAAAATGGGTTACACTCTAGAATGTAATTCAGTTGCACCATGAGTGTTGACAAGTTCGGACGGTATTCATCGGATGGATTATATTACTTTAATACTTTAAAAAGAGGTGTTGGATTACCACAAACACCTGATGGAGATTATGATATTAGTAATAAACAGTTAAAAAACATTAATGATCCCACAGATGAAAATGATGCAATAAATTTAAAAGTATTAAAAAAAGAGATAGTACCAACACTGAAATTAGATAAAAACACATATAACGCGGGTAATCATAGAATTTCCAACGTTGGTAAGCCAAATCAAAACGCTGATGCAATAAACAGAGGTTATTTATCATCGGAATTAAAGAATACGTTAAAATTTAATGGAAAAACGTATAATGCTGAAAATCGGCGTATATCCAACGTAGCAGACCCTGTAGATGAAAAAGACAGCATAAATAGACGCTATTTACATTCTATAATACCTGAAAAGACAAAAGATGGGTTTTCTTTTTATAAATTTGTTATTAACGATATAGGTTATCCAAAAAATGAAAATGATGCTGTAAATTTAAAATACATCAAAGATCATTGTATTACACGTGATGTAGGAGTTATTGACTGTCTTGGTAATTGTTTAGCGAATGTAAAAGATGGTTTTGCACCATCAGATGGTGCAACGGTGGGTCAAATGAAGGAAACTTTAAAACAAGAAACCTCCGGTTTTGTGAAACAAAACCAAGTAGTAACACGTCAAGGAGATGTATTTGTACAAGGAAATAAAAAGTTTACTTTACTTGAAGAAAACAATTATGTTTGGGATGGTAAAGGAAAGTTATTGACAAATTTAGGTATTGGTGAAAAGCCTGGTGATGCTGTTACTTATGAACAGATAATACAATTAGAGCCAACTGGAAAAAAATGGTGGAATTGTGATAACAAACGATTAACAAATGTTGCAGACCCTGATTATGCCGATAACGCTGTAACTGTTAATTTTCTTGTTAAAGTAATAGGTAATTTATTATTTGATATGCATAATTATATTGTAGCAGGACAACATAAACCTATTGACGAAAAAATGAGAAATACATGGATTAAACAAGAAATTCTTTATAAATATTTTTTTAATCATAACACACAAAAGTTTAGATCATCAGATTGGGGTACTTTTGATATTTAACTAAATAACACCATATATTACATCATTTATGTGCAACCTGTCATAGAGGTAACACATGGGTTACGCTTTTCAAATATAAAAGACAATCATGGCGTTTCATTACACCAGTCCATATCGAGACACTATACGGAAAGGAGGCGGTATCACGTCCACAGCGGTTTCTCTGTTAAGTAAAGCTTTAAATCGTATTCCAGTAGGATCTATCGTAAACAGAGCAATAGACGCTTTACCATACGAATTTCACATACCGGGAGGTTATCAGTATTGCGGACCAGGAACTAAATTAAAAAAACGACTGGAAAGAGGTGATCCAGGCATAAATAAGTTAGATCAGGCTTGTAAAGAACACGATATCGCATATTCCACGTTTACCGATTCAAAAAATAGGTCAATCGCTGATAAAAAGCTAGCGAATATAGCTTGGCAACGAGTAAAGTCTAGTGACGCTAGTATTGCGGAAAAAGCAGCAGCTTTAGCGGTAACAGCAGGTATGAAGGCTAAAACAGCGGTAGGAGGTGGAAAAAGGAGGGGTAAGAATAAAAAAGGATCAACCAAGAGAAAACATGGTGGTAATATTAGACTAAAAAGACGTTCTCGAGGAAAAATAATAAAAAACCGACAATATGGTCAATGGTAAAAAACGGGGCTGGTCTATACCTAAGACCGTATCGTGCATATTAAATAAAAGAAATCAATTGGTTATACCACATAAAGCGTTGACTAATGTTGAATTATTTAAATATATTTCCTGTTTAAAAATACCATTTTTCCGCGGAGTATTTATGAAAGACAGTTTACCAAAGAAAATATGAAAAATGAGACTGGAATCGTAAATTTGGATAATGCTGAAGGGTCCGGCACCCATTGGGTGTGTTATAAGAAACTAAATAGTAATGTATATTATTTTGATAGTTTTGAAATTTGCCACCACCTAAAGAACTTGAACATTACTTTAAATCTGCTAAAAACATATATTACAACTATAAAAGAGAACAACCTGATAATACTTCAATATGCGGCCATTTATGTTTGGAATTCCTAGCTAAAAGTATCAGTCACTATTGAGATGTCTTCCTATACGGTATCATTAACAGGAAAATCGTCCACTTTACGAAGTATCCTTTTTCCAGCGTTACGCTTGCAAAAAGGAAGATTTTGGGAGGCAGCACTGTTGGATTTTACAACTTACAACTCTATTCCCAATGTTACGGAAGGTAAAAATAACTTATTGCATTATTATAAAGGAAAAGATGCCAGTGGTAAGTTAACAGACTTAGAAGAGTGCAGTTTACCCACAGGTTCATATGAAATTGATCATATTAATGAATTTTTGCAAAATAAAATGGAAAAGACAATATATCGCTAAAAGGTAATAATAATACAATGAAAGCTGAGCTTACTTCAAAATATTATATAGATTTCACTAAGCCAAACTCAATTGGTGATTTATTAGGATTTCCCAAAGATGGAGCAATTTTAGAACCAAATAAAACACATTCCGGTAAACAAACTGTAACAATATTAAAAGTCAATAGTATAGACATAACTTGTAACATTATACAAGGAGCTTACAGAGATGGAGCAAATACTCATATAATACATACTTTTTACCCCAGTGTACCACCCTGGATTTAAAAATTGTTGAAAAGCCGCAAAACCTGGTATATCTACCTTTGAACACCACTTTCATTTCAGACATCGTGTTGAACGTATTGATCAAGACGGTAACTTGATAGATTTCCGAGAAGAGCCTATTACGGTTAGATTACATTTAAAATCAACACTTTAATACAAAATCATGGGTTTAACATTTAAAAGCGAACAACCTACGGGAATCCGCATTAGTAGCTCTTCAGCTGTGGAGGAGTTAACACGCGAGAACATTCGTTTCTTAGAGAGAATTGGATTAAAAGTAACCGATAATGGATATACTGGATATAGCTCAGGGTCCAACATTCGACGAAACCCTATGGGAAAAAGAATATCACACCCACAACCCTTACACTTCATCAAAATTAAACAATAACGATGAAATTCGTATTCCCATACAAAATCAAGACATTTACACGCTACCATGTGAAAGTTACTTGTATATTGAAGGAAAAGTTACTAAAAAGGACGGTACTACTACTGGTACAACAGTTCCATTTATAAATAATCCCATGGCTTTCCTGTTTGATGAAATTAGATATGAAATATCAGGTGTAACAGTTGATTCTACTAAAAAAGTAGGTATTGCAACAACTTTAAAGGGATTAACATCTATATCACCTAATGAAACCAATTTAATACAACCTGCAGGATGGGTTTTACCTGCAAAAGACACAATCACTCCAGGTACAAATGGAAATTTTGATTTTCATATTCCGTTACGTTTGTTGCTTGGTTTTGCTGAAGATTATAGGAAAATAATATTAAACGTTAAACAAGAATTAGTTTTGTTGAGATCTTCAAACGATAAAGATATTATTAAAGCTCCAGACGGTACAACAGATGCAACTTTAGAATGGAAATTAACATTAGACAAAATTGTATGGAGAGTTCCACATGTAAAATTAGCTGACGAGCATAGAATGCTACTATTAAGAAAGTTAAAGGCTGATCGTGATATTGTAATTCCTTTTAGAAGTTGGGAATTTCATGAACATCCCAGCTTGCCAACTACGGATCGACACACTTGGACAGTTAAAACATCTAATTATGTGGAACGAGCCAGGTATATTATATTTGGTTTACAAACAGGCAGAAGAGACACCATCACCAAACATGCAGGCCAATTTGATCATTGCAACTTGAAAAATATTAAAGGTTATTTAAATTCACAATTTTTTCCATACGATAATTTAAATGTGTCATTCGCTAATAAAAAGTACAGCATATTGTACGATATGTATGCAAGATTCCAAAGTTCATATTATGGTAAAACGAATGCACCTTTACTATCACCAGAAAAATACTTAGATGGTTACCCTATAGTTGTAATCGATTGTTCTAAACAAAATGAATCGGTAAAATCATCAAGTGTAGATATAAAAATAGAAATGGAATTCAACGCGCCTATATCGGCTAATACAACTGCATACTGTTTAATTCTACATGATAAAATCGTAACATACACACCTTTAACTGGAATTGTTAAAAATGTATTGTAAAAGACCGGTTTTCCTACATTCCAATGCATTCCGCGAGTATAAAAGCAGAGCGTTCAGCTCGCTCCTTATCAGTTTGTTGCCTGTTGTTGTATGGGTAGCATCTTATTCAATATGGCTTCTCCTAGTGGTACACAAGAAAATGTAGTAGATATTGAGAAGGAGATATCCGACTTTTTAGATCTTCAAGGTCAACCGGAGGGAGATGAACACAACGCTTGCGGACAACTCCACGCCAGTAATAATGTTGAGGAAAAAGGTAAAAGAAGAAAGAATGCACACAAGAGGAAAAGGGATATTGAAGATAATATTTCTCCTAACATATTAAGTGAGGTATTCTTGCGAATATTTTACCCAATCTCTTCCAGTTTGGACAAAAGTGTTTTAATAGGTGTTATGAAATCTACAGATTATTCCCCTACTGTAATTTTAACTCATGGACCCAAAATGATTTTGTTTACGGACACTGCTTGGGAATCGTTTATGAAACACTTGCATCTGCTAGAATGCTATTTAAGTAGTAACATGTTTGGAAGAAAGACAAGAGTAGGCCTTTTGGATTCAAATGTGGAAATCGATATTGTTAAACATCGTGGTGATCATCAGTTGCGGTTTAGAGACACAACAAGACATGATAACAAGATTCAACTTAATCGAGAAGAGTTTTTTATTCTAACTTGTGCAACTGAACCAATAACGAGATACTTGAGACAACTGGTGTTTTCAAGTTCAATTATTAAAGATTATCTGGAAGACACTTTGGACAAACAACCGGACGCACCTATATTGTACGGACCTGTAGATACTTCTATATTCAATAGGGTTCCTCATGAAGTACAAATGTGGAGACAATTGGAAAAGTACGCTCAACTACATAAGAAATCAGTAAAACATGAAAAAGAGGAAGAAGAAGGAGGAGAAGAATCAAGTGTTAGTGATGAAAATGAAAACAAGGAAAATGTAAAGATGGAAACCTAAATGACAATTAACTACACAGCAATGGTTAATTTTTAAAACAATATCAAACACTTTGTGGGGTTAGGCCTACCGGGGACGGTGCCCACGTTAAATATACACCAACGCGCCAACAACTGTACGGCCGGGTATAAAAGTCGTACCTACCGTGGTGTGGAAATCAGTTGACCTTTGGACTTCGTCATGAGCAGACGAGTGATCTTCGCAATGGACAAGGAAGAAGAACAAGTAAAGTCCAAACCTGGTATAATTGAGTTCCAAGCGTTTCGGGGTAATGATGATAGATTTATCATAAAAGAACTTGTGTTTTTCGACATCAATACAAGTGTTCCTTATTCGTTTTTATTTAAACCACCATGTTCTTATTCATCTTTAACCAGTAAAGCCGCTACTACCAACAGATGGATTTCAAAACACTTCCATCATATCGATTGGTATGATGGTTTTACAAGTTACACGGACTTGTATCACATTATGCATCACTTTTCAGACAAGTTTACCAATATTTACACAAAGGGGCTGGAAAAGAAAAGATGGATCGAAGGATTTACTCATGTTCCGGTTAATGATGTGGATTTGGATAAAAACTACAAGTATACGATGGAAAATGTTTGTATTTGTACTAAAAGTCCAGAACATGAAAAAGATAGACATTGCGCTTTAAAAAACGCCTATAAACTCGCATCTTACCTTCAAAGTGGGGAAATGGGGAGTGGTGGGGGTAACGGGGGTTATATAAGTGAGGAGCAGACCGGGACCTGGCATGAGTATTACTCGAGATTCCGAGACGACAACATCTCCCAGCAAGAAGACGAAGAAGACGATCTATAACTTGACCATGGCATCTCACCAGTTCCTGCAAACTTTGGTTGAGCAGTTCAATGCTCACTCCAAATCTACCATACTACCCGTCAAGAAGTGTTCCGAACTTAAAGACGAGAAGCACTACATTATCCACGCCATGAAGAAGATGGAGACTACAGTTGGAGAGGCCATCTGCTGCAGTCTTAGCGAGGCACCATTCACTCCGGGGGATGAGCCCAAGTTCCAAGTCTACCTGCCGAAACGGTTCGTCCATCTCCTCCAGAACGAGGATCTGCGCTCCATCCAACCCGGCTGTCTCTACCTGGTTTCCCACGGTTGCACGGGTAGCAATTCCACCGAGTTGACCATCCACATCGCCGACAAGCAGCAGTGTTAGATTTAAGTTTTACTGTTGTAAATATGTTATTGTAACGTTTTATAAATAAATAAACCATAAAAAACAAAAGACAAAAAAATGCAACATATCAATATGTGAAGTTTGTCACATATTGATATGTTGCATTTTTTTTTTAAACTTCGCGGGTGACCTTGACCTTTGACCTTTGCATTTCACAGTTACCCCCACCACGCTACAAGTCAAACCTGTTTGAATGCAAACACCCCCACCACTTTTTCATATACCTCCAAGCGCTGTGCCTTGGCTTTATTTCTACTCCGGCAGCCAACCTAGCAACATCAGGATGTCTCTCAACGTAAGCTGTGCCAGCTATGAGGAGGTGACTATCAAAACACAACAGGAGCTGAACGATTTGTACAAGGAGTTGCAGCTAATGGTGGCAAGAGGCTACCGTATAAATGTGCAAGTCTACGCTTGCAATATACGGAACACCCGGCAGCCAAAGGAAGAGCCTGGACACTCATCGACAGCTTCCTCACCGACGTCCATGAAGACCGAGCCGGACAACTTGGATTACTTCAGCTGACTAGCAGTTGTATTTCTTGTTCTAACCATTGTAGAATATGTTTATTTTTTCATTATATTAAAGAAGTAAAAGAGCAAAAACACCTATCTTGTTACTGACATATTAGCTCAGTAACAAGATAGGTTTTTTTAAAACACAATTTGAATGACCTTGAAACTTCCCCCTCCACTGCTTTGCTACCCCCACCACTTCACTATTGGTGTACATGGCACATCACGATTAGAAACCTCATTCCATCTTCAACAGCCAAACCGACAACATCAACAATGGCAAACCTACCAACAGATGAAAGATGTCCTCACGCATGCTGCGACTTCATCCACGAGTTAGAGAAAAGGATGCAAGAGAGGGAGATAAGAAGAAAGCAGATCCACTCAGAAAATATCATGATAGTCAACGGCTATCTTTTATTGTTCGGCCTTATTATGGTTGTACTTTTCATACTATATGGTATAGTCACATGTGTCGGCAAGGTTGCAGAAGAAAACGCCCGCCACCATCAGTTGGAAAGTTTCAATGTTACTTTGTAGGTTTTCCTTTTTTTTTAAAACTCCGTTTGGATGACCTTGAAACTTCCCCCACCACTTCACCATGTTCCTGCATAAGTATCACATCACCCGTCATTCCTTGTTCGACAAGCAACCATGGCGGACAACACCATCAGCCAAGCTGACTCCACTACTGATGTTGGAACGACCTTGAACTTTCCCCTCCACTCCTTCCTTTTTTAAAACCCAATTTTAAATGATCTTGAAATTTCCCCCTCTACTTTTCGATAATGTTACAACTGACTGCAGCTCACCTCATTCCTTGCTTAGCTGCCATGGCGGAAAGAACTCTTTCTCAAGTTGACTCCACTACGGACGAAGCATTTCCCTTGCGGTGGACTGTTCATTTACAGGATGCGACAGAAGTGGAAGTCTTGTATCAAAAATTACTCAATGTATTAAACGGGAACCCTGGACCTCTTGAATGTAGAATGGATTTGAATTTTGATGCAACCAGGGTCGGCACAGAACCCTCAACTTCAAGCCAGCCTCAGCAACGAGATTTTACACATTTATACACTCCAATATCACCGGAAGGTGTAACTGTCTGCGAGGCTGACTCAACTACACGTTATGTTCAGCCGAAGCCTTGGGTGTTGATTATTAACAATGTGTACAAAGTGGAATTGGTATGTAATAGATTAAAGGAGTTGATGGTACAAGATCCAGGCCTGCGCTTTCAAATAGATATACATTTCATCTGGAGAGCACCTGCGCGGGGCTCTTCGTCTGACAGCTCTCCAAGTACGACGGACGAGGAGGACAACTAGTCATCTTTTTTAAAACTCCGTTTGAATGACCTTGACCTTTCCCCCTCCACTGAGTTTATTTAAGGTGCACTCTCACTGACTCATCGCGCACCTTCACCGCAGCAACATGGACATTCAACTCAACTACTGTTGCGAACAGAAATGTTTTTCATGGCCAAATGACATTGATGTGGTGGATGGTCTGGCTTGTAGAACATGTGAAGCTTTTGGTCAGTGCATGTGTAAGTGCAAGTCTTGGAAGAAGCCGAAACCGAAGTTGAAGACATTCCATGTGTACCAAATGAGAGGGCATAAGTACACTTGCTGCCCTGAACGTTGCATTGAATTCAAACTAAAACAGCTAACTGGCTGCAAATTGTGCAACAATCATTTTGCAGGTTTTTGCAAACATTATTTAGGAGCGTGTCAATACAGATCAACTTGGCATACCGAAGCACTCACTATCAATGAAATCGCTATAGACTCACAAGAGTAGTCTTTCTACTCTTTGACTTTTTTTAAACTCCGTTTAAATGACCTTAAAATTTCCCCCACCACTTCCCCATATATCTAGAGTACGCAGGGCCCGGAGGTCAGTCGCTCGGCGGCTGTCGTAGGATGCACATCCGTGTTGTGCAGTCTGCTGTGCAGTTTTGATTTTAACCAGTTCAATGTCACCACACTTGAACTCTGGCGAAAACGTCAAGCTGTTAAACACAATCCTAAGCCCCAGGTTCACAGTCAACCTCAAGGTCATCACACTTTAACATGTAAATTTAAGGTAGCACCAAAACGGTGCTACCTGGCTTGACATTTTCAAGTTTCCCGAGGTCATCGCAGTTCCCCCACCACTTCCCATATACCTAGAGTGCGCGGGGCCGGACAGTCAGTCGCTCGGTGTCTGTCGTAGGGTGCACATCGCGGTTGTAGTACTGGTCTAAAGGGGGCTGCTGGCTCACTTCAAGGTCACCCGAGCGGTGTCACATGACGGTTTAGGCAGAGTCACGTTGCAAACTTGCTGTTTCTCGTCTAATTTCGCTCCAAGTCGTCAAGGTCATGGGAACCGGACTGAAACTCGGAGCGTAGTGCGAGAAACAGCAAAAGTGCCAAAAAATTTTAGGTTTCAGCGTGACCTTGACCTTTGTGACATCGATGACGTCATTTTGGTGACGTAAGGGGTGATGACGTCATCAGCACGTCATTTCTGTGACGTCATGGGTGTGACGTCATGGATGTGACGTCATTGGTGATGACGTCATCGATTGCGTCATCGATGACGTCATCGATGACGTCATCGGTGAGGTCATTGACCTCGATGACGTCATCCCTCAGGTGACCTTGAAGTGAGCCAGCAGCCCCCTTTTTCCACTACTTCTATAGTATTTTAGACTCTATACGAACAAAAAATTGATCAATGTATTGCTTTGGATCACATTTCAATATCGGATCACATCAGATTTTTTAATTATATTCTCCGCAACAACTCAAGATAATTTAATGGTTGATAGTTAAATTGTTTATTTTATGTGTTCTTGCAAAATATTTAACTCACAATTATGTGATTTTTAAATTAAATGGTGAAAAATTGGAAAAACCCTGTTGATGGGAAATCTAAGCTGGCCTTCTATCTAAATTAAAGCCTTTGTTCATGACGTATGTGTATTCAAAATTGAAGATCTCTATCATGAAACACACAACCGGTCCATATAACTGCCAGACTATTAATCTTTAAAACGCATGGAACACTCCTACATTATAAAAAAACTGCTTAAAATTATATTTGAAATTAATTTCTTTATAAAAAAAACTTATTTTATTTTGGAGCACTGATTTCATGGAAACATTATGAAAGCAAAATACCCCAGCATATCTGTGTACTCAGCGAATTTCCAACATCATTCAATTTTTTTTTAACTTCCCCCATAAACACCATGGGAACGAGGATGTAGGTTTGCTGCCTTAGGGGTATTGCAAGTAGATATAGGAAAATTCTCAGTGCATGTAACCATAGAAAAACTATTGGTTAGTTTTTCTATGATGTAACTAAATGGCATCAAATTCTGATATTTTAAATTTTCCCATAAATCCCATAGGGGTTGAGTAGGTATGTTTTCCGCCATATAGGTGCTGTAAGTAAATATAAGTTAAACCCCAAATTTGATCAAGTTATGTCAACAAATAAGTGAGATACAGGATTTTGTCACTTCCCCATAAGAATAACATTGAAAACCTATTTTTGGATTTTCTCCGTAACCTGTTAAGCCATGTTAAAAATTCAAAATACTAAATTGTTTGTTTTTTAGGCTCTTTTAAATAGTTTTGGTGAAAATTATTGAATTTTAAAAACTTATGTCCAAAAATACCATAAACCCATTTTTGAGCCTTTTGAAACCTCATAAAACCCTGTTCCCATAACCGGATAATGCTGGTTCGCAATTAAAATTATTCGCTGGTTAAAATTATTTTTCAATAAAATTTGGTACATACCTTTATTAGATGTAAGTAACTAATATTTGCTCAAACCCCCCATGGAAGGAAACCTACATATTAAATCCCATGTCGTTTTAATAGAAAACGAGTCGTTGCCCGTCGATACTCGACGAATACATCTCCAGTCTAAAGCTAGGCAGATGGTATGAAACTTGTATAAACTGAAAATAACATACAATCACGTAATTAAATAAACTAATTGTCACTCCCTGAAACTCCGAATAAAAACTGCATGTTAATAAACACCATCCCATTTCGTAAATCATCGTTAGTAGTGTAAAATTGCGGCCGCTGGCCCAGTTCAAGGTCACCTGAGGGATGACGTCATCGAGGTCAATGACCTCACCGATGACGGCATCGATGACGCAATCGATGACGTCATCACTAATGACGTCATTTCGATGACGTCACACCCATGACGTCACAGAAATGACGTGCTGATGACGTCATCACCCCTTACGTCATCAAAATGACGTCACCGACGCCACTGAGGTCAAGGTCATGCCGAAACTTAAAATTTTTTGGCACTTTTGCCGTTTCTCGCACTACGCTCCGAGTTTCAGTCAGAGTCCTCGTGACCTTGACCACTTGGAGCGAATTTCCGACGAGAAACGGCAAAAGTGCCAAGTTAAACTCGAGTTTCTGACATGACTCTGCCTAAATGGGCAATCGGTTATCCCTCAGGTGACCTTGAATCAGTACAACGCCCGCAATTTCATGTTATTGTGACCTTGAAAACTTAACAACGGAGCGCCGACACCGATGCGCACCCCACGACAGCCACCGAGTGACTGACTGTCAGGCTCTGTGTACTCTAGGTATATGGGGAAGTGGAGGGGGAAATCTCAAGGTCATCCAAATGGAGTTTTAAAAAAGTTGAAGAGTAGAAAGACTACTCTTGTGCTTCCTGGGCGACTTCATCAATTTCCAACGGATCTGTAAACCAATCCGATCTGTAGCGGCAGGAGTCCAGAAAACAGGTGCACCACCCATCAGGTTGTCCGTAGCACTTCCGACAATTGGTAAGATTGGAGAAGTGAAATTTAATACGCCGCTGCGGACAACAAGTATAAAAGTATTTGGATTTGTAGATTTTGAAAGTTTGTAGTACCGGTGGTGGCAGCTGTTGGTTCTTGCATCTACACCTGCAACATCCGAAGCATTCACATTGCCGGCAGGCCAGCCCATCCACTTGCCACTTTGGTAAGAGGAAACACTTATCCTCACAGCAATAGGTTGTCCCCGTCTCTTCCTCCCAACGCTTCTTTGCACAATATGTGACGCCTTGTATCTCCAAACACCTATGCTCGCAACATGAGATGCGCTTACTTTCCATAGTTGATGTTGCTTTGACGAGGGAGCACGATGAAGTGATGCTGTGGTCAGTGGGAATGGGGTTTATATAAACTAAGGTGAGTGGAGGGGGAAAGGTCAAGGTCATCCAAATGGAGTTTTAAAAAAAGAAAAGAGTAGAAAGACTACTCTTGTGTATCTATAGCGATTTCATTGATAGTGAGTGCTTCTGTATGCCAAGTTGATCTGTACTGACAGGCTCCTAAATAATGTTTGCAAAACCTGCAAAATGATTGTTGCACAATTTGCAGCCAGTTAGCTGTTTCAGTGTGAATTCAATGCAACGTTCAGGCAACAAGTGTAAATAAATAAATAAATAAATAAATAAAAAGGCCTTTATTCATGAGCGTTTCTCAGTACAATGACTGCTTTACAGAATAACTCAAGTCAAAAAATAAAAAATACAATACTCTAAAACTAACACAAAAACAAAATTACATTTCATGGATACAAATTTGACAAGAAAAATGTTTTTACATGCCTTTTGAAAGCTGTGGGTGCTAACAGTTGTAGGTCACTGGGGAGGTCATTGAAAGTTTTTGGTCCAAAATAGGAAAAACTTTTCCTACCGGCCTCCAACCTGACTTTTGGAAAATGCAAGCGGTTGTCCTGTCGAGTACTTCGCAGAGCGACCTGCCTCCGTGTACAAGCCTTTCAAATAGGTAGTGCGGCTCCTGCTGAGCCAATACCTGGTGGACAAGTTTGCAAGTTTGCATTTTGCAAACAATAGCTGGCGGCAAAATACCAGCAGCATCGCGAAAGGCGGACACGTGGTCACGTCTACGAAGATTGTAGACGAAACGCACGGCAGTGTTTTGTAGCTTCTGGATTCGGTGCATTTCTTCTTTAGCAATGCTATTTCCAAAAGCAGGAAGACAATAGTACAGCACTGAAAAAATTAATGACTTAACAAGTTGTAGTTTCGCACCATCTGGTAGGACGGAAGTGTACCTGTACAAACCTCGCAGCCTTCCCAAAGCCAGTTGAGAGACATAGGTGATATGGTCAGAGAAAGTGAGCTCGCTATTAAGTACAAGGCCCAAACTCTTGACAGAATTTGTCAGCTTCAGAAATTGCCCTTCAAGTTGTATTTGCACATCTGCATCAATGATGTTTTGAATAATGTTGGGCGTTGCAATATGGAGTACTGTGCACTTCTCAGAGTTCAACTTGAGACCATGTCTCAGTGACCATTTACCTATACTCGCAAGATCAGAGTTAATTTTCTCTAGAGCTTGCCCAATCAAATTAGGCTCGTAGGAAAAATGCAGTTGGCAATCGTCAGCGTAAGCGTGAACATTTCAGTAACGCACGCAACTGGCAAAATCAGCAGTGTATAAGGTGTAAAGGATGGGACCCAGACAACTCCCCTGCGGTACCCCTCTTGGCTTTGCAAGGGGAGATGAAAAATCTGTGCCCAACCTAGTCACCTGACACCTTTTTTCTAAATAGGATCTGATCCATGTGACTGCACTTTCCTGAAAACCAAAATATTTCAGCTTTGCGAGTAACAAACTGTGGCTTATGGAATCGAAGGCCTGCGAATAATCGAGCATGATAAGAGAGCTACACCTGCCTCCGTCCCTAGCCCCAAACAAGTCAGCAAACATATTCACCAATGCTGTGCATGTGCTATGATTTTTTCTAAATCCAGACTGTAAACTCGGGAGTAGGCTTTCTTTTTGTATGAATTCAACTATCTGTCGTATGGCTAATTTTTCAAGAACTTTAGACATTGCCGGAAGTACAGAAATAGGTCTTAATTCATTAACAGTTGAGGGATTTGTAGTTTTTGGCATTGGGTAAACTATACTTTCTTTCCATGCAATCGGAAACATGCCAGTCAGTAAAGATTCATTCATCAGAGAGGTTATGGCACCAATGGCAAAGGGGCTAACAGCCTTTATCATCAAAATACTCAATTCGTCAATACCAACCGCTCTAGAAGTTATCTCGTTTATAGCCGCCTTTACTTCTCTCTCAGAAACCTTTCTAAAAACAAAGTTATTTTTATATTGACCTCTTTCATTACTGTAGAAACTGATCAGCTCTGTATCTGCCTCAGAAAATGACCCCATATTAACAAAATAATCATTCAGTTCATTGACTGCAAATTTTTCAGGAAGTGTGTTATTTCTTCTTTTACCTACAATTTCACTTTGTTTCAGGCATTTCCAGAACTCTCTACTATCTTTACAGTCCGTCACTTTCTTTGCAAAGAAGCATTTTTTTGCCTGCCTTATTGCTCCATTTAGCCTGTTTCTTACTTTCTTATATTCCGTCCAATCACATGCCAGCATTGTATTTGAGAACTTTCTTCTCAGTTTGTTTTTCAATTTTGTCAACGAAATAATTTCTTCATTTCTCCATGGGGATTTTCTTTTACTTACTCTTTTTGTTACTACTGGTGCTAAAGTATCATAAATATTTCGTATATTTGAAGTAATGAATTCATTCTTTTTATCTACTCCATCCATCTTATAAACATTCTTCCACTCAACTCCAGCTAGCATGTTAAGTGCATCGGAAATATTAAACTTTGAAAAATCTCTATAAGTAACATATTTTGCAGTAACTTTTTCTCTTTTGTATTTAAGCTCACAAAAAACCAGTTTATGGTCAGTTATCCTCATGTTTCTGCAATCCAAAATGCTAGAAGCATCAACTACACCACACTTTTCTATTTGCAGGGCTTTATTGGTAATTATATGGTCAATTAAAGTGGCTGATCTGGTAGTTACTCGAGTTGGTTCAGAGATATGCTGTACTGTGTTGTATATTTTTAAAAGTCTTCGAAAATATTTTGCTTCATTACAGGTATTTGACAATAAATCAATATTTGTATCTCCTAGACATAAGACGGAATCTACTTCAATTGCCTTGTCCACAAACAATGCCTGAAACAAGGAACCGAAGCAGGTGTAACTAACATGTGGCGGTCTGTACACGATGGCAATACCGATTTTGGCCCCTCTCGTTTTCAAGACCACAGAGATAAATTCTATGCCTGGGTCCACACCGATAAGATTGAGAATCTCATAAACCAAACCTTCTTTGATATAGAGAGCAATACCTCCTCCACTTTTAGCGGCTCTATCAGCTCTGAGAAAAGTGTAGCCAGGTATCTTATAGTGGTCAGAGGGGATGCTGGGATTAAGCCAAGCTTCTGATACACCAAAAACATCGAAACTAAAGTCATTAATCAGTGCACACATCTCCTCAAAACCTGTATTAAGAGAGCGCATATTTAAATGTGCAAAACACAGGTTTGTACTAGGCCGTTTCCCGACTCCCGGGGAGAGACCAGTCCCAAGCCCTCCTTTGCAGCAGGGAGAGCCGTAGGTACCGGGTCTCCCTCCAGTGCCAATGGGACGTCATCTTGGATGGCATTAACAGCCGAACTCCCAGCAATACTGAGAGCCGCCGGTACCACCGCCTCAAACAAAGAGGTCAGTCGTGATACGCCAATCCTGTTGAGATGTCTTCCATCACGGGCGAGGTGTCTCCGCGCGACCCAACAGTTGGCCTCCACGAACATGACTCCAAAATTATTGCACATCAGGTCAAGTTGTGTGTTAAAATCCATGAGTGCTTTGTAACTAATGTCAGACCGAGTAATAATGCTGTTTACATATATTTTAGAATTTGGAAAATTAGTTTTAGCAGTAAACAGCAGATCTGCCATGTCGTGGAGAGCCTCCCGCTTGCCATGCCCCCCATTATAACCAGGACCTCCCCTGTAACCCCTCCTCAGGTTGTTCGTACCTACATGGATGTGTATAACAGCTAGATTATAGTTAACATAGTTTAACAAGACATGCTTAATATCACTTATTCGGGCTCCAGGGCAACATTTTACAATAGCACCTTTTTTCACCAGTCTTGTGCCAGAGTGTCGAATTATAGAATCACCTATAATCAAGACCTTACTTAAGCTAACATGGTCAACATCACAATCAACAGCTTGATTGACAAACACTGAAGATTCCATTGGTTCTGAACAATCTACATCTACGTTACAAACACCTGAGGAACTACTTCCAGATGTGAACCCAGCTTTCAAACTTTTTCCTTGATTTTTTTTTTACCCTTTACTTGTGACTTTCTTTTTTTATTATAAACCATGGAAGATTCGATTTTTTCCATAGTGTAATTTTCGTCCAAACTTTGGACCACTGGATTTATGACATCCAGAACTTCAAATCTGTTGCGGCAAAAAACACTTGGGGCACCCAAGCACACTCGTTTTTGCCTGCGACTACTACCAGATTTGACTGTAGTCCACTCAACATTAGCTTGTTTTAATAATTTAACAACATCATTCTTTTTTTGTTTAATTACACATTCTTTTTTAACAGCAAGATCAGTTTGTGCGTGCTTGTCTAACCCCCACCAATTTTCAAACTCCAAATTGTCTGGAGTCTTGCTACAATAAAATTGCAAAATTTGTTTGGCATTCACCAAAACATTTAAACCACACTCAAATGAATTAAATTGCTGAAAGCATGGCATTTCAACAACGTTATCTTTGGTAATGTTTAACTTTTCTGCAAGCAGTTCAGCAGACTTTGCATTTAACCCAGATATTGAATCAAAATGGAAGGCTTTTGATGCCTTCTTATCACAGAAAAGAAGACTCCAATGAGAGCCTGAGTCTGCATTTGGGCTTACAGAGTTACTTAAGCAGCAAAAAATATACCTTAACTTAGGTGAGCTAAGCTGACAGAAGGACTCGTACAAATTGTCCTGAGAACTAAGTTTTAACAGTTGTGATAAAGAGGGTTCTAAGAAAATAATCTCATCATTGTCTACACTAGATGACATTGCTTCAAAATAAGCTTTCACTGTGCCATCATCAGCCCAAAGATCCTTATTATTCCAGGATTTCTTAGTTGTACCTTCTAAAGCTAAAACTTGACTACTAAGAAGACCTATTTTGTGGTTTGATTGAGACACAGCTGCACTCAATGCTTTACTGCGCTCCATCAATTGCTCATTTTTTTCTTTTTCATTTTTTAAATGACTTAAAGCTAAGTTTGTCGCAGTTTCAGCCTCTCTACATTGTATAACACTGTCATGAAGTTTCCGTTCTAAGTCACTTATCTTAACTTTAAGATTAACAACCTCTTCATTTACATCATCTTGTAACTTAAAAGAACTATTCATTTCCTTAACCCTTAATTCTTTTTCAACTTCTAGTTTGGAGACTAATGTACGTATTTCACTGTATGAAGCTTCTAAAGCGTCATGCTGAGTGACTGATTCTGAGTTTAAACTATCCATTTTTTTCAAAATCAACTCAATAGTACATACTAGATCATTTAAGTCAAGTTCAGGATGGTTTGAGATTACATTATTTAATTTTGAACTAAGATTTATAATCAAACCCTCCACACTATCGTCAACAGCGTTAGAATAGTGCTGACTCCTTGTCATTACCATTCTGACATGAAAAAATATTGCAGAGAAAAAAAAAATTTATTCTAGTATGTTATATTTACAGACAATTAACATAATACACATAGAGTCAAAAGAAAACATAAAAAAGTCCGAAATTCGTCCCTGGTGCAATGCAGCACAGCAGCAGCTCGGTGTGTCGGTGGTATCCGGGAGTTGCAGGCGCACGCAAAAGTCCAGCGAGGTCTTGCGGGATGATCAGGGGGAAAACGGCACTAGCTGGGTAGATGATTTCCACAGCGGTGGCAACACTGCTTCCGGCCGTGACGTGACGGGTAAAACGGGGAAAAGCAGGGAAAGGTGGCGCTGGCTAGGTGCAGCGGTGGTCACACTGCTTCCGGCCGTGACTTCACTGACATGACTTTTCGGCGACTCGACAGGCTCCTGAACCACGTGTTAGCGGACGACTTCTAGGTTAATCACAGTTGTCAGTTTCCCAGTACACAGTTGTACTTACAATTCAGTAAGAGTATAGTGTTTTTGTATGGCCCACTCCAAAGTAGATCACTGCTCCTTACACTAATTTGACGCAAGTGAAATAAAAGTACGTAAAAAATATTGAAATGAAATTTCACATAAAATCTTGCTTCCTTCAAATGACAGGCAGTCCTTGCAAGTGTACTTATGCCCTCTCATCTGGTACACATGGAATGTCTTCAACTCTGGTTTCGGCTTCTTCCAAGACTTGCACTTACACATGCATTGACCAAAAGCTTCACATTTTCTACACGCCAGGCCATCCGCAACATCAATGTCATTTGGCCATGAAAAACATTTCTGTTTGCAACAGTAGTTGAGTTGACTCTCCATGTTGCTGTGGTGAAGGTGCGCGATGAAATGATGCTGCAGTCATTGAGAGTGCACCTTAAATAAACTCAGTGGAGGGGGAAAGGTCAAGGCCATCCAAACGGAGTTTTAAAAAAGATAACTAGTCGTCCTCCTCCTCGTCCGTTGTACTTGGAGAGCTGTCAGACGAAGAGCCCCGTGCAGGTGCTCCCCAGATGAAAAACAAATCAATTTTAAAACGAAGACCAGGATCTTGCATCATCAATTCCTTTAATTTGTCACATACTAAGTCGACCTTGTGTAAGGTGTCAACAACAAGCTTCCAATTCGTTGGCTCAATATAACTTGTAGTAGAGTCAGCCTCGCTGATAACCACATCCTCCGGCCGTATTGGAGTGTAAAGATGTGTAAAGTTCTTCGGCTGTAGCTGAGGTTTAAGCTGGCTGGAAGTGGAAGGTTGAGTGTGGACCCCCGTTGCATCGAAATCCATAGTCATCCTACATTCAATGTTAGGGTTTTCGTTTAAAACATATACCAATTTTTCATGCAACATATCTACTTCTGCTGAATCTTGCAGATGAACATTCCAAGAAAATGGCCATTCTTCATCCGTAGTCGAGTCAACTTGAGAAAGAGTGCTGTCCGCCATGATAGCTAAGCAAGGAATGATGTGAGCTACAGACTGTGGTAACAGTATTGAAAAGTAGAGGGGGTAAACCAAAAGTATGTGGAGGGGGTATTTTCAAGGTCATTTAATTTGGGTTTTTAAAAAAGGAAATAGTGGAGGGGGAATTCTCAAGGTCATCCAATTTGGGTTTTAAAAAAAAAGGAATGAAGGTTACTCCTCTTCAGCCTCGTTGTCCCCCACATCCTCATTAGCCTCATCTTCATCGACGTCAGACTCGCCGTAAGGGTAGATCGGGGACATGGGCGAATATTGTGGAGATTGTTGACCGTTGTTATCGTCCCCTTGCATTCTAACTTGGGACCAATCATAATTTAAATTCATTTGTATTATGATCCCAGGGTTGTCCCGCAGTATTTCCTTCATCCGTTCGCAAATTGTTTCCAAATAGTGTACACTATCGATCGACAGTGTCCAACCCGTACTTGTACCAACATCAGTAGTGGAGTCAGCTTGGCTGATGGTGTTGTTGTCTGCCATGGTTGCTTGTCGGACAAGGAATGACGGTTGATGTGATGCTCATGCAGGAACATGGTGAAGTGGTGGGGGGTGTGGTGGAGTAGTGGGGGAATTTTCAAGGTCATCCAAACGGAGTTTTAAAAAAGGAAAACCTACAAAGTAACATTGAAACTTTCCAATTGATGGTGGCGAGCGTTTTCTTCTGCAACCTTGCCGACACATGTGACTATGCCATACAGTATGAAAAGTACAACCATAATAAGGCCGAACAATAAAAGATAGCCGTTGACTATCATGATATTTTCTGAGTGTATCTGCTTTCTTCGTATCGCCCTCTCCTGCATCCTCTTCTCCAACTCGTGGACGAAGTCACAGCAAACGTGAGGACATGTTTTATCCGTTGGTAGGTTTGCCATTGTTGATGTTGTCGGTTTGGCTGTTGAAGATGGAATGAGGTTTCCAATTGTGATGTGCCATGTACATCAATAGTCAAGTGGTGGGGGTAGCAAAGCAGTGGAGGGGGAAGTTTCAAGGTCATCCAAATTGTGTTTTAAAAAACCCTATCTTGTTACTGAGCTTATATGTCAGTAACAAGATAGGTGTTTTTGCTCTTTTACTTCTTTAATATAATGAAAAAATATACATATTCTATTATTGTAAGAACAAGGAAGACAACTGCTAGTCAGCTGAAGTAGTCCAAGTTGTCTGGCTCGGTCTTCATCGACGCCGGTGAGGAAGCCGTGGAGGAGTGTCCAGGCTCTTCTTTTGACTGCCGGGTGTTCCGTATGTTGCAAGCGTAAACTTGCACGTTTATACGGTAGCCTCGTGCCACCATGAGCTGCAACTCCTTGTACAAGTCGTTTAGCTCCTGCTGAGTCTTGATGCTCACCTCCTCGTAACTTGCGCAACTGACGTTCAGAGACATCCTGATGTTGCTAGGTCGGCTGCTGGAGTAGAAATGAAGCCGAGGCACAGCGTTTAGAGGTACATGAAAAAGTGGTGGGGGTAATGGTGGTGGGGGTATGGAAGATCCAATTAAACACTTCTAAACTTTTTCCATTGATACAGTGGGATGGAACAAATAGCACAGGTGTCCTTGTAGTTTTCAAATCTAAACATCGGTGCTAGAAATCCGAACTGTTTTCTACCACCTTCCTGTACGAACCGTCGAAGGTCTCTGACGGCAGCATTGCCACAAGGCCTACAAAACTTTTCCCCGTCTTGGAACCTATACCAGGAGTATCCCGAATACCCTCTATTATCTTTCTTGTACTCTTCGATATCCTGTTTTACTGTTATAGGGATATTATCTCGTAAAGCCGTCTGGAATAAAGATGCGTCAGTTATAACTCGTTGTAAGCAAAGCTCGTACAAGGTGCTCATCGTTTGCTAGTTGGCAACAGAATGACCGTTTTTCGCATCCAAGCAGGTTTGAATCCTAGTGCGGTAGTGGGGGTAATTACGGTAGTGGGGGTAGTTGTGAAATGCAAAGGTCAAAGGTCAAGGTCACCCGCGAAGTTTTAAAAAAAAATGCAACATATCAATACGTGAAGTTTGTCACATATTGATATGTTGCATTTTTTGTTTTTTTATTTTTTTGTCTTTTATGATTCGTTTATTTATAAAACATTACAACAACAACATATGTACAACATTAAAACCTAAATCTAACACTGCTGCTTGTCAGCGATGTGGATGGTCAACTCTGTAGAATTGCTACCCGTGGAGCCGTGCAACACCAGGTATAGACACCCGGGTTGAATAGAGCGAAGATCCTCGTTTTGTAGAAGATGGACGAATCTCTTGGGCAGGTACACCTGGAACTTTGGTTCATCCCCGGAGTAAACGGTGCCTCGCTGAGACTGCAGCAGATGGCCTCCCCAACTGTAGTCTCCATCTTCTTCATAGCATGGATTATGTAGTGCTTCTCGTCTTTTAGTTCCGAGCACTTCTTTACAGGTAATATTGTTGACTTGGAGTGAGCATTGAACTGCTCGACCAAAGTCTGAAGGAACTGGTGAGATGCCATGGTCAGGTTACAGATCGTCTTCTTGCTCGGAGATGTTGTCGTCTCGGAATCTCGAGTAATACTCATGCCAGGTCCCTGTCTGCTCCCCACTTATATACTCTCCGTTACCCCCACCACTCCCCAATTCCCCACTTTGAAGGTAAGAGGCGAGTTTATAGGCATTTTTCAAAGCGCAATGTCTATCTTTATCATGTTCTGGGCTTTTTGTACAAATACATATGGTTTCCAGCATGTATTGATAATTCTTATCCAATTCCACATCATTAACCGGAACATGAGTAAATCCTTCGATCCATCTTTTCTTTTCCAGCCCTTTTGTGTAAATATTGGTAAACTTGTCTGAAAAGTGATGCATAATGTGATACAAGTCCGTGTAACTTGTAAAACCATCATACCAATCGATATGATGGAAGTGTTTTGAAATCCATCTGTTGGTAGTAGCGGCTTTACTAGTTAAAGACGAATAAGAACATGGTGGTTTAAATAAAAACGAATAAGGAACACTTGTATTCATGTCCAAAAACACAAGTTCTTTTATAATGAATCTATCATCATTACCACGAAACGCTTGAAACTCAATAATACCAGGCTTGGACTTTACTTGTTGTTCTTCTCCCTTGTCCATTTTGAAGGTCACACGTCTGCTCATTACGAAGTCAGGAGGTCAACTGATTTCCACACCACGGTAGGTACTACTTTTATACCAGGCCGTACAGTTGTTGGCGCGTTGGTGTATATTTAACGTGGGCACCGTCCCCAATAGGCCTAACCCCACAAAATGTTGGTTATTGTTTTAAAAACTAACCATTGTCATTTAAGTTTCCATCTTTATATTTTCCTTGTTTTCATTTTCATCACTAACACTTGATTCTTCTCCTCCATCTTCCTCTTCTTCCTGTTTTACTGATTTCTTATGTAGTTGAGCGTACTTTTCCAATTGTCTCCACATCTGTACTTCATGAGGAACTCTATTAAATATAGAAGTATCCACAGGTCCGTATATTAAGGTGCGTCCGGTTGTTTGTCCAAAGTGTCTTCCAGATAATCTTTAATAATCGAACTTGAAAACACCAGTTGTCTCAAATATCTTGTTATTGGTTCAGTAGCACAAGTTAAAATGAAAAACTCCTCTCGATTAAGTTGAATTTTGTTATCATGTCTTGTTGTGTCTCTAAACCGCAGCTGATGATCACCACGATGCTTAATAATATCGATTTCCACATTTGAATCCAAAAGTCCTACTCTTGTCTTTCTTCCAAACATGTTACTACTTAAATAGCATTCTAGCAGATGCAAGTGTTTCATAAATGATTCCCAAGCACTGTCCGTAAACAAAATCATTTTGGGTCCATGAGTTAAAATTACAGTAGGGGAATAATCTGTAGATTTCATAACACCGATTAAAACACTTTTGTCCAAACTGGAAGAGATTGGGTAAAATATTCGCAAAAATACCTCACTCAATATGTTTGGAGAAATATTATCTTCAATATCCCTTTTTCTCTTTTGTATATTCTTTCTTCTTTTACCTTTTTCTTCAACATTATTACTGGCGTGAAGTTGTCCGCAAACGTTTTGTTCACCTCCTTCCTGGTGACCTTGAGGATCTAAAAACTCAGATATCTCCTTCTCAATATCTATCACATTTTCAGGTGTACCACTAGGAGAAGCCATATTGAATAAGATGCTACCCATACAACAGTAGGCAACAAACTGATGGGGAGCGGTCTGTACGCTCTGCTTTTATACTCGCGGAATGAAACAAAACCGGTTTTTACAGTACATTCTTAACAATTCCAGTTAAAGGTGTGTATGTTACAATTTTATCATGTAGAATTAAACAGTATGCAGTTGTATTAGCCGGTATAGCAGCGTTGAATTCCATTTCTATTTTTATATCCACACTTGATGATTTTACTGATTCATTTTGTTTAGAACAATCAATTACAACTATTGGGTAGGCATCGTAATATTTTGAAGGTGATAATAAAGGTGTATTTGCTTTACCGTAATATGAACTTTGGAATCTTGCGTACATATCGTACAATATACTGTATTTCTTCTTAGTGAATGACACATTTAAATTGTCGTATGGAAAGAATTGTGAATTTAAATAAACTTTAATATTTTTCAAGTCACAATGATCAAATTGTCCTGCATGTTTAGTGATGTCGTCTCTTCTACCTGTTTGTAAACCAAATATAATATACCTGGCTCGTTCTACATAATTTGATGTTTTAACAGTCCAAGTGTGTCGATCCGTAGTAGGTAAACTGGGATGCTCATGGAATTCCCAACTCCTAAATGGAATAACAATATCACGATCGGCTTTTAATTTTCTTAAAAGTAGCATTCTATGCTCGTCAGCTAATTTAACATGTGGAACTCTCCATACAATTTTGTCTAATTTTAATTTCCATTCTAGGTTTGCATCAGTCGTATTATCTGCAGCTTTAATAATGTCTTTATCGTTAGAAGACCTCAACAAAACTAACTCTTGTTTAACGTTTAATATTATTTTCCTATAATCTTCAGCAAAACCAAGCAACAAACGTAATGGAATATGAAAATCAAAATATCCATCTGAATTTGGAGTGATCGTGTCAATTGTAGGTAATACCCATCCGGCAGGTTTAAGTAAATTGGTTTCATTGGGTGTTATAGATGTTAGTCCTTTTAAAGTTGTTGAAATACCTACTTTTTTAGTAGAATCAACTGTTACACCTGATATTTCATATCTAATTTCATCAATTAGGAAAGCCATAGGATTATTTATAAATGGAACTGTTGTACCAGCAGTAGTACCGTCCTTTTTAGTAACTTGTCCTTCAATATACAAGTAACTTTCACATGGTAGTGTGTAAATGTCTTGATGTTGTATGGGAATACGAATTTCATCGTTATTGTTTAATTTCGATGAAGTGTAAGGGTTGTGGGTGTGATATTCTTTTTCCCATAGGGTTTCGTCGAATGTTGGACCCTGCGCTATATCCAGTATATCCATAATCGGTTAATTTTAATCCAACTCTCTCTAAGAAACGAATGTTCTCGCGTGTTAACTCCTCCACAGCTGAAGAGCTACTAATGTGGTTTCCCGTAGGTTGTTCACTTTTAAATGTTAAACCCATGGTTTTTGTATTAAAGTGTCGATTTTAAATGTAATCTAATCGTAATAGGCTCTTCTCTGAAGTCTACCAAGTTACCGTCTTGATCCAATACGCTCAACACGATGTCTGAAATGAAAGTGGTGTTCAACGGTAGATATACCAAGTTTTGTGGCTTTTCAACAATTTTAAATCCAGGTGGTACACTTGGGTAAAAAGTATGTATGATGTGGGTGTTAGCCCCATCCCTGTAAGCACCTTGTATAATGTTACAAGTTATGTCTATACTATTGACTTTTAATATTGTTACTGTTTTCTTACCGGAATGTGTTACATCTGGTTCTAATACAGGCCCATCGTTGGAAAATCCTAATAAATCACCAATTGAGTTTGGTTGAGTGAAATCTATATAATATTTGGAAGTAATTTCAGCTTTCATCGTATTATTATTACCTTTTAATGTTATATTGTCTTTTCCCATTTTAGTTTGCAAAAATTCATTTATATGATCAATTTCATAAGAACCTGTGGGTAACCTGCACTCTTGTAAGTCTGTAAATTTTCCACTGGCATCCTTTCCCTTATAATAATGCAATATGTTATTTTTACCTTCCGTAACATTGGGAATAGAGTTGTACGTTGTAAAATCCAATAGTGCCGCCTCCCAAAACCTTCCTTTTTGCAAGCGTAACGCTGGAAAAAGGATACTTCGTAAAGTGGACGATTTTCCTGTTAATGATACCGTATAGGAAGACATCTCAATAGTGACTGATACTTTTAGCTAGAAATTCCAAACATAAATGGCCGCATATTGAAGTATTATCAGGTTGTTCTCTTTTATAGTTATAATATATGTTTTTAGCAGATTTAAAGTAATTTTGAAGTTCTTTTGGTGGTGGCAAATTACCGAAACTATCAAAATAATATACATTGTTATTTAGTTTCTTATAACAAACCCAATGGGTGCCAGGCCCTTCAGTATTATCCAAATTTACAATTCCAGTCTCATTTTGCCACATTTTCTTTGGTAAACTGTCTTTCATAAACACACCGCGAAAAAATGGTATTTTTAAACAGGAAATATATTTAAATAATTCAATATTGGTTAATGCTTTATGTGGTATGACCAATTGATTTCTTTCATTTAATATGCACGATAAGGTCTTAGGTAAAGACCTGCCCCGTTTTTTACCATTGACCACACGGTGGGCTTCTTCCTGCCTTTTCTTGTAGATCGTCGTCTTCTTTTTATATTTCCTCCATGTTTTCTTGTGGTTGACCTCCTTTTTACTCTCCTTCTCCTCCTTCTTCCACCTCCTACTGCTGTTTTAGCCTTCATACCTGCTGTTACTGCTAAAGCTGCTGCTTTTTCTGCTATGCTAGCGTCACTTGATTTTACTCGTTGCCAAGCTATGTCCGCAAGCTTTTTGTCAGCTATTGATCTATTTTTTGAATCGGCAAACGTGGAATATGCGATATCGTGTTCTTTACAAGCCTGATCTAACTTGTTTATGCCAGGATCGCCTCTTTCCAGTCGTTTTTTTCAATTTAGTTCCTGGTCCGCAATACTGATAACCTCCTGGTATATGAAATTCGTATGGTAATGCGTCTATTGCTCTATTTACTATGGATCCTACTGGAATTTGTTTTAAAGCTTTACTTAACAGAGAAACCGCTGTGGACGTGATCCCACCTCCTTTTCTTGCAGTGTCTCGATATGGACTGATGTACTTGAACGTCATTATTGTCCTTTTATAATGGCAATGTGCAACTCATGTGTTAACTCTATGACAGGTTGCACATAAATGAAGTCATTTATTGAGTTATTTACTTAAATATCAATATCACCCCAATCTGATGATCTAAACTGTTTCGTTTTAGGGTTAATAAAGTATTTATTATAAATTTCTCGTTTAATATACTCACCTCTCATGGATTCAGCATAAGTATTATGACCTGATTTTCCTTGAAGAATATCTGGTGTAAAATGATTGTGTAAATCAAATATCGCATTACCTAAAACTTTTACAAGAAAATTAACAGTGACAGCATTATCTACATGTTCAGGGTCTTTAAGGTTTGTTATACGTTTATTATTACAATTATACACTTTACTATCCTTTAATGATGTTGTAATGGTCTGTCCTACAGTTGCAGCATCATTTGCTTCTCTTCCTTGTGCCAAGTCTCTTATCACTCTATTATTACATGTAAACCATCTAAAATATCGATCTGGATCTAGATGTACGGTTTGTGATAAAGCAGCTGCATCATGTTTTTCATAACCCCATCCCATATTTGATAACTTTTTATCCATGCAATCCCAAGCATCATTTTTGTATGTTAATAAATTAAATTTTTCATTACCTTGAACAAATTCATCCCCTTGCTTCGATACTACTTGATCTTGTTTTACAAAAGAGGTTGTTTCTTGTTTTAAGGTTTCCATCATTTGACCCACTGTTGCACCATCTGATGGCGCCGAACCATCTTTAACATTTGCTAAACAATTATTAAAACAATCTATAACCCCTACATCACGTATGATGCAATGATCTTTAATATATTTTAGATTTACAGCATCGTTTTCAGTTTTTGGATAGCCTATATCATTAATAACAAATTTATAAAAAGAAAATCCATCTTTTGTCTTTTCAGGTATCAAAGAATGTAAATAGCGTCTATTTACGCTGTCTTTTGCATCTTTAGGGTCATCTACGTTGGATATACGTTTATTGTTAGCACTATACGTTTTCCCATTGAATTTTAACGTATTTTTTAATTCAGATGACAAATAACCTTTGTTTATTGCATCACCGTTTTGATTTGGTTTACCAACGTTGATGATTCTATGATCTTCTGCGTCATGTTATTTTGTAGTCTTAATGTTGGCGATATCTTTTCCTTTAATATTTTTAAATTTATTGCATCGTTTTCATCCGTAGGATCTTTTATGTTTTTTAACCTTTTATTACTCATATCATAATCTCCATCAGGTGTTTGTGGTAAACCAGCACTTCTTTTTAAACTATTGGCATAATATAACCCATCCGAGGAGTAACGTCCGAACTTGTCGACACTCATGGTGCAACTAAATAGTATTCTAGGGAGTAACGCATTTTTATGAGATTACCCCACGGTTTCGGAGTTCATCCACTAAAGCCACCCATTCGTTTTCCAATCCAGTATGACCCGCTTCTTTAGCTTCATGTATTAGTTTCATTCTATCCACCAATTTATTGATATTATTGTAATAAATCACATTTGTGTTATATAGTTTCTTCATTAAACCTGTACCTGTAACAGACTTGTTTCTTTTTCTTGGTTCTGGAGCACTTATATCCAAAGTGGATGACACAAACCTTCGTTTTACAGGTTTTCTTGGTATTATTGGCATTGGTTGTCTTCTCGTTGTTGGTATTAACCTGGATACAAATTCTCTATATTTTAAAGACTTTGATCTAAAAACAGGTTGGTCAGCTGAATACTTCCTCCTGTATGCATTAGTTTGTTCCAAAATCTTTTTATATGCTTCCATGTCTTTTTCTTTAACTAACAATTCTAAAGGCTTATTTTCAAATAATAATTCAAATAATCCCCTTGTGCCCTTATATCTTTGATTACCAACAATAATATTATCATGTTCATCAATGTTTACCGGGCTATTACCAACCATTAAACCGTCTTCTGTTAGTCTTACCCCATAACTATGGTAGTTTTTATTAGGATTTGTTCCAGCTAACATTTTTATCATGTATTTCCTTCCTAAAGGTCCTTTGTTATGAATGTTTTCACCCAACAAGCTTATGTTTGACGGACCTTCCCTTGTCTCTTCTTCTTTTTCCTCTTCACTAGCAGTTGATACAACTTCATGTCCTCTTTTGGCTTTTACTTCATATAATTCTCTTATTCCACTATAGTCCGGTGATTCTAGCTCTCTTTCAGGTTCTCCACCGGTAAAACCACTATACGTAGAGGATTCCGGGTCTTCATCACTAAACTCTTCTGATTTTACATTTTCTCTTTCAAACTTCGTAATAGGTGCAATCGCATCTCCTTCCAATACAGGTTTAGCAAATTTTTTGTTTAATTGTTTCAAGGGTTCAGTAATAGGTTTAAAAGTAGATTCAAGGAATTTCTCCCTCTCGCTAATACCTAGTTTCAATGCTCTGTTTTTAGCCCGAATAGAATCACTAAGTGATTTTATTTCTTTTACTAATTTGTCTTGGTTAACCATGTTTGTAGCAAGACGTGTTGTACAACAATGAATGTGTTATACCGCGTTTAATGTATTAATATAAATTTATCAAATCCTATCCTGTATCGACCATTGTTTAGCGGTTGTTCCTTCATAATTGTTAGGAACCCATACTTTTCAGCCCAAGCCTTTCCACACAACTCTTTAAATCGTTCAAATGTCATATCCGCATTTACATGATCAAAATATATATGTTTTAGGTTGGTTTCGTCCTGTTTAAATACAATTAACATGTTTGCATTGTCTCTAATGAGTTGTTTAGGTATTTTGCTGTAAGTTTGGCCAATATAAATGCTATCTATGTTGTTATGTCGACCCAAAGCGAAGTAATTCCTTATTGTGTTTTGGTTTTCACAAGATACATCGTCGAATATAAACACGGAGAATGGTTTAGCTTCTTGTGGCTGCATGACACTCTCGCTTGCATTAAACTTTAAATATTTAACTTCAGGCACATTAGTCAGTATCTTTTCCAATAATTGATACTTTGGTTGTTGTAGTGATTTTGAAAATACATATAGATTGTTAAATCGTAATCCTTTAGGGTTTGTAATCAAATTGAATACTACATTAGTTTTTCCACAGTTGGAAGGTCCGGTAACCAGACAACGAACGGTGTTTGGTAACAAATTGCCATGTTTCCCACTATTGAATTCTGAATTATCCACTGTGAGTTCATCTATATTATTAATAGTAAAACTCTCTTTTTGTGGTACTATCTCCATCCTTTGTAATGGTTCAACCTAAAATGATTCTCTATCGTTATATCAAATCCTTTTTAGGTATCCAAGAATCTTCCGTCTTATTAAATCCTAACCATCGTACTTTGACCTTATCTTTTTTCCGTTGCAACACCTTTTCAACTAAATATACATCGCCTACTGTTGATTTTAACATTTCATGTCCATAAAACCCTCCTTCAAGCAATTGTCCTTTATTATCTTTTAAAATATATGTCTCAGGTACTGTAGGTTGTACTTTGAATACAGTAAAAACCTCATTGGTCCAATTTGGCAGGTATCTTTTACTGAATACACCTTTATATTTACTTATTCGCACTTTATCACCCACATTAAATTTTTTAGGCTTTAGTTTTTCAACTTTTGGTTTAGTATTCGTTTTTATACGTTTTAATACAAGGTTTTCATTTTTACTAGTTACTTGGTTTGGTTTCATCCCGATAGTCCTATGAAATTTGTTATTGTAATCGTTTATAAGTTTTGGTAACATATCAATCCATATGTGCGATCCTCTGTTGGAAAACATTTTATACATTGCACTTTTTAAAGTTCTGTTGAATCTTTCGATTATTGAGGCTTTTACTTCTGAATTGGTTGAATAATGGTTTATATTGTGTTTTTTCATTAAATTTGCAAATTCCTTATTAAAATATTCTTTTCCATCATCTGTTTGTAAATGTTTAATAGTATGTTTGTCTCTTTGTATAGCTGTTTCCATTGCTTTTGTAACACTTTTGCCACTTTTATCTTTTAGTGGTAAAGCATCTGCCATTTTTGAAAAACAGTTAATAACAGTCAATATGTATTTATATCCTTTATTTTGTTTGCTATAAGGAATTATTTCGATTAAATCCGCTTGATATAAATCATTAATTCCTTTTATCACCGTATTTCTTCGTGGAAACTTTCTTCTTGCAGGTTTATGAAGTTCGTTGACAATTTGTTGCTTCAAGTCCTTCATATTGCAGGTTTCAATGTTTGTTGTATCACATGTATAATCACAATGAATGTTGTTTTAAATATTCACATCATTTATATGGGTCAAGGTCATCCAAACTTGTGTAAAAAAATGGGGAACACGGCGTTGGACTTGCCGTGTTCCCCATTTTTTTACGGAAGGAGAAAGGAATAAGGTCGAAGTTGTAGAAGGACGAAGAATAGGTTACTAGTTGATAGGGTTTAAGGAGTAATGGCCGAAAGGAAGAGTGTGGATTTTGTCGGGCAAAATATGTCTTTTATCATCCCGAGCTGACAGTGCTTTTTTAATTTCGGTGACACTGTAGACTTGATGCTTGAAGCTTCGGATATTGTTGAATGTTGCTGATATCGTAGTATCTTCAAACAAACAAGTCTTGTAGTGGTCAAATGTTACGTGTTTTTTTCAAATAAGATGTCTTCACTCCTTTTGCTTTCTTGACTGTCGGTGTGTTGTTCTCGTGGTACATCTTAAATGAATACAATTTCGCCATCAGCGCTACTATTTCTTCTAAAGGCATTCCATTTGCTTCATCTTTGAATTTTCCAATTACTTTTTTATTTTTTCATTGAAATTTGGATGGTTCTTCGGATAGTCAGAAAAGTCGAAATCTTCTTTGTATGGAAAAGTCCTTAGGTCTTCATACATGTCCAAAGTCTTTATCCAGTAGATAAACGCGTCCGTATCCATGTATGCGACTCCAATGTTTTCCCTTCCGTAGTGTTTAACCATTTTGTTATAATGGAAATCATACATCAGGGTTTTACTTATGTCCAAAATCGACATACCTATGTATAACGGACGGTCCATGACTATTGTTGTTTTCTTCATACTGACAGCGACTAGATTTTCGTTTATAATCATGGATGTTCCGAAATTTGGTTTTTGCACTAATTTTTCCAATTTCCTAGGATCACTCACTAATTTTACATTTTTGTGTTTTCTTTTGTTCTCCAAGGTCTTCCCAAAGATGGCATTGGTCATTAATTTATAGAAGTCCTTTTCAAATGCTGTTGTCGCTGCAGCTCTTCTTGTAGTGTTGGAATCAATATATGGTTTCAACCAACAAGACTGGGTGAATTCAATTGCTCTATGAATTCTCACTATACGTAGACCCAATTCGAGAGCCTGTTGAACTACCCAGTAGTGAGCCACATAGCGATCTTTATTCTCCAAGGTCATCATCAATTTTGGCCATCTTCCTGTCGGTGAAACTTCAGTTTTGGCTAGGAGAGGCAAGTCGTAGTGATGGTCATGAAGGTGCTCCGGATATTCAAAATCACAGTCCAAAATATAGCCTTTTGGACCATTTTTCGGAATCTGTGAGATGTCACCGATGGTGGCCGGGTCAATCCATTTGAAGTCAGCGTAGGGAAGCGGATTTGACATTGCCCAACCATAAAGGTTGTTTGCATCAAAGTAGCCAAGGTAGACCGATGGTTGTTGCTCGTCGAAGCCTGGGATGTACTTGTTGTTGGCTTTGACATGACGTGTTACAGCTTGTGTCAAACCGCCCCGTACACCAGATTCCATCATGAGCACCATATCAATATCCGTTAGAAGTTCCAGTCGACAGTTGGTTGACTTTAGCATAGCTTGCCATGCTAATCCTGGAGATGTGTACGAGTGTAGAGGGTCCAGTCCATAGGCGGAGAAGCAGGTGTTTCGAAATTCTTCCATCACATCGCACAGCAGAGTTACGTCCAATTTTATATAAAAGTCAGAATATTCCCCTAAGGTTTGAATGTTTAGTTGGTTCCAAACATTACAAGCATGATTGTAGTCTTCAACGGAGATTTCACTTTCGTTTAATTTGCTGTTGAAGGCTTCGATCGGTGGTAGACTGGTTTCTTCAAATTTTTCTGTAGATGTTATGTAATCGTAGGGGAACACTCCTTTACGTAATACTAAGTCCAATTTATCTTCAGGTACAATCTTGCTGGTTTCTTTTAGGTCTTCTCTTCGTAGATTCTCAGACAATCTGCTCAAACTAGATGCCATAAATCTATAAGAGTCTACAAAGCGAAGTTTAATTTTACCTACGGTTTTTGAGAAACTGATGTACTTTTCCAATGTTGTAGCAAGAACATCAATTTTACCATCATCTCTTCCTAACTCTGGAATAATGAAGTGGGAGTCGTAGCCGCTAAGATTGTGTAACACGACAGGGATAAAGTGGGCAGTTTGTAATTTATATTGCATGAATTACAAGCAGCTCCTCTGTATAAACCTGTCAGGTGATCGTGATCTCTTACTTTTGGATTTTCTTCACTGAAGCTCTTCTCGCATAGATAACATCTTGATGCCATATTGTATTCTTCTTGTTGATTCTCATTCAAAGGTTCCATAGGTACGACATTACCATACAAGCGTTGTACCTTTTCAGCAATGTCATACAACTGGTCTACGAAATACTTAGCGGCTTCTTCACCACGGTAGAGTATTGGAGTGGATGTTAAACCATAGTTTTGCAATTGGTTTTCAGACAAGGTTGATTTCACTATTAGACAAAAACTGTTGGGTTGATGCAACTGATATTTTGTTCTTCTAGTCACTTCACCGTCCGGCAGCTCCTGTGGTACTAACGTAGATTCAAAATCTGCGTAGATGACTACTGGAATCCGATATTGGTGAACTGTTTTGTTAAATTGGATACACGCTCGAGATGGTGGTGGCAGACTAATCTTCACTTCATAATTTTCATTACAAAGTCTTTTGTGTTCTATCAACCACTCTAATCCTCCTTGTCTTATTTCTTTATATGTGAAACAAAAACATCTTTTACACACTGTTAACCTACGCCTCTGTTTTGATAATTGATTTCGAATCAAGGATGCAAAGTCCTTTATCCACACATAATGTGAAATTTCACCCTTAGTAATCAGTAGCAAATCCGTGTGGTTTCTTTGCTCAACTTTTACTACCCGCAAAGGATAAACGTTGTTCGAATCATCCAGACCGAAAACATTCACTGAAACGCCAGGATTTTTCTTTTCAAATTTGTCTATGTCTTTCAATGTAACTGGGTAGGTGAGGCCTTGAAAGTTGTAGCGGTGTTCATTTTCGTAATATTCTCTACCAACTCTTTCAGGATGATCTTTAACATACTTGGTTAACATTGCATACTTAAAACATTCATTACCTTCATTTTGCACATTCCTACACGATTTAGTGTTTTGGATTTTCTTTGGTAAAGGGATAAAACTACTACCCCTTAAACCATATCCATGCTTGTGAACCCTTACATCCATACCTTCAATTGATGACAAAGTCCATCCAGATCCTCTTCCTTCATGTTCTTGAAGTTTTGTTATAAGTTCTTCCAAGCATTCTTCAATAATATCATCGATGTTGGAGGTGAAGGTAAGGGTTCGGTTTTTGGTAATGAACGCTCTCAATGCTGTTTCACCATCAGTATTGTTAAACATAGCCTCTAACACCATTCCAAATTTAATAAAATTTAATCTTTGTAGTTCTTCCCTCAAGGTTTGACCAACAAGTTCCTTAGCCTGGGTTATAAATGTTTCCAATTCCAATTGAACATTATTAATTTTGAAATGTGTTACAACTCGTCCTGGCAAGGCCGTGGTGCGCAGTTGTTTCACATCTTCCAGTTCTTCTTCAGTGTCCTCTTCTTCAGTGTCTTCTTCTTCAAAAGGTCTTCTAGCAGTAGATGGTCCAGCACCAGCAAATTGGATCACACTAGGTCTTTTTCTTTGCATTTGCTGTAGATAGCTGTCCCAGTAGTCCGTCTGCTTCTGGTGCTCTTCCAAAAACCGGTCAATTGAGTCTAAGTCTATTTCATCCATGGTAATATCTTCTTTTCTATCTTCGTCTTCATGTAATTCTCTGTGTATGGTGAAAAGATCTTCGTCTTGAAAGATTTCCCCACAAATGTCGCAAAGAGCCATTTCAAACAGTTTGGCTTTGAATGCACACTCTGTGAATGTCCACGCAATAATGAGCAGCGCACTCCACAGGGACCCTTTATATCCGAGGCAGATAGGTGGGGAAAGTGACGTCATATGGAAACAGGTTATCACTCATGTGCTAAATTTAGCCTTTACACAACCGTTTGTAATACATTTATCAGTAGGCTTGATAAATTGATGATATTTGGTCTAGATAAGTGTTTGTTTAGAATATTAGATGAAATGACTTTTCCTTGCAAAATTCAGTTAGTTACTCCCATTCCTGACGGTTTAGAGTCTTAGTCTCTCAAGCCGATATACCTAGCATACACAGAGCCTGACAGTCAGTCACTCGGTGGCTGTCGTGGGGTGCGCATTGGTGTCGGCGCTCCGTTGTTAAGTTTTCAAGGTCACAGTAACATGAAATTGCGGGCGTTGTACTGGTTCAAGGTCACCTGAGGGATAACCGATTGCCCATTTAGGCAGAGTCATGTCAGAAACTCGAGTTTAACTTGGCACTTTTGCCGTTTCTTGTCGGAAATTCGCTCCAAGTGGTCAAGGTCACGAGGACTCTGACTGAAACTCGGAGCGTAGTGCGAGAAACGGCAAAAGTGCCAAAAAATTTTAAGTTTCGGCATGACCTTGACCTCAGTGGCGTCGGTGACGTCATTTTGATGACGTAAGGGGTGATGACGTCATCAGCACGTCATTTTTGTGACGTCATGGGTGTGACGTCATCGAAATGACGTCATTAGTGATGACGTCATCGATTGCGTCATCGATGACGTCATCGATGACGTCATCGGTGAGGTCATTGACCTCGATGACGTCATCCCTCAGGTGACCTTGAACTGGGCCAGCGGCCGCAATTTTACACTACTATCGTTGTATTTGAATTTGAAAGTTAACTGATAAGTAAACAGAAAAACTAAATTAATTCAATTGACAGAAGGGAGACAGCTGTTTGTTTTATGAAATGAACCATATGTTATAGGTAAACTTACTAAATTTTGTTTTATATTTAAAATACATGGAAACTTTAAAGTCCAATGGGGCGAAGCACATTAAACTGAGGGTGACAAAAATTATTCAATGATGGCTACAGAGAATTCCATTTAATTTGACACCTCAATCATCAAAATCAGTTCAAAAATAAGTTTTGCTGCTCACAAGAAATTCCTTACGGAATTGGTAAGATAGATAACTGTATAGTGGGAGAAACAATAGCGAGAAGTGTTTGAACATAATCAGCTGATAAATTGACTTTCAGCATTTGTTTAATGCCACCTAGGAGCAGGTGTTGATTCGTCATATTAATGTTTAAGCTACATTTGAGGATTTAGCGTACAACCCCCATTGTACGCTTGGAAAATGTTAACATCTTCATGTTGTTTATCCGATTGTACGGAATTTTACATTCTTTAGGAAAACTTCCTACTGTCATGAAGTTTTTATGATCAATATTTATGTATTTTAGCTCTCGCTATGCATATTTATTGTTCTTAAAACTATATCTATTTTTTATAATATCTGAAATTATATTTAATTAACTTATGTATAATAAATGGCAATAATATTGGGAACAAAATGGAATATTTTATATTTTATTGTCTATATTAATAGTTATATTTTTTTTAAATAACTTCATCGCTCACTCATAAAACCAAATATTTTTTTGATTAAACATGACAATCATTGGAAATTAACTAAGTATGGTATGCAGGTCTGCTGTGACAGTTGTATTGTTGATTGTAAAGTTTTGATAGAATTTTCCAGTTTTGAAAAATTTGAGTTAAAAATATTTTAAAATCGCCACCATGTTTAAAGTAAACATTGGTAAAATTAAAATTTAACTAAAGGAAATTTAAAATTTATGTTTCATGCCAAATATGAATCCAATACAACCATCCGTAGCTCAAATAAAAATTATGAGTGTAAAAAACAAATTGCGCTAGCGGCTTAAAGCATTTTGGGACATATATTCACATTAACTTTTTTGTTTATTTTGGATTGCTGAATAACCTGGTAAAGTTTGGGACAGTTGAAGCTGGACACCCCAGTATAAGTTTTCACAACCTTCAATACAATTTACTTAGGTTTGCCTTGAACAGTCAAATTTCCATTTATGACTCATTGATATACTGTGTAGGCTTATACCACATTCACATATAGACTGTTAGGCCGCTTTCACATTGGGTCGCTGTGACCGAGTGGCAGCCACTAACGCGTAAAAGTTGCAGCCACGCTTGTCATTTTACATATACGGTGGCTGCCACCGAGTTCTCAAGATGCGAAAGTGACAGACACAGGGAAGGAGGTAGGCAGATGACGTAAACAAGCTGCCCGTGCATCCCGAAAGTATGGTGGCAGGATGAGTGGTAGTCACCGAGTGTGAAAGGCTCCGTATGTTTCAATGTCCTGCTAGCGACTTGAGTCGCTAAAAAGCAGGGTCGCTGCCACCGCCCAACGTCGCAGTTCTCTGGCGACCGAGTCGCTGCCACCGATATGGGTCGCTGCGACGCACTGATGTGAAACGCTCCATAAGGCTCAATGCATTTTCAACAGGTCAAGTGGCCGACGGGTAACTGCCACTCGGTCGCAGCAACCCAATGTGAAAGCGGCCTTAATATGTACAAAAAATTACGCATTATCTATTATATAGGTCCTATTAATGCCCTATTATGTATACCTGGTGTCCAGACCACCCGTACACCCCTTTTAAAATCTACAAAATTCATTTTTCACTAAAACAAATTGTGCCATTGTAGGTAAACCAGTTGCGCTTTATCCATTGATGATAATTTCAATGTACAGGGTGTACCAAAAGTAATCTATCCAGACCAGAGGTCATTAATTTTAAATACAAACCCCCACTTTTTATGATATTTTGGATTCTAGACATAATTTTAAGACTACTTTGTGAGGGGTCCCTGTCTCAAATTAGTGATTTAGATTTAATGTGTACCCGTAATCCTAACGGTTTGGGAGATATCACAGTTATCACATAATTAATTTTAATTTTATATACCTTTAAACTAATCTCCGCCATATTGAAAAATTTATGGAAAAATTGAAGTATTTATGACGAAACTAATAATTTATGATGCTAAAGTGTTTAAAAGAAGAAGCTAAGGCATTCTTACGCTATAGTAAGATGCACGAAAATAGGCCGATGGAAATTTAAACAGCTGTGTACCCCCTCACCCCCTCTCGCCCTGCAATGTTGCCATTTGTGATTATTTTTACCATGTGTAATACAGTAAAAAAATGTGTTACAGAATAAATTTGGCAACAATGTATCGCCTCTCATCGGACTATTTTCGTGAATCCTACTATAGGCCTTTTTAGTTTAACGGGAAAGTACCAGGTTAACCTTGGTTTTAATTCACATTTGTCATGGTAATCAAGCTATTAAACCTACACCAGACTCTTCACAGATGACAGCTGTTAAAAAACTGTTAAAAATTACTTACAGTTGTTATTTCCTTACCAAAATAGCAACACATAAGAACAATGTTATGATTTTTTAACTTAAATTTAGACCAAATCGATTTATCCTGTGATTGAGGTTGTTTCTAAACTTATTTTTGGGCCAAAACACTCTTAAATGCAAAGTTTAAGCAAAATCTACCCGCTAGATTCCGAGATCGTGGAACACAAATCCCTTCAGACATTGCTCGTATTATAGTATGATTTACAGAGATAATGGATAAGAAATTCAGCCCCATGTTATTATTATGGAAAAAAATAAAAATTCTACCTCCATTGTCTCCCAAACAATTAGGATAAGGAGTTCACATTAAATTGTAAAGTTGTCTTAGAATTATGTGTAGAATCAAAAATACCATAAAAAGTGGGGGTTTGTATTTAAAATTAATATCTTCTGGTCTGGGTAGGTTACTTCTAGTACACTCTGTACATTGAAATTATCATCAATGGATAGAGCGCAACGGGTTTACCGATAATGGCATAATTTGTTTTTGTGAATAATTAATTGGGTTAGTTTTAAAAGGGTTTGTACGGGTGGTGTGGGACACTCCGTATAGTTCCTCTACATATAGGTGTAGCGTTGGAAGGGGGTGTGCCTCAACTTTTAGAAAAGTTTTAGCAAGGGGTAAAACTTGAATACTGATAGCACTTCATGCCCTTCAAACCCTAAAAATGTATGTCACACTACACCTATCGATACATTTTTATACACGTAGCAAGGTGAAAGGAGGGAGTTTTGATGGGGCTTCAGCTTTCCTCAAAATCCTTAAAAATGACCTTCTCATACAGGAATTTTACATCCTTATGACCCTTCTGCCTATTTCTGCATCCTCCAAAATCAAACTATAGCTACGCCCTTGTAAACTGGCTTTAAAGATGATCACCATAAAATAAAAGTGGAGGTGGAAATTAAAAACATTTTTAAAACATTTACAATTTTCTGACAACTTATAATTACCTACTTATAACTTATGCCTACTTGTAATTAGATTTTCTCCATTAAATATAGGTTTCATGCATTTATACCTGATGTTTTAGTTATAAACAGGTCTTTTTATAAGCATATTTTGATGCTATGACACAAGTAGGAACATTTTTATTAATGGGTCAGAAACGAACTTTCAACGAGAAAGTTGTAGTGAGGTGAATTTCATCACATTATCAAGAAGTTTACGATAATATGAGTTGATTGTTGGCAATAATATTAATATTAATGAATAGAAATTACGGGGTGAGAGTTTCTCACTCAGATTACAGATCTTGTTGATCATTCTATAATTTCCTAAGAAAAAAATGTTGTACCCTATACATGTATAGATAAAATTAAGATTTATATTGAAATTTGTAAGTATAAATGCAAAAAAATGACAAATTAACAAACAGCTTTGTCCACTACCAATTAAAATCGGTGTGTGTGAATGGTCGAGATTTTGTGTTGACCAATTTTTTTGTCGGCCAATAGTTATCGGTGTATGTGGAATAGACCTTAAAATGAAATTGTTTTTGTGACATTGGAAGCCTGTTAAATCGGAGGCTGGTTAAGAGGAAGCCTAATGTACTTATATTTTCTGATCCAGTTCAAAGAATATTCTTTCCATATAATTGAGTTATTGAGGAAAATATTCTTTGAACTGGATCTGATAATATAAATACATCAGGATTTCTTTTAACTGGCTTTAACAGGCCTTCTATGTCACTAGAAGAAATTTTTGTGACCAAGTAGACCTAAATCCATTATTATAATAGAAGGCCTCTAGTCCAGGGTCAAATGGTTGGTTGCTAAGTAATCCAGCTGCAGCGCTCCGGGAATTAAACAATTAATTAGCGAAGGACATTTCCCATAGCTGACATGTGTCAACTGGTTTTCATGTTCTCTATCACTTAAATATCCCAATTCAATTGCCAATTTCAGGACAACGCAGTGCTAAATGTACCGTTTCAAATAGTGATCTTTCTCCTCATTTTGCCCTGTTCCTCAATGTCACACCCTCAATGTTACGGTCAACAGACCATTCCTCCACTATTGTGTTCCACTTCCGCCCTATCACCTTTTGTGAGAGCCAATTTTAGGCTAAGACATTTAATCAGTGATATCATCCAGTAAATATATTTTCATTGTTAGCAGCGGTTTATCTGTTGTCTCAACTTCATTCAATTCCAGACCATTGACAAAGGCTATTGCAATACGGTGTATGAACCTCGATAGTTCGACACTTTGTGGACTTAGAAAGTGGCGAACTATCGAAAATTCGAAACTATAGGGAGTTTGTGGGAAATGTTAATATAGGGAGCATAAAAATCTGTTGAATTTAAGAAACACTAAATAAATATTAATGAAAACATGACTTAATTAAACAATAATAGGCCTATAGCCAAAATTAAAATCATTCAACATTTTGACCTTTGACAGTCCCCAACATTGACATTAAATCAATTGTAATGACATGCTAAGTTGTCATTTATACCTTTACAAGTTGACTTGTCGAACTATAAGGAGTGTCGAACTACCAAGAGTCGAACTATCAAGGTTCCTCCAACTCTCAAGATAAATTTTTGTGATATCTTTTTAAGCAATTTTTACTATACGTTTTCTGATTTTGAGCAATAGCGCCAAAACAGAAGGTATATTTAGTTAACCCATATACAATTAGTCTTCAGTTTTGGTCCTATTGTTCTTTGCCCTATGTTCCTTTTAAACATCGAAACAAATTTTCATGTTTTTTTTATATTGAGTTTTTATTTTTAAGTTGAGGTCCAGTGACTGAGTGGTTGGTCTAATAAAATACTCCGCGTGATGTTTTGGGAAACTAGAAAAGACCTACTGGTAGGCCTAAATTTATGGTGATAAGGTAAATAATGACTTTTTGCTTTATGCAACGTTAACCATTGAAAACAATAAACAGTATTTTGATGGCTGCAACCTAGTTAAATTAAAAACTCAAGATTAAAACAGATAAGTTATTCTAAAGTCGTGGTCAGGCTTATTGGCGGGTGGATCAATCAGCTGATGCCACCTATTACCTTAGTAAACTGTTTCCAGAAGGTAATAGTAACTGTTTTTATTGGAATCCTAATGTAACTGTTTGTAACCATTCATTTTAACGTCAGCTTCTCTTTTACATTTACACTATTTTTTAAATAGTACTTTTTATTTTTGCCGAATGATTTTATAAATTAGTACCAGGGGGACCGAGCTTAAGCTCGATAAAATTATTACTTTCGTCCTCACACAAAGCTCGTTCGCTCCGCTCACTCGCCCTCTTCCATTTTAAAGACGAGCTCGTTCGCTTCGCTCACTCGCCAAGCCGACGGGTGCTGCACTTTGGTATAATTTTCCTAAGCAACAAGTTAAAGATGTAACACATTGGTTTATAGCTACCGTTATCAGCTGATTTTTGTTCAATTAAAAAATCTCCATAAGGATAACATGGAAACTTTGAAGTGCTCTAGCGCGGAAACCGGATTTTCCCAGCTATGGGACCAGCTCCAATCGATTTCTGGTGGCCAAAACCCCCATATTCAATGAAAAAATAAAAAATCCTTGGAGCGAAAAAAAACTTTGCCCGGACAAATGGAGCTTGTTTTAGAGTATAAGATTGCTTGTTTATCAAGTGAAACAGATGGAAAAAATCCATAATGATTATATATACGTTAAACAAGGAAAACATTAACGTAGGCTATAGGAAACGTAAAAACGCGAGGAAAAGTGTTATGAGTTGTATAGGATAAAGGTAACCTAAAAAAGTTTTTCATCTTTCTTTAAAACTGACAAAATGTTGTGTCTAATGAGACTACAACAAAGACAGAAACATGCTATATATTAAGTGTGAGGTGTGAAAAAGAAATAGGCTATACACAAGGATTCAAACTGTATAATTATAAAAGAAGTATTCCCTAACGCTCCTTTCACACATCACGTTTTTAGCCGTGCGGGAAACACCGCACGATTTAAAACCGTCCAAGTACACCGTACAAGTAATTGGCAGCCGGTTAAAAACCGTCGCCGTGCCTGTATGAAAGGTCTCATAAGATTCTATTGGAATGTCCGCCGTGCGATTTTTAATCGTACGGGCAAAACCGTGATGTGTGAAAGGAGCGTTAGTATTATCCAAACTCAACCCTGGTTTTCAAATACAGTATTTTTCTCATATCATTGTAACTTTTAGTACCACACAACGCTTCTCTAAGTCATAATAAATTGTCTTAGTAGACAAAGTCTGAATAGTTTTAAAAATTACGGTGAGGCTTGTTCACACTTCTCGTCGTAGCGTATAGTCCTACGCATGAGGGGCCTTCCTCTTTCATAGACGCATGATGTGAACGTAAATTGCAACATTAAAGATAAACTTACTAAAATACGTGCGTAAGTTTTTTTGATAAACTATAACTTTAAAAGATATCGTTTGTAAAAATGTATTAAAACAATTTTTAATGGTTTAACAACAACAACAAGTTATAAAGAAGGTTGTATCTATAAGTAACAGCTGGCAATATATATGTTTGTAACCGTTACTTTATGATTATGGTTGAAGCTGCTACTGTTACGATCTAGAAACAGTTTACGAAGAAAATAGGTTGTAACAGCTGATCGGCCACCCGCCAATAAGCCTGTCCAGGACTATAATATATGATTTCATATTGTAATTTTTCTGGATTAGTTGAAAATTCGTTGGGGAAAAGCAACCCTTAGTGTATAAGGGTCAAGTAACATAGATAAAGCAACTTCAATGGCGATAAGGTCAAAAAACAATTTTAAAAATTGAAAATTAGCCTAAATGTTTTTTTTAACCTTGCAAGGAGCTCAAATAATTTTTAGACACAAATAGGCCTAAGAAAAATTCTAAGGTACCGTATACATTTTTTTTGACTTTTATGTAGGCTAGAAGAAGAAAATAACTATTACAGTTCTACTTCTACCGATCCAATCAAAATTAGGGCTGAACCTTAATTGGTTTGGCCAATTTTAAAAATAGACGGAACTTACAAAAAATGACAGTTAGAGAATAGCTTACTCCTGCAGTTTACTGAAACAGGGTGTACAATAAGGAAACTCAATGACAACCGGTTGAAAGCGATTGCATTAACTAGTAGAAAATACTCCTAGAACATGGTAGGCCTAAAGTTTGAAAAAAAGGAACAAACCACAGATAAGCGACCGCAACAGTGATGAATCATGGCCAATACTGTAATCATAAATATTCTGGAAAATCAACAATCAGGATTCCCTCACTTTTAAGAACCTCAGGAACAGTCGGTAAGCATTGGATAAAATATTATCGGACGGAACTAAACAAAATATGTCCATAGCTCCCTCTAACCTGACAGATTCCTAAATGCTTTTCAGGCCTACAAAATGAGTGACAATTGTTAAAGGCAGTTTGTAACCAACTAAATAAGGAATATTTTTTCTAAATGTAGTGTTGTTTACTACTTATTGATGCATAGGCCATAGAAAACTGTAATTTGACATATTTAAACGTACTTCAATTAACCAGCCAATTCGTTATCCAGTCGGGGTCTGGTCCAGAAGTGGCCGTTTAGGTGAGGGTCCACTGTACTGTAAATCAAGTTCCTATATAGTATAGTTTGGTTATTTGGAGGGCTCAGCCCTCAATTTTAATACCTTGTAAAAAATAAAACGGTTGGGCCAAGTATGAGTTTTAAGTACAACCATGATGTAGGCTATTAATGGTGGGCTACACTTCCGCATACGCCCAGTGGAAATATCAATGAACCCGATATTGTATGGAAATAAAAAAATCAAATTGTAAAAGAGTATCATTGTAAGTATCAAATGGAAAATATTGATTCCATAAGAATATTTATATTCAGGATTACCGACTTTTTTTTAATGTGACTTCATAAACAAAACCATTTAACCTGATCCAAAATAAAATAATTGAAACAGACCAATACAAATCATGATAACAGCATATATAGATGACAACTTAACTGAAAACGTTTCCTAAATAACAAATACAATCACTGTGGGCTTAGCGGTAACTAATTTCTCCTACTATTTATATTTTTTATTTTCAAATTTATACATTCAACAACAGGTATAATGTAACATGACTTAAATTTAAAAATTAAAAAGCTACTAATCATACAGTATAAACTAAAAAATTAAACCAAATAAAATATAGACCACCTGACTAAGCGTCAGATATGGCTTAATGTTGGAAGGTTAATGATACCAGGTAAACAGTAAAAATTTCCATTTATGAACTTATAATAAGAAATTTTACCTCGTTGTAATTTTAGCATCCTCCGAAATCAAATTGTAGTTAAGCATTGTTTGTAGTGTGGGTCTACGTGTATGGTAGTATTTCTGCCTTTCCACACACATGGCAGCATTCCTTTAAGAGTAATTTGATTTTGTCGCAAAGTATGATAAAAGTACTTTTACAGTTCTGGTATATAGTTTACATTTTTGTTAATGTTTGCCCTATTGGCTAAGGAAAAAATTACCATACAATACCTATAGCCTATAATAGCCTACGGGTCAATCCATTTCAAATCACCCAGGCAATGTTGCTCAACATTTTTTATTTGCCTGATTTTTTTATCATGAGTTCCCTATGGGTAGACAATCCCCAAACACCATTTAAATTTTTTTTACCAGACTTGGTTTTTTTTCTGGCAGCCATTTTTAAAATGGCGGTTGGGCAAATTTGTATAAAAAACGAGGTCAGCGGAAATTTTAATTACCAAGCTATTTTTAAAGATATTAGAAAAATTCAAAAACCATTTTGTTCAGCATAAAATAAACTTCAAGTTAACATTATATTAATGTTTATTTTGTGCAAGAAAGTCAGTAAAACTCCTTCTGCAAAAACTCGAAAGAAAATGATCAATCGTTACTTTTTAAGACCATAAAAATCTAAGAAGGGAATGAGACTCACAAATAATATTTTATTTCTGTGTTGAATACTTGTATAACTACATGCAGAAGAAGTTCTAGGCCTGAGAATGCTCTCCTTTTTTTTCTAGAGCTCTTAAAAAATGGCCGAAAGCTTTTTAATACCGATCTTTTCGGGTTAATATCTAAAAAGGGACTGAATGAAAATAAGTGAAAAATATACAGAATGTTCTTTATACTAATAGGGACATCTCACAAAAAAATTATGACTGAGACTCAACTACATTTAGAGATATACATTATTGAATTTCAGTTAAAAACGCTACCCTTTTTCATTTTAGTGCAGTGCTAAGTTAATAAATATGAGCCAGAAATACTCTTGGCAGGGCTTAAATTATGTTTAAATCATTAAATTCAATAAAAAAAACAAATGGTTTTTATTTTTAATAATAACATACAGTGATAACAATAGTTAGAGTTATAATTCTTAAACTGAACTTACCGATACGATTGTTGCACTACACTTGCGTACAGTATTCACACAATAATGTTTTTGTAGACATTTATTTAAAACTTTGGTGGCAATTACTTGTTAGCTGCAATTTTCATCAGAGAGTTAAATAAACATGATATTTCATTACATAGTTTATCAATTATGTTATGTGTCCTAACGGACACGGTTGTTAGTTCCAATAGTTCCAATGGAGTCACCTTTCGCACTATTTTCTTAGCAGGCACCCAGGCAGTGTCATTTTTGAGAGTTGAAACACAGTTTTTGGTCCAGAGAGGTGAAAGAAAAGCACCAAAACATTGTTGTCTTGACTTATGTCTTCGATTCTGCCAAGCCACCACTTGTCATCCACTATCATAGATACAAGCAACATAGTCATTATTCGTAAGAGATGATAATTTGAAAAGTATTGAAGTTTGATGGTCATCAATGTTTGTGCCTGTAGAAGTAAAAAAACGTCTGATTTGATTGTCACTTGATGTCACTAGATTTGAATGTTGTTTACCAGTTAAAGGAACAAGAAACTATCACAGATACGTCCCCATAAGTGACAATCAAATCAGATGTTTTGTTACTTCTACAGGCACAAACTTTAATGACCATCAAACTTCAATACTTTTCCAATGTATCATCTCTTATGAATAATGACTATGTTGCTTGTATCTATGACTGATGATAAGTGGTGGATTAGCAACTTATGTCAATCGAGGACATAAGTCAAGACAACGATGATGTTTTGGTGCTTTTCTTTCAACTCTCTGGACCAAAAACTGTGTTTCAACTCTCAAAAATGACACTGCCTGGGTGCCTGCTAAGAAAATAGTGCGAAAGGTGACTCCATTGGAACTATTGGAACTAACAACCGTGTCCGTTAGGACACATAACATAATTGATAAACTATGTAATGAAATATCATGTTTATTTAACTCTCTGATGAAAATTGTAGCTAACAAGTAAATGCAACCAAAGTTTTAAATATAAATGTCTACAAAAACATTATTGTGTGAATACTGTACGCAAGTATAATGCATCAATCGTATCGGTAAGTTCAGTTTAAGAATTATAACTCTAACTATTGTTATCACTGTATGTTATTATTAAAAATAAAAAACATTTGTTTTTTATTGAATTTAATGATTTAAACATAATTTAAGCCCTGCCAAGAGTATTTCTGGCTCATATTTATTAACTTAGCACTGCACTAAAATGAAAAGGGGTAGCGTTTTTAACTGAAATTCAAAAATGTACATCTCTAAATGTAGTTGAGTCTCAGTCATAATTTTTTTGTGAGATGTCCCTATTAGTATAAAGAACATTCTGTAGATTTTTCACTTATTTTCATTCAGTCCCTTTTTAGATATTAACCCCAGAAAATCGGTATTAAAAGGCTTTCGGCCATTTTTTAAGAGCTCTAGAAAAAAAAGGAGAGCATTCTTAGGCCTAAAACTTCTTCTGCATGTAGTTATACAAGTATTCAACACAAAAACAAAATATTATTTGTGAGTCTCATTCCCTTCTTAGATTTTTATGGTCTTAAAAAGTAATGATTGATCATTTTCTTTCGAGTTTTTGCAGAAGGAGTTTTACTGACTTTCTTGCACAAAATAAACATTAATATAATGTTAACTTGAAGTTTATTTTATGCTGAACACAATAGTTTTTTAATTTTTCTGATATCTTTAAAAATAGCTTGGCAATTAAAATTTCCTCTGACCTCGTTTTTTATACAAATTTGCCCAACCGGCATTTTAAAAATGGCTGCCAGAAAAAAACCAAGTCTGGTAAAAATTTTTTAAATGGTGTTTGGTGATTGTCTACCCATAGGGAACTCATAATAAAAAAATCAGGCAAATAAAAAATGTTGAGCAACAATTTTTATTCTGTTTGGGTGATTTCAAATGGATTGACCCCTACTTAATTTTTTTTGTTGCCTATTCTCACATTTACTTTCCTTTAAGCCTACATAGTTCTTCTTAGTGGAGTTTATCTTTACAATAGGTTAGATTAGTGTAAATTTTGTTGAGGTCAATCCATTTGATAGAATTTTGGATACTATACGGGCGAAACTTTGTTATCCTACTCCACAGTTATTATTTATGTTAAAATTTTGAGTTTGCGATAGTATTGCTATTTTATCGATGATAGGCCTACAATATTACACGATACGAATGTGACTTTATCACCTGATTTAGTTTAATTCTAAGATAATCAAAAATACCTTTTGACAATAAAACAAATATATTGCAAACAAGTACAAATTTGAACTAATGTAGCCTTTAACATTGTCAAAGAACAATAAAAAATACACTAACTTAAGTTATTTAGCCAAGTTTATTTTGTAGCCAAATTGTATCTTAATTGTGAGAAGATGCACACTTCATTAGATCTAAAATTGTGTCACACAAATTATGTCAAATATGAATTAGGGAGGTATTTTTCTCTTTTGTACTAAGGGAATATGCATTTTAAAATTTTTCAAAAAACATTGATTTTGATAAACATTGCTGTCCATAAAAGTGACGGAGGTTTACGGTTAGATTATTATTACGGTTAGGTTTGATTATTACTTTCAAATACTTCTTACCTACCTCAATATCGTTGTTGATTCGATTGTTTTCATCACTCAATTTTAATCGCAAACTCAAAATGTTAACAACTGTAATAACGGTGGAGTAGCTTAACGAAGTTTCGATTTTTAAGTTGATTCAATATTTATAACGATTAGATGCAATGAATATATTTTAATTTGATAGTTACACCTGGCGTATACAGAAGTGCAGCCTAAAGGTGTCAACCTGTGATAACACCAGAGGATGACAACCTAAGTTGTCGACCCAAGTCATATAGCCTAGCCCTAGATATGCTAAGTTACATAAGTCAACAACTCTTTTTAGTTCTTTGGCAAAAGTTAACATCTTTTGATTGTCTACCTACCTCTGGGCTAAACACACCTTAAGGTAGGCCTAGCTACATATTTCTTGAGACAAACTTTTGGTCTAGGCTTAAAAGATAGCATAGGCCTAAAAAGTTATCTGTTATAGCCTGTCCTGTTGTAATAATTCTGTACCTGATGATGATGAAATGGGCCCTTAACAAGTATAATGAGACACTTCTAGGCCTAAGCCAACCAATAAATTATGCGATTATGCCCTATATAACAAATATACCTAAAAGCCTACTCACTCTATGAATTAATATTATGTTATATCACAAGACTTATTGAAATGCAGGAGGCCTATTGATATTCTGAAGAGTTTTATTCTGTAGAGCTAATCACAACTTTGTATATGGAAATTAATATAATTTATTTGAAAACTGGAGAGTAATTTAGCTGATGCTTTCACATAAGTAGCTAGAATAATCTGAGGTAATCCAGACCTACCATGGGTACCATTGAACTCTGCACTTTTAAGTGAAATTAAGATCAAAACAATTAACTTACAGTACAAAGGGGTATTATATATTTTATTACGATAGAATGTAAAATTTACATGTTATTCAAACGTTAAAAACTATTATGAATTGCCGAATGGGCGATGGTACATAACCAACCTAACCTATCACAACCACAGCAGACTTTTGTAATTGTAAATGTAAATAAATAATAAACAAATTTAACTTGACTCTTCTTCGTCTTGACTGTCTTGCCGCCGCCGCTGCCATCTCCATATTATCGGACGGACATCTGACACACTCTGTTTTTTCTTTATTAATGTTTTTATGTGTCAGTTAAATTTTTACCACTTTTATTTTCTTATTATTATTTGTTAACACAAAATTTATTTTCCCGTATTCATAACCTATTATAAAATACTTTTTAAATAACAAATTGTATTATACACTTTCTCTATGTCTGACAACAAAACAACAATGCCACCGTTTAACGTACCCTAAACACCTGTTATTACGGCCTCCATTGCATTTCTTATGGGAAATTAAATTACGTCTCATTACTTTATTACTTAACAGAATAACTTCAGAAACGAACTTGACCTGTAAAAGTACGCCTAAAATCTACTGTGAAAGTTTGAAGTCGATCTGAGGTTTTTTGCGAACGTTATCGTCGAACAAAAAATAGGGGTTTGTCACTACAGTGAGGCTGTTAACAGTCATTTATGAGGATTCTCTCCTCTTCGATCCGTTCATCCAATTATTAATAGTGAGAAATACATTTTTTTAATACAGGAGCTTTTTAGCCCTCTAACTGGAGTTTAATGCAATGAAAGAGATTGAAACTAATGTAAATAATGGTATATACATTGAATAAATACCTTAAGCTTCATTACATTGGTTGCTAATTTTAGTAAAATTTTAATAAACGGATACCTTAGATTCAATTCTTGTAGACAAAAACACAAAATTGGCAGGAAATAATTCATTTAGTCCTAAATTAAAATTTCTTAAACTCCTTTACCTAAACTTATTCAATAAGTCTAATTTTTTGCAAGAAATAATCGTTTGCAATACTAGATATTTGAAATAACAATAATTGTAGATAGAACTGTTGGCAATCGCTGTGTATGGTACGATCTATATTATATTTAAAACAACAAAATCTTATAAATGTCAAGTAGCGATAAATTTCATTGTATATAAATAAACCTGTAATCTACCATACCCATTTAAAAAAATAAATGTATAAGGTTTATCAATAATTTTGAACTCAGAAGTGCAGTGCAGTCCCTGCAAATCATCCAACTCCGAAAGAGATCATAGGAACGACCATAGGGTTGGGACATTAGGGTCGAATGTGGTGAAGTTCAGCAATTATGATGGACCCTAAACCGCTTGGCGGCTAGTTTAGGTGTTTAATGCTCATATTCCTTCAACTTTTCTCCCGTTTTCTTCCTCTAGTATCGATTGGATGAATTACAGTTAAATAAAAATAACAAATAACAATTACAAAATAGTAGATTTCATCACTAGGAGCAAAAGTATGTCTTTTTGGTGCGCAATCGTGTTTTAAAAACGAGGCGCAGCCGAGTTTTTAAAACTGATTAAGCATCAAAAAGACGCTTTTGCTCCGAGTGATGAACAACGTTTTTATCATAATGCAAAATTAGACTTTTGATCATTAAAAATATTAACTATTAAGATTTTGAGGTTATATTTACAAAGTAAGTAATATGCAGTGTTTACATTTCTGTTATTTACAAACAATGCTCTTTATAACGTTTGAATTTCAAAATTCTGCCCCTCAACATTAATAAATTAATAATAATATAGTTAGCAAACAGCTGACTTTTCAGTACTAGGACCTAAAAAATTCTCCAGATGATTTTTCGTACTAGGACAAGAAAGAATCGGTTTTGGTACTTTTGAGAGAACAAAAAACAGGCTGATTTCGTGCAGAATGATAAAAAATATGTAATATGTGTCTGTCCACCTCTAAAATATATCTATGTAGGCATATATGAAATATTTTTGTATTTAATGTAATGAAATTTTATTAAAACTAATGAAAGTTTTTGATGATTTTTTAAATGTTTATTAAGTTAAGAATTTTTTAAAGAAACTTTAACTTTTTTATATGTTTTGTTTTATTGCTCATTTATAGTAGTAAATTTAGAGTAATTACATGGAAATACATATAATTTTAGAAAAGAATAAAAAATATTTAAAGTGAAATTTTCTAAATTCCGTACCGGTTTTCAGTTTTATATTTGGACTATTAATTTTTTATAAATAGTTGAACAAATTTAATTATGTTTGACAAAAATATAACTTTTTTAAATATTTATCACGCCTACAATTAAATATAGCTAACTCTGTAGAGATGACCTTATTATTATACCCAATGTATACAGAACCAAATAAGTACGGACATCCTTATGGGGAAGTGAGAACGCCGCCACCGAAACACAGATAGCACCACCAAAATGGTAAGGATAGTGCTGATTGGTTGAATGCAAACAGATGAGTAGACTAATTTTATAGAAGTTTGTAATTGATTTGAATTTTGTAAACAAATATGCTCATTTTAACATTCAAGAGGTAGAAAGAGCGCTTCCCATGACTGTAAGGAGAAGTAAGCATCAGCGGTTTATTTTCCTCTGGTTTTCGGGGTCATGGGATGTCCCTACTTATTTGGTTCTGTATATATTGTTATACCTTACCTTCTTTATGTTAGTTTGTGCAGACGGATTGAAAGCATACTAAAGAAAACTTCGATGTAAAATTAAAACATTTTAATCCAATAGGGAAAATAAATGTCATTATTAAAATCCACATTTTATATTTTAATGTATAATAAATGCGATGTGTAATGTGGCAATTTACGAGAAAAATGTAATATTCTATAAAAGATGTGGATTAAAAGTGTGTTTTAAGTTAATACAAATCTTTTAAAATCAAAACTGAATCTTATATCAAATTTATTCTATTTGTCAAACTGTGACTTAAAAATAATCGTTAAACGTTATTTTCAGTTGTTTGACATACAAATCATACAATTACCCATTGGCATGAACGAGACAGAAACACAACTGGTAAAATTTAATTTATCTAAAACATTCATAAGACGGTATCTTAAATATATTGTTAAAACCCTTGAGTTTTTTATATTGATTTTATAAATCTCTTATAATTTATTTTATAACCTTATAACCATTCTTCAGGGAAATTATATTGGAAAATAGTTAGTTTGTTCTTATGTTGAATTAAAGTAACCAAAAGTAGAGTTTGTGGAGTGGAGGGAAGGTACTCATAACTTTGAAATACTTGATTTGGAAACAACATCACCACTAAAAACTTATTTTTTAAAAATTATTCTTAATCGATATTGTAGAGTATTTAATGTTAATGTGTAGTTTATTGAAGTGTGTAAATCGAATTCTCATGTTATTAACTTAACTTATTAAGCAAACTGTAAGTTATATTATCAATTCATGAGAAAAATTCCACATATTTTTACCATCAGTTTCATTAGTGTTAGTAAATTAGACATATTAAGTCAGTCTATTCTTAGAGACCTTTAGAGTTGTTGTTAATCTTAGGGTCAATCTCTGGTCCAATGATTTACAAAATTAAAACCATGACAGCAAAAAATCCCATAGTCTTGAACCTCTACCAGGGAAATTATTTCCATTATTTCAGTAGTCCATAATCTATAAACCTGCCCTGTAGCGCCCCCCTCTTACGTTTTATTTCATGTTTTAAACTTTGATCTTAGTCCTTGTGAACTGAGGAAAATTAAGATAATGCAACTTACAAAACATTGTTTGACTTGAAATTTGATAGCAAGATCTAGCTATCACATGGTCAGTTAGTTGTTTATTGACAGCTTTCAACGGCTAGAATTCACTTCATTAATACAAAAATAAGTCCTAAAAATTAAAAATGTTTTGTCTTTATTTTAATTCTTCATTTTAATCACCAAAAGCCTTTGTAAATTCCTCACTCATATCTTCAGCTCATTAACCAAAGCTGTTAAGTGTCAAGGATACAGCAGCGGTAGCAACAGCTGCGTCTGAAACTCATCAACTTGAAAATTACCGGCTAAATGAAGTCATTAGCAGGTTCCTTTGAGCTCTTTATGTCGCAGAATTGGACGATTTACGTTTGAGTCTGGCAGCTCAACTGCAGTTTGGGATGGTGTAACACTAAAAGGTTTTACTATTACTCACCAAATTCCCGCCAAAGGTGTCAAATCAGTAATCAATGTGATACTGCAGTTTCGAATCTTGACAATTCATCTTCAGTCACTAATTATTATTTCATTTGGCATTAAATAAAAATATTGCCCACATGTGAGGTTGTCAAACACTTAAAAGTACATTGAAAACATAGTTTACTCACAATAAAACACATATAATTAAATACCGATCGGTAGCAACACTTAATAAAAAACCACTAGTTACTTTTCCTCACCACTCACAGTGACAATTGTAGATCTACTGGCTTAATCTTGCTTATCTGTTTGGTGATCAAAGTTCACCTGTCAGTCAGCTGTCCCCCCTTCCAGGCTATTTAATAATTTAAAAGCGATTTTTTCTGTACTAGGGGTTTGTAGGGGCAAAGGCCCCTAAAAATCCAAATGATGATGTTATTTCCAAAATTAAGTTACATTTCATTACCTATTTACACAATTACTATATTTGAATTACTGTACTATATATTTTCAAACTGTAGTGAGAAATTACACGGTTGAATTTTCTGTAAAAATATTACCTAATCTTGATTAATCTTTTTGGTGGCATAAAATCAGTAATTAAACAATAATATCCCCTGTATTAAATACAATAGGAAGTGTATTTAGTGAAAAAAAAATTATTGCACTATTGGACTGCCGGACGCATTAAAATTAGTTTTAATCTTAAACATTTGCACATAAGAGCTTGTAACTCAAGTAAAGACAATGCAACATGACAAAATTGTTATTATCCCATTAATACTGTACACTACTGTATCCTGTACCACTTGTGCCCACACTCCCACCATGACCAATGCCCCAGTAGTCCCACACTCGCCGTGTCCCCCCAACCCTCCCCCATGCCCCCGTTCCCTTTCGTGAGCTGTGCTTCCTGTAACCCATATTCCCCATGCCCTCGTGGCGTTGTGCCCCCCATTCTCTCGTGCCCACATACCCGGTGTTCTTCCCAGGGCCCCTGGTCCCCTTCGTCACCAATCCCTCCCCATCCATCTCATGCCTAACTAACCCTCGTGCCACCAACTTCTCTAGTGCCACTTGTGCCCTCATGCCCATGCCCCCATGCCCCCCATGCCTTCCATACTCCATGCCTCCATGACAATCGTTCTTCACCGAGGCCTATGGTCCCCTATGTCAACTAATCCTCCCCATGCATTCAATGCTCTACTACCCCCGTGCCATCAACGTCTCTAGTGCCACTTGTGCCCCCATGCCCGCCTTTCCTCCCCGTGCCTCCCATACCCCCGTGCCCCCATGCAATTTCTCCCCGTACCCAATATGTCCCCCCAAGCCTCCCCTGTTTCCCCCTCGTGAACTTTGCTTCCTGTAACTTATGCCCCGTGGCCCGAGTACCCCCCCCCATGTACCACCATGCCCCCAATGCCGCTGTGCCACCCATTCTCCCATGGCCATGTCTAAAATTCTTCTTCGAGGCACTCGTGCTCTCTATGTCACCCATTCCTCCCCCTTGCCCCTCATACCCAACTACCTCCCGTACCACCTATGTCTCTGGTGTTTCTTGTGCCCCATGCCCATATACCCGTGCCTCCAACACCCTCGTGCCTCCATGCCTACTGTTACTCCCCGTGCCCAGTATGTCCCCCCATGCCTCCACAGAGGCCCCTTGCCCCCATATACCCACAGTGCCACTGAAACCCCTCGTGCCCCCCAAGAACCATCACCCACGGTGCTCCCTTGCCCCCATGCCCGCCGTACCTCTCAGTTTCCTCCAATTTCCGCCCTGCCACCTATTTCTCCATGCCTCCCCTTGCCCCCATGAACCCCACCCGTCCTTTGTGATATGATTGTCATCTATTTTTTCTCTTTTTTTCAATGAAGTAGTACATTGTTTGACATATTGTTCCTTTTCGCTTTCCGCTGTCATTTACATTAAAAGGTCCCCGTCTTAATAAAACAAAACCTCATGCGGAGGGTATTCTCTGTTAGTAGTTAACATAATATGATTCACTCGATAATAAACAAATGCTTAATTTAACGATTCAATTCTAACCAATAAATAGCCAATACTTAAAAAGGTAACGTTATAACTAAACAACATGCACTGAATAAATACTATTTTTTTACAAACATACCACGCCTAAGTCATTTTTAACTGCATGCGGTATATTCAGCACACAAAACCATAATGACGTAGACGGGACCACGAAGAAGAAATCTACAGTGGATCCGTAATTTTTCCATGACTACTGGTGTTTTCCTTTTTTATAGTGCATTTCCAATTATTTTATAAAGTCATAATTTAATGGTTATCATAACTCAAAATATTTGCTCAATGAACAGCTGATTTTATGATAACAAATATTCACTGAAACATCTGCTTAATCACACGTGTAGATCCAACACCACCTAGAACACCAAGCCGGAGTGCTGCCATTTTTGTTTGCCTTTTAGCATCAGCTGATAGCGAAAACAAAAACATTTTCCGCTCAACCCTAACCCTAAAAACTAACCTAGAGATGTGCCACAATGGAATGTATTCATTTCCAATATTTGATTTTTAAAAAGGTACCTATCGTCCTAAATATTATGAATTATTTGCTTTCACTTCATGAAAAAGTTTAAACAATTGTCTAACGCAAATAATTTTATATCTTAAAATTATGTTTTCGGACACAAATAAGTGATACTAATTTTTACAGGAATTAAAAATTTAGAATATGGTAGTTGACTATCGGTAAGCCTAACTATTATTTGGGCTCTAATGAAATTGTTGGCAATACCATTTATTTGGCCTACACACGGTACTTTCCTAAACTATGAGTATGAAATGTGTACCGTACAAATATTTAACCACAACGATTCGAACATTTTATTTGAAAATAACATATTAACTAGTAGGCTATTCGTATAATCAATGAAATATAGTAATGCAATTAAAACTTGTTCTGCTTAGGCCTATTGAAAAATGTCTGTTTTTGCTATACTACTTTCGTCACTTCTGAGTTAGGTTATTGGCGTATCATCTTATTTCTTCACAGCAACATCATTGATTGTAGTTTCTTCATTAAAATTTATAAATCAGCGCTTGATGCTTTCAATTAATTTTCATGAGTAGGCTGGAAATGAATCTTCACACATGGGGAATATGGGTTACAGGAAGCACAGCTCACGAAAGGGAACGGTGGCATGGGGGAGGGTTGGGGGGACACGGCGAGTGTGGGACTACTGGGGCATTGGTCATGGTGGGAGTGTGGGCACAAGTGGTACAGGATACAGTAGTGTACAGTATTAATGGGATAATAACAATTTTGTCATGTTGCATTGTCTTTACTTGAGTTACAAGCTCAACCGGTATACCCATGATAGTTTCATGAAATTTTAAAAGAAAATTGCTAGTAGGCAACCATGGTTTCGTTGATATAATTGATGTTAAGAATAACGTTTAGCCCAACCATCTAGAAGGTACTTTCCGATTATTAGGTAAATAAAATACGCCTTTCTTCCTCATTGTTGTCGGTACAATCTTTAAAATCTTCTAAAGTAAAAACTGTTTAGCTTGGTCGTAATACAACACACAAAACTATTCACACACTCAGATATTTAAATTGAACTTAGAGTCAATATGAAATAGCCACATTTATGAACAAAAAACTGTTATTGAATGAAAAATCAGTTTTAAAACATATACGCTATACATTTTATAAACAAAAACGAGAAAATTTTATTGAAGTTTACAAAATACAGCCCATGTAAACAAAAACAAATTATTGTTTTGACATTGCCTTTTAGGTGACGTCACAAGGCATTTGACGTCAGAGCGCTCCGGCTTTGTCTTAGTAGCAGGTGTTGGTAGATCTAAAAATCTTCTTTCCATTACATTAACATTGGAACTTCAAAGTCTAATGGGGCGAAGCCCAAGTAACTTTTGATGATTCTGGTATTTTTCCTTGCGTCCTTGGCCCTCAAGATTTAAAATGAGCCATCATACGTTACCCTATCTTTCTTCTAACTCGAGATATTTCATGGGGACCGATTCGCTTACGGAATTATATATATAGATATTCATCCTCTTTGTTTAACAATTTATCTTTGTCTTCGTTATTAAAATGCTTGTAGATAAAATATTCCTCCCAGACTCTAGCTTTAAATTTATCATTGCATCTCTTTAATATTTTTACAGAGCTGTTAAAATCTACATTATGTTGGGGATTTGTTTTAAGATGCTGGGCCACTTTAGATGATGGGTTATTTTGCTTTCTGGCTGTGTGTTCTCTGTAACGTTCTTTTAACGATCTATTGGTAAAACCTATGTATTTTTTCTCACATCCAACATTCTTATCACATTCTATCATATATATACACCTCTTGTTTCTTCCTTGCTCTGCTTATTTTTACACCTGTTAATCTGCAAACTTTTATTTATTTTATAGCCTGGTACAACTGAAACTTTCTTAAAAACATTTCCTATTCCTGTCATGCTATTATTTACATATGCCAGTAATACATATTTATTTTCTGGTATATAAGTCCTATGGCTCAACATTCTAATTTTAGTTTTTCTAATCAATTTGTCAACTACATTTAATTCGTATCCATTTCTGAATGCTATTAGTTTATTTCCTTTTCTTTTTTTGAACTCAGCAGGAGATAAGTTATAATTTAGGAGTCTATGCACCATTGACCTAAAAGATGCAAGTTTGTACGAAAATGGATGGTTTGAGTCATTAGGGATGACTAAATCTGATTGAGTGGGCTTTCTGTAAATTCCATACTCTAGCTTATTGTCTGACCGAATTACTTTTACATCTAAAAAGTTTATTATTCCATTTTCTTCAGTTTACATCTTAAACTTAATTGCCGGATGAACATTATTTAAAAAGTTTAAAAACATTTTGGCATGTCTTTTAGTACCCTTATACACCACAAATGCATCGTCAACATACCTACAGTAAAAATCAATATTTTTGCTGTGTGGGTTCTTAGTAGCCAATATGTTACTCTGTTCATAGTTTTGAACATATAATTCGGCTAGTAATGCTGACAATGGCCCCCCCATTGGTAAGCCTTTGGGGTCACTATAAAACTTGTTTTTCCATTGGAAATAATTTTGATTAGTTCTCTCCCTAACCAAATCAATTATATCATCTACTTCATCTTGTAAAAACTTATTAGTTTTTTCTAGACGTTCCTTCAACACACACAATGCCTCATCTTTAGGAATGTTCCCATACATGTTATCTATGTCAACTGTAATTAATGTATGACTGTTACTCAAAACAAGAGGTTTAGACTTTTCAATAAAACTCATAGAATTGGGACAGGTATTTTCTAATTCCACACAAAGCCTACTTTTTATCATTTCACTTAGATATTTTCCAAGCAGATAAGACGGTGAACCTATAGAATTGATAACCGGTCTATCGGATTCTCCTCTTTATGCGTTTTAATCAAAGGCTTAAATTTAGGTGCATGTTCTTCAGTGTTATACAATGCCTTAACTTTTTTGGGTTTATCACAAAACTATTTGTCAGCTTATTTTTTATCCTTTCATTATACTCCATGGTCCTATAATTTATTTCAAATACCCCATTTTTAAGGAAATAATCCTCTATTTTTTGGTCCAAATCATTATCAAAAATAAGTACAGTTGAGTTTGATTTATCAGCCTGTACAACTGTAGCCTTATTAGTTGTGATTTTATCATTGATACTGTTAACAACAGTTTTACAATCATGAAATAGTTTAAATTTCTTTTTCCTTAAATGCCTCTTTTTTGGACCTCGAAATTACTTTTTCTATTTTATTTGCAACTTCATATCTTACTCTGTTTTGCACTTCTTTATCAATTTTTGATATTGCTGTCTCAGTTTCAATAATCATACTCTTAATGTCGCTGTCATTATATGGGTTATAAGGTAAATTATATTTATTCCATTTTCCCAAAAGGTCCATTTCGTTATTATTAAATTGGAGATTTGTTAAGTTTACCACTCTAGGATAAAAGTTATGTGCATCCTTATTGACAATTTGTTTGTTTTGAGCCTCCCTTTATTTATTTAACTTATTCTCAATATTTTTAAGTTTGGCAACTCTTACTCTTGATACTGTTTCATTCACAAATTTACAAATATCATGATATTCGTTTTGGGGCACTAAGTTTTACAATTCATCCTTTAATACTCTTAAGTTACGCATCAAAATGTTAGATTTTTTGTACAAAGGCTTGATTTCATTGTTTAACCACAATTTTTTGCTTGTGATAAAGTTCTCTTAGATGATTCAGACTTTTCATAGGTCCTTAACTTAATATAATTAGGGATTAAATTTTCTTGTTTGCATTTCTTAATAAACTTTATATTTAATACTTTATATTTAACTTTCTTCAGTTTATATAATGCCAAATGAAATAATAATTAGTCACTAAGGATGAATTGTAAAGATTCGAAACTGCATTATCACATTGATTACTGATTTGACACCTTTGGCGGGAATTTGGTGAGTGATAGTAATATTGATTAATGGTGTCGAGGCTTTGAATATATCATCAAGTATGGCAAGCCAAGCCAGTCAAGCCAAGCAAATAAAGAAGAGGATCAAACATGAGGAAATAAAATTCATGAAAAGAGCATTAAACATAAAGTTTAATAAGAAATGCAAGCAAGAAAATTTAATCTCTAATTATATTAAGTTAAGGACCAATGAAAAGTCTGAATCAGCTAAGAGAACTTTATCACAAGCAAAAAGAAATTGTGGTTAAACAATGAAATCAAGTCTTTGTACAAAAAATCTAACATTTTGATGCGTAACTTAATAGTATTAAAGGATGAATTGTAAAACTTAGTGCCCCAAAACGAATATCATGATATTTGTAAATTCGTGAATGAAACAGTATCAAGAGTAAGAGTTACCAAACTTAAAAATATTGAGAATAAGTTAAATAAATAAAGGGAGGCTCAAAACAAACAAATTGTCAATAAGGATGCACATAACTTTTATCCTAGAGTGGTAAACTTAACAAATGTCCAATTTAATGATAACGAAATGGACCTTTTGGGAAAATGGAATAAATATAATCCACCTTCTAACCCATATAATGACAGTGACATTAAGAGTATGATTATTGAAACTGAGACAGCAATATTAAAAATTGATAAAGAAGTGCAAAACAGAGTAAGATATGAAGTTGCAAATAAAATAGAAAAATTAATTTCGAGGTCCAGAAAGAGGCATATAAGGAAAAAGAAATTTAAACTATTTCATGATTGTAAAACTGTTGTTAACAGTATCAATGATAACATCGCAACTAATGAGGCTAGAGTTGTACAGGCTGATAAATCAAACTCAACTGTACTTATTTTTGATAATGATTTGGACAAAAAATAGAGGATTATTTCCTTAAAAATGGGGTATTTGAAATAAATTATAGAACCAAGGAGTATAATGAAAGGATAAAAAATAAGCTGACAAATAGTTTTGTGATAAACCCAAAAAAAGTTAAGGCATTGTATAACACCAAAGCGAATGCACCTAAATTTAAGCCTTTGATTAAAACGCATAAAGAGGAGAATCCGATAGACCGGTTATCAATTCTATAGGTTCACCGTCTTATCTGCTTGGAAAATATCTAAGTGAAATGATAAAAAGTAGGCTTTGTGTGGAATCAGAAAATACCTGTTCCAATTCTATGAGTTTATTGAAAAGTCCAAACCTATTGTTTTGAGTAACAGTCATACATTAACTACATCGAGACCAGTGGAAAAGCGGTTAATACGAGTAGAACACAAAAGCAGTGTAACTAAACAATTAAAAGGCTACTCTAAACTTAGTGAGCAAATGTTAACCGAAGGTCATAGGATGAAATGGTCTGAGACAAAATGTATTACGAGTATAAAGAAAAGAATTGGAAAAGTCGGATAATCAAAGAAGTGGCATGTATGACAGGGAATCGAAATTATATCCCAACCAAGTTTCAACACAACCCCAATGTTTATACCACTTATTCAATAAGAATTTGATGAAAGCTTACAAAATGAAAAAAAAATTAATAAATAAACAGTGGATAGAAACAAAAAAACCTTTAATATAAATATATATATTTTTTAATTTTAAAACAAAAACCTACTATATAAGCTTAGAATATCTAAAGTAACACGTGTTATTTTTACATATGATTTAACTTATTTAATTTTATCAAATTGTTTATGTTGATAGTGTTATCTGCTGATGATGGCTTCTGACAATAAGTTAAAATATAGAGAATTTTAAAAATTGTCGAATTTTTCATACTAATAAAGATAAGTAGCCAATATAAAAAGATAGATACATTTGATTGCTTACAAACTTATTTGATACAATACGCTCGGGAAAATTATTATAAATACTGTTGTTGGAAAAATATCGATATTCTTTTTAAAACCCACATGATGTTTATATTGTAACTTTGAATGAATAAAGAAATTGTCTTTTTAACAGTATTCTACAAGTATAACTTTAACTTATTCACATACATTTCTCAGCTGTTTTTGGTAATTGAAAAAGGAATAAAATAGAGAAAATTGAACTGCTAACCAACCAGTGGAAGAAAAAAAGTTTTGGTAACGTGAATTATATATATGTATGTAAATGTATATGGCCGTAAATAATGCTACTGTTTATGTAGTCAGCATGTCTGAACAAACCTCCTACCGGCAAAATAAGCTTCGCAGAACCTGTTCAAATCCCTAGGTTATCTCTTTTCCATTTTGCTTAGTTGAAAACATTTGAAGTCATGTTTTCAATCACAATCTCATTTTCTTCTGCATAAGCTCTGTACTACAGAAATGACCACTTAGGGTTACTCTCGTCCTTCAGTATACAACAAAACTTTTGTTTTGTCTTGGTAAATTTTTGTTGTACAAACAACAATTAATTGTTTGGTTTTTTAATATTTAAAAATTTTTTTCGCCAAAATTTCTGTGAGTAAATATTAACTACTGTTAAAATTACAAACCTTGCAAAAATATGACTTACACAATAGGTGTGTATTTTTATAACTTGTACTGTTAATAATAAACTAAAAATTAATCAAAGACTAAATAGGCTTCATAAGACAGACGAATTTTTATGATTTAACTCTTTAATGAACCTCTTATTGTTAATAAAATACTCCTGAATTATAAAATGATTTTTATTGAATGATGAACGTAATACATATTATATTTTTATGTTTCTATTAATATATTATATTCTACTTGAATTTTCCCCGTTAAATTTGAAAAATTAGCAAAAGCTGCTTGTAAGCTTGTCTTACATTAAATTTATAGTTTAAAATAAAATATTGAAAACACAATGCACTTGTATCGAAACAATTTATGTTATCACATAAAAATAAATTATGGTATTATTTTAACACATTTATTGCCATTTAACATTATTATTTCGTGTCTTGTAATATAAAGCTTTTCAAAACTGGGAATGAGGCCTGCTTTCATCGTGCATGTCACTGGATTAAAGTTCCCTGGGGGATCAAAACTTCTTTCACCAAGGAATGTTGTTGGCTTCCGGGAGTTAACAAACTATGAATGTATTCTGTGAAAAAAATTATATACTACTACATTTTACGTTGTCGATTAGTTAGACTTTATGAAGTGCATTTTTGTTAAGAGAGTAATACATTAATGGAATTGTGATTTAAATTTAGATAGACCAGTTTTAAATATGATGTGTAAATCAGTGTTGATATGTAAAGTAAATTTCAATTTAAATTGCCAAGTTTATCTTTGCATCTATGGTTAAACTGCGTGATTATTTAATGCAATAGTTTTAAGTGGAAAAAGTTAACTTTTAATTAGTTCGTAAAGCGGCGATATCTAGAACCAATGTGACAAAAATATTTTTCGTAGTACATAATCTAAGTGTGTCACAATTTACATTGTGTTATCATGTACCATGGTGATTTTACAACTATTATAAACTGATAACTCGAGTTGATTTGAACTATGATTTGTAACATAATTTTGTCAGAATTAAAGTAATAAGTTTATCTTAACAGTATTTTAAGAATAAATGCGTTTCTTTAACAAAGCGTTTTACAACTTACATTATTAATGAAATTTCGTAATTATGAGTATTAAAAATTATTTGACATACTTATAAAATAATTGGAATAATTTTATTTAAATTAACGATAATACCAAAACTTTTCCAATTTTAATATGTAGTTACATTTTTCATTTAAGCAGGAGACACCGATATTTTCTAAAAATATTAGTTGAAATTGAGGTAGGCCTATATTTATTTGTTTTGATTCAAAACACATTCCCAGCTTTTTTAATTACAGCAAATAACTGTACCCAAATTTCAACTCATATTGTTTACAAATATCGGTGTCTCCCATTAAAATAAAAATGTCACTAAATATGGAAATTGGAAAAGTTTTAAGTGAAATCGAGATCTGCTGTTATCCCCTCGTATAGTCAGAAATTTTAAATCCTCCAATCGTGTCAACTCGACATTTGCCCTTTTTATTAGAAAATAAAATAATAATTAATAAAACACGTGTGCTTTGTTATGAATAAAATCCTGGACAGGAAACAACATATAAAATAAATATTTTAATGTGGATAGAACACATCAGTATGTCAATTGAATTATTTTATCAACAAAGTTAATTAGTTACTGTCAATAATGGTACTATCAAAATCTCTTTATCCAATTATGTTCGGCAGTTTTCTAATATTAAATATATTTATTTTTGAAATGTTACCTTCAATCGTGGTGTAAAATAATACTGGATATGCTGGTTAACATTGCAAAAATTAAACAATAAATATTAAACATAAACACTGAGATGGTTCTCTTTGAAATCTATATTAATTTAAATAGTCTTAATAATCCTATTGTTTTATTTAACCTTCCATTTTATACATAACTTTATGTATTAATGATGTAGTCTTATTGTAAAGGAATTGTAGTTTGTACGGTTATAATAACTTATATTAAATTTAACAAAGATAAAATATCTATGTAAATTTGCGAAAGCTACAATTACTAAGGTAAGCCCTTTGTTTCAAGGGTGTAAAAACATAATTACATTGAGTAAAAGTTATAGTTATGATTAATAGTTTAGATTAACTTATAAAATTTCACAACGTAATTATGATGAGAGTATTAAGAAATATCAGTGATAAAAAACTGCTGCATACTTATGAAAATTTCATTGAAATACATTTACAATTTAAATAATTTTGAAAGAAAGGCAGATTAGCAATTCCAGCTCTCTTGGTCTGAGCTTGTGCAGTGTTGTGTGCAGCCGCCTTAACAACATTGTGGACTACGTAATTCAAATACAGTCTGACTAAGCAACAAACGTAAGTATACAAAGATTTGAAGTAAACTTTATGTTTTAGAATTATGTCAAGAATAAAATGTACAACTGTTTATACTGTGCATTACTAACTATAAATACTATACTTTAACTATCATTCTCTATACTATGCTAAGACAAAGCAAACTACTATAGCTAAACATAGCAATATTTAGAACTAAGGTACTACATAATACTATAATTCTACTATAGTATAACGTAGATAAATAACTTGAAGAGGAAAGTCTGAATTCACAGCTCCAAAATATTATGAAAATCTTTTATATACTATGATTACTTACTAATATTTTTCAATAAGATAATATATACACTAGTATACTGCACTGTATGTGCTGCATTATAATTATGTGTATTATACTATGCTAAATATTTTACTCAAGCTTAGGTATAATATTGAATATTATACATATTTATTTAGTAATTTATTTATTTAGTGACGATATAGTAGTTATATGGCCAATAATACTCACTGCATCAATAATACTAACCTTGAGTATTACAAATTACATGTTGATTGGTCATGTATACGTGTCCTCAAATATTTCTGACTCTCAGTTTACTTACAAAAACCACCAGAGAGCTCTGAAACTTTGTAAATCGTACTTTTATAATAGCATTTGTCTTTGTATATCACAGCTTATTGCATATATTTTTATTTCAGAAAATTGTAAGACAGCATATTGAAACGTGGTAGTGACTAAATAGCTATAATATGTCAGGGTCAGATTTCGTTGACGATACATATAATAAAGGAGTAAATCAATAACCCTCATCCATATATTATTATTTGGGATTTATGATACTTAACCCTCAGTTGACAACTAAATCCTTCGATGAAAGAAGTTTTGGCACCCCGAGGGAAGTTTAATCTTCTGACAAGTACAAAATGATCCGACCTCGTCTTCACTTTAGAAACTTTCCTTATTTAAAAATTACGTCTAACCTTTTAATATTACTAACTGAATATTCATAAAACTCCTTATTCTATATATACTTATTTAATACGCTAAGGGTTTTTTTTTGTCTTGAGAATTCCTCCTACAATTTTCAACCAATTTTCAAGTTTTTGGTGTCGTTGGATAGGGCTTGGTCTGTGATTGTTTCCACCAAAAACTGATGAAAATCGGACTGAAAATGAAGGCGCTATTCACCATTGAAATCGTAAACATTCCCATTTAAATAACATTGGGATTAAATGAAGTATTTTAAACATCTGTTAATAATCAGCTGTAAATACGTGTAGTTTTGGTGATTAAAGATATTTAAATTATTGGATTAGAGCTAAAAGTAACATTCGTATTGCATTAAAATAAATTGCTCGATTCCGAGCAAGACGTATGCTACTTTATTATTAATGCTGTTCTCGAATATAGACTCCTGTACCTACTTTTGAAATCTACTGTACTATTTACTCTCTAGTTTAGTCCTATTTGCACGTAGTTTGCATGTAAATCTAATTTATTTCGACTTTGACCTGTGTTTATCATTCTAGTCTAATTTATTTTAATGTATTTTTTTGTATCTATTGCTATTCTAGTCTAATTAGTCTAATGTAATCATTTGCATTTATCTCTGAATTTTAGACTAATTTATTCGCATGTATTTTTGTGTGTTATTGTACTATTTGTTAATTGGCTAGTTGGTAAATAAATAAATACACACACGGTTATTAATATCTTTTTAAAAATTAAATCATATCTTCAGGGTGAGTTAAAACTAGAGTAAATGTTGTTAGTGAATAATCTTTTAATTTCGTCTTTGACTAAGAAAAAGTCATCAGCGCTGGTCCTATTTGCCCAGGGGCGGTTCTAAGAGTCTCGTTAAATTTTGCCACCATCTTAATTATATAAGGCTGAGTATTGGATGATGTAAGCTACGGAGTAATTTTTACACTAGTTTACATATCCACTCACAGTTTGTAATTTTCTCTTTTATGAAATTATAATTATTATTCTCTTTAACTAATGTAGTATAAAAATAATATTCTTCTAACTTAACGATACATCCCAAACCGTCTATTCACTTGATTGTTGTTTTGGCTTTCATTTTCAATTTTTAAGTTTTAATGATCGCTTGTTTAACCAGTCCATTAAATAAAAACGCCAAACAATATGGAGTGTGATTGATATAGATGGGTGTGCCAGCCTTTTCATTTTTTTTTAATGTAAGAGGAATTGAAAATATTAACTAGCAACTACCATGGACATTTCATTCTGATTATTGCGGTGATTTTCAAGTTTTGGTTTTATCCGCCATTCCTCAAATATGGCGGCCAGCTTAAAATTGTAGATACGGAATCTGGAACTAAAAATTCAATACCAAAAGTGTCTTAAAATGATGTTTTAAGAACTTATCACTTATACAAATTGTATTTCACGCATAAATGAACTGGTTTTCATCATGGCGGACAACTATAATCAAACCAACAGCCTAATGCTCCACTGTGAAAATATAGCATACCATTGTGTATTTCTTCTACATCCTCTGTATTTGATAAATAACCTTATTTTAACGAGGAGGAAATGTGGAAAAATTTACTCCCAGCTTGAGTCTACTTATAGGCAGCTTATTTTGTTACATAAATCCGATAAACAAGTAATATACTCCTTCTATAATTAAATGCCATACAGACTTATTAAATTTTCTTTTGATAATATATTAACTTTTAGTTAATTTTTTTCAGTACAAATATCCATATTTCAAATAAAAGTATTCTGAATGCTTTAAAGCAGATTACAGTTAATATGAAATAATCTATAAGTATGGAGAAAAAATATTGACTTAGTTATCCCAAAACATCATATTCCACATTTGAGAAAGTTTTGAAAATAAATTGGAAAGCTATCTTATCATGCTAAACATAATACAACTTGTAAACACGGTTTAAAATATTTGTACTCAATGAGTAATTTTTGACAAATTTGTTTTCATACCTATATTTATGCATACTAACATACATTTACCTTGAAAATAGGTCAAGGTGATTTCTGAAAATTATAAAAATTATTTTAACGACGAGAAAACATAGAAAAAGATTACTCCCGGTTTTAATCTACTTAGAGACAGCTTATTTTGCCGTTGGAATTTTGCAATATGTCTCGATTTCCTATGTAAACCAGCGAGAATACTAAATAGAGATAATTTATGTTCTATAAATTAATGTAGATGAGCATCTCAAACATAACTGTAAGCCGTAGTTGCTGAACAATAATCCTTCATTTAATATCAACGTTTAATGTTTTTCATTGTTAGTTACAGAAGTTTTGCTAATGTAATTAAATTTTAAAAATTCAATTTAGTTAAAATGAACTAAAAAATGAGTTTAAAAATTTGATCAAAACAATAAAACAAATATAAGCCTACTCAAAAATTAAATATGTTGAAATGAAACTACAGGATTAAATCATATTTATTACTCAATATCTATTAACTTTTTGAAAGCTGCTCTATCGTGCTGATCCTTGCTAATAAATAGACATCATACTTTCTTTTTAACTGTCATAACATGTTATGCAACTAAACCAATCGTGCTTTATCGCATTGTGTCATAACATTTGCCACAATGTTATGGTAGACATGTCGTCGCGGTGGTGCATAACAATAATAACCTGACATCTCCAGCCACGTCCGCATACCTGTGACCGGCGAATGTAATATGTTGACATGACAATTCAACACAATACTCGCTGTTGCTCAGTTTAGTTGCCTTCTGTTCCTTTGTTCTTTCTTTATTGAATTTTTCACTTATTTTTTCCGTCCCATTTTACTATAAAGTAATATGTTTCTCTATCTTCTTTGATATAACATACGCATACTAAAACCACTTATGTAAGAGGTTTTAGATGACGACGTCCCCTTGCGCTCTTATGGTAAATGAAAATAAAACAGCAGCGGTAAAAATTTGAGGTTTATTTTGTCCTCATTTTTTCTTTAACTTAATGATGTGTCAAATAATTTTTCAATTCCTTTATTGGGTTTTCTATTACTTACAATCACTTTATAGAAATTATTATATAATTCTGCAATGTCATGGTATAAATGAGAAAAAAGTGAAATGCAATGAATAAACGAATGAATAGTCAATGAGTAAACTGTTAAAAATATTTGCAAAATAAACATATCCTCTTAAATAAATCTTTTTAACAGAAAAATTATTCCACAAAGTACATTATTGAAAATACAAAACCTAACAATGGTAAGTGACTTGGAAAAAAGAAAATGTAAAAAGCTCCCGTTGCATCGCTTAATCGTATGTACTACTATAAACATGTTAGTTGAATACTTGTGCATGAACAAGTTATGAAAGTGCACGAACATAATAGTGTGGCCATGTAGGCGGACCTTCAGAACATAAACTCTGTCTGGGTTACGTGAAGCGTAACCTTAATCAGAAACCATTATATTAATTTAAATTTATGAATGTTTATTAATATTATGTTATGCGACGATTACATTATGAAGGTATTTAAGCCACGAGTGAGGTTGTAGCTTAGGTCCATGAAAATCCATGAAAATGTAGCAACACCCTAGATCGCTCTAACAAATAGTCGTTTTTTACCACATTATCTTACTTTTTAGGTTAGGCAAGACAAAAACATAAATAGGAAAGGAACCATCGGCTAATGTGTGAATGGTTTAATTTATATTTCTAATCTTTCAGATTTTGAGCTCTCGTTGGTCTATAATCAACTAGGTATCATAATGCAACTCATGTATCGTTAGGGGCTCATTATGCAACGGGTTACACTCATAACATACCTCTTTATGGATGTTGTTTGTAATATTTTTTATTTGCATTTAATATAAATTATTTGCAATTAATGCAACGCCCGAAATTTTTTTTGCAAAGGTCGAAGTGATATGTAGACAAGACACTTACTTACCGTGATCTATACTGTAGCTCTGTCTCATATATTAATTATCAACTAGAGATCGCCTTCTGATAGAAATTCGATCAAAATTTCAGATTATTTGGATCCAAGAAGCTTTAAAAAATATTTAAGAACTAAACCATCTGTTCTTCCTGTTTTTTTTCTTTTTTTTCTAGCAGTTGTTTTTGCAACAGCTGTCTAATGATTTATTCAACTCTCCTTCGTCCATAAGATTAACATTAGAACTTTGAAAGCCTGTGGGGTGTAGCCCTGGAGTGCGATGTGAATTAGAATGTGATTCTGCTCATCTACAGGATTTCTTCTACGATGCACACGAGCTGAGAAAAAAGGAGGAAACGAAACATGCTTGCGTATTAATATATAGATTATTTAACTTCAATTGGGTAGCAACTCGCAAGTGAGATTTAAAAACAAATAATATAAATGATACATTTATCAGTAAAACAATGAATATATCATTATATGTTGTAAAATAAACAGAAACTAATTAATAATAATAATTCTATAAATAGTTCTTCCTCACAAATTACTTTCTATTATATAGAAAGTCAAATAATTAAGGTGGTAATATTTTAGTTTTAGCGAATTTCCCATAGGGAATAAGCTATTACCGTAGGTCTCATGGTCTCATGGACCTAAGCCCGGGACCATGTTACTTTTTCATTTTTAGGTGCCCAGAGACCTAATAATAGTCATTAAAATTTATATATATATATATATATATATATGTATATATATATATATATATATATATATGTATATATGTATGTGTCCCTAGACACGATAACTCTCGTAAAAATGGTCCGATCGACACCAAATTTGGTAGAGATGTGTAATCCTACATTTATTTGGATGAGTTCGTAAACCAGATATATCAACCTACCGGAAGGGGTAGTTTTGGGGGGTTTTGTACCCCAAAAATGTGTTTTTTGCATTTTTCATGTGTGATTTTAAAAAATTTTAAATTTTTATTTCCACCATTGGATTAAGCTCATAAAAACACACAATTTAGTATTTTGAAGTTTCTCCATTGGTTACCGAGATATTAAAAAGTCTAAAGACAGTACATTGTATTTTTGGGCTTCAATGTTAATCTTACGGAGAATAACAATAAGTTAATATTTCGCTTTTTAACAAATATTTTTGGATGAAACTTGGTATTTAGCTTCATTTTGATGAGATTCAACCATTTATGTTAAAAAATCTTGGTTTTTGTACTTATCGTGGCAGCAAACCTGCCTACTCTTTTCCCATGTTAATCATATGGAGAATAGTCAAACTTCTTTATTTATGGACATAGATTGATGAAACTTAGTATATGGCTTCATATGGTGGAAATAAATTTTTTATGCTAAACATACCTACTTTCAGTGTGTTCCCCATGGCAGCATACCTGCATACTCTTTCCCTATTCATCATAAGGAGAATAGACATGTATTTCCTTATTTATGGTTTCATGTGATGATATTTGGTTTACAGGTTTATCTGGTCAAAATTAATATTACTAATTTGGAAATTCGCTGAGTACGCAGGTCTGCTGCGATGGGTGGTATTTATAAATAATCATTGTACCGTAACTTCAAAGAAGATAAGCAAATCTCAATCAACACGAAGTACATTAACAAGATATTTCTCAGAGTATAATCAAGTAATCAATGATAATTTAATACTTATAAACCGTGGAAATCTTTATCGAATAAAAATAATTATTTTTATTAATTTTTATTTAATATTTATTTATTTTTAATATTTAAGGAAAATAAAATAAAACCAGAGCACTCTATTTTCCATATTTTACTAATAATTTTTAATATTTAATTATTAATTATGGGTGAATACTAGACGTTTATTCACCCGTTTATTCACCTATGATTTTAAATAAAGAATTTTTTAATAGCGTCAACCCTCAAAATACCAAAAAATTGTTAACTTATTAATGCGGTTAAATTAATGAAATAATATTACTTAAACATATAAAAAATAACCTCATTTTTTAATTGAGAGATTTATTATTTGCTACGTTTAATAGCACGAACAACAATTGACATTGCGTCATCAGTATTTTATTTTGCCACTGGAAGCATATTAAGTAAAATATAAAAACGGGTCGTCCTTATTTACTTCAGTCGGATGTTTTCATGTTTTATGTTGGTAACGCGTTTTGAATATTTGATGACGAAGTATTAAATATTTTTTCTAATATGTTCTTGCATTTAATTTTTTTTAGGAATAAGTTTTAATATGAATATATCAAACTTACAAAAAGTAAGAAAACCTTTTTTAATAATACATAATAAGAGTGATTTAGTATAAAACAATATTAATGGCTATGCAAAAGAAAGTACATAAGTATAACTAAAAATATAATACCGGTAAATAAAACTTTGGTGTTGGAGCATACCAAAATGTATTTATATTTATTTTTATATTAAAAATAGACTATCATCACAAAAAAAACTAATTTAACATTGCCTAACATGCTACAAGTGAAAGTACATGAGTTAGACATTCCCTGTTCATTACATAACTCGTTTGTTCCTTCACAAGTGACGAGTCAGGACATTGCCTCACATGTTACAATAAAGGTATACAAAGTTCATTTGCGAGTTTCGTGTTCAGATAATTACCTAGGTACATTTATTCTGTTGATTGGCTCTCAATTACATTACCTCACTTGTTTAGGCGATTATGATAGTTTACCACATTAGGATAATGTATATATTTTATATATTTCAAATAACTAATTTTTAAATTTAATTTACTTGACAAAATTTTGAGATTATAGTATATTCTATAATAATCTGATTTAATCAAATAATTAGAAATGGATTGCGTAAGTAAAAGAGCTCACTTTCTTTATGGATCTTTATGTAGTGAATTCTTTGGATGGAAGAGATTGCTTATTTAAAATAAAAAGCTTAGACTTTGTAAAATTGCTGTTAGCACTTCTTCTTATAAAATATTAGATTGGAGCATTAGATTGGTCCTTAGGTAATGGTATTTATAATAATATATTCAATAATTCTAATAATTAACATTTAATAATGACGAAGTTGAGTTAATTTTTTTATTATGTTCTTTGTTTAATGTGTCAAATAACAATTTAGATTCCATAGTCCAATACATTACAATTTTCACCAAGTAAAAATTTTTATATTATTAACTTTAATTAAATTCAAACAATATCCGGAAAAACTAATTTTTACTATAGCTAATTTGTCAATGGTGGATCATAACTATGTATTCCACTAATAATATGAGGACAATTTTGTTTCCAACGGGAAATATTTTAATATATATTTTTAAATAAGAACTATGTATAGATAAAAATTAAAATAGATGTTCAGGAGTCAATAAAATAATTGCAAAGGTCATAACAATTGGTTGAATAAATACGCTGATTGTAAACATGTGTCACTCGTTTAGCTATTTTACGTCCCAAATATGTCATACCCCTTAACCCATCATATTTTAAATTAAAATATTTGTTAATTTCTGAGAAACACTCACAATTAACGTACCAATAACAATTATTTATTTAAAGAATTATTATTGAAATAATTAATTTCAATATTGTTGTAAATATGTACTGTGTACAAAAATATTCAAAACTCATAATCTTGTGTACTTATAGCCTACTTAAAAGTTATTACCATAGCTACGTATTTATTTTAATTTAAATTTTTTCACTTCGTGCCCAATTTAGCTAGTGGTTGTGCTGTCAGACTATGGGATACACTGTTGAACCATATGAATTGTTGAACCAAATAAACTGCTGGCCAGAATATCGACATGTATCGGCAATGAAGCATCGCCAGTGCCCCGTAATGGCAGTACAGTCGGGGTCGGCGCTGTCTGGCAGCCGTGCAGTCCGGCGCTGCGCTCCGGTCAATAGTTCGTACTTTTATCCGTTTAAAGCTCCATATCCAAAAACAAACGTATATTTTGTTACACACCTTTAAATTGCATCATTTGAATAAAAACATGTAAAAATTAGCAACAGGCTCTAAAATAGGCAAAGACAATTTTTTTCTAAATTTCAAACAACAAATTTTAGTAGCCTATTAGAATTTTTACATCAGTTATCTATTCAAAGTGATTTTTTAAATCATGGATTACAGTTTGTTTGGTCTTTCAAATATAAACTTCTTAGGAAGAATACTTCCTAAGAAGATTAAAGTCAAACAAATAATTTAAAATCTTGCAACTACTACTGTTGTTTTAACACGCAAATAAGGAAATATGAATACCAGTAAAACTGTTAACATTAATTGAAATAAAATTGAATGATAGTTCGTCCTGTGAGCACATTTTTACTTTCTGATGGGAGGGGGGGAGTGTAAGTTCAGCAAATGTGTCCAAAGAAAACAATATCAAACTAAAAAATAAGTAATAGTAAAATAATACTGATTTTAATTTGATTTATGTTTAAATGAGTTAACGACTTTTGCAATTCAGGAATACTTTACAACCGTGTATTCTATATGGAAAACTTCTTCTAAGTTTTGTTACATATACATAAAATTTTGAAATGATAAATATGGGAACATAATTTAAATTAGTTTCTATGTAAGGGAGTATTACATATCACATAGTGTAAACATTTTAGTCGCTAGCTCTTGGAGTTGAAAATGGTAAATACATTGAAGTACAATAGGGAAAGTGTTGCTAAAGACTGTAAACCTCTCTACGCACCCCACGGGTTGCATTTCCTCTTAAACGGTGTAGGAACAACACCACATGGGTTCCTATGATATTGAAATTTATACAATGAATACAAAACATAGAATTGACATACTTTATTTAGACAGAACTATAACTTATGTGTACAATAGCTTTTTTTATTGTTTTGCTTTAATTTGATATTAATTGCATTATTTAACAACAGATATTTTCAGTTACAATTATTTTGCAGGTTTTTCTTTAGTAGTATAAATATAAAGTTTCGATCTATTTAAAACAATGTGTAACTAGTTTTTTTTCGATTCCAAATATAGTGTGTGTGTGTGTATGTATTAATTACGTAATAGTAGTTTTCATCACCACGAGCAAGAGTGTGGGTTTTGGAGTGCAATAGTGTTTTTAAAAACGATTAATCATAAAAAAGTCACAAAGTTTTTATCATAATGTGGAATTAGACGTCTAATCCTTAAAATTATTAACTATAAAATTTTATTTACATAGTGAGTAATATGCAGTGTTTACATTTCTGTTATTTACAAACAATGCGCTTTAAAAAGTTTGAATTTAAAAATACTGCATTTCAATTAGTAAATTTATTATAATATACTTAGCAAATAGCTGATTTTTAAGTCCTAGGACCAAAAGAAACGGGTTTGGTACTGTCGAGAGAACAAAAAACCGCCTGATTTCGTCAAAATGATAAAAAAAATTACCATCCACTGTTGTAAATTATTTTAAGTGTAAATTAACACATAAAATTATCTATAAAAGTTAGTGTTGAGTTACAATTAAAGAAACAACGAAGCAAAAATATATAAAAACCCAATCTAAATAAATAATATAATTAAAAGAGACAGAATTAAAGATACCTTACAAAAAAACAATATTTTTTTGTGAAATTTAGACTTAATCATAAGCACAATGATTCACGTTAATAATATACGAGGGAATAATTATTTAGTTTTATGTTCCATGTGAAATGTGATGGTCACATAAAATAAAAAAAATAATGTTACCTTTTCTCGAATGGGAATATTCTTATCTAGTGTAATATATTTCACTCTATATATGGTTGACAATATTAATACTAACAATCCAATACAAATAAAAATGCCTTAATAAAAAAGTATAAATAAACCGGCATCCCATGTAACAGCTGATTTACACGTTTTATGGGAACCGCGGATGCCGGTAAACAGCTGATCAACAATGTAAGCAACAAAATATGAAACACGAAATGAAAAACAGCTGATTTACATCATTGTTGCACCGCATGTTAGAAGCATCCTCATTATTAGCATTTCAGGGTTGCTTATTAATCACATTTTTTATAATTAAATAATTATTATGATAAATAAATATGCCATATTTGGTATTTTCGTGATCAGAAAAAATATTTCTTTTTTGTGATGATGAAAAAAATACATACTTGCATTAAAAATAATCAACTTGTCTAAAATATCTCAAAAACAGTTTGAGGTAAAAAATTTTAGTTTTAATATTCAGAATCTACGTAAAATTTCAGTAAAATGTTATCTAAAAAAGTTTTTTTTTGTTATTTCAACAAATAACAAAGTTATAGGCAAAAGAAGTTTTGAGCAAAAAACAGTTTTTCGAGCACAACGAACGAACCAGTAGAAATATCTGGGATTTTTACACATCATTTTGTTCGGCTTATAATTCCGCACTACTTTGCTAATTTGACCTTTGCTGTAACTTTTATACTTTGCGAGATCCCAATGGTGAGCATAAAAAAATGAACACACTGTATAAACAAAAAACGAATTAGATCATATCTATTTTCATAATACGTATATTTTTTTTTTAAATCTCTTGTTAAAAAAATTCATTAATTTACCATGAATTATCCATATTATAATTATTCAACTTATGAAATCATTTTAATATCTAATTTAGACAAAAAACATATTATTAACGCTTAGTAACAACAGACTAATTATCAAAATAAAATATTTCTAAAGAAAATTTGTTGTAAGTTTCAAGAGAAGGAAAAATATTGCATTAAATACTTTTCAGTGATTTTATCGAGGAGTTTTGCCAAAAACGCCATGAACACCAACACCGAATCTGGAGAGTAAATGAATAATAGGCCTCTGTTTGCCAACTTGAAAACTAATTTGATTTTCTACCTTGCATTACAAATTGATTGTTAGAAATATACTTTTGTCGTAAGACATATTGATCACTATTCTCAATAAACTCCGGTGTAAAAATATTCGTATAATAAAGAAGTCATATGTATATATATTTATTTCACTAGCCCAAAATGTGGAACAAGAGGGATGAAAATATTTTGAATGAAACAATGAAAATGGAGCCAGTTTTAAATGAAAGCATGTTTATTTCCACTCAATAAAAGTTCATTATTTGACATTTGACCTAAATAAGCTTATTCCCTGTCATCTTAGTCATTTGTGAAAAATAATGTCATCAAGGAGATGTCCATAATTTCAAATGTAGAATTATAATCTTTTTCTCAACACTTCCATATTACGCACACTAAAATACTTATCATACTAATTGACATAGCTCTAGGGTTTTATATAATGTATCACAAGCAATCTGTTTAGAAAATTTGACAACACTTTTCGATAGTTTATATCAAGTTATATATGGATAAATCGACATAGAAAGTCACCGATGCATTGATCAATAATTTTATTTGTGATCCTGGAACTCCCTCTATTCTTGAAACTTCCCTTCTTTTGTCAGTCAATTGATACTTTAAACAAGACTTGTGAAATATAATGTCTTTGTGCTGCTAAGAATATAAAACTACGCGTCTAAAAAGAATACCAGTTTATATTCATGTTTCAATCTCGTCAAAAAGTGATATTGTACACCTCTCACCTATCCGTTCTTCGACATGTAACGAAAATATTAATGTTAATTGAGTTTTTGTTTCAGTAGTTTCATTGAAATGTAATGGACATAGCAGTCGTAACATAAAATGGACTGTTCAACATTCCTTGGCACGAACTTAGTTTTAAATTAAAGTATCAGAAGTTAGTTGCAATAAAGATTGAAAAGCGAGCTCCTTAACTACTTTGCCCTCGTTCCCATCTCGTGGTTCAATAATCTGTGTTTAGGTCACGTTTGAGTTCTAAGTACTTCAAGCACACTATCATCTCCTCTTAGCTTTCAATTCATGGGGATTTTTTGTTGTTAAATCTGCATTTCCAATGGTCGGTTTTAAAATGATGGCTCAATGAAGAGGAAAGACAACCGGTGGAAAAAATCAAATAATTAATTAAATATCTGTTACATTGCTGTATAAATACTAGATGTGTAATCGAAACACAGATTGTTCGCAAACTCTCTTCCAAAACTCCGTGTGTTCAACTCTTCTTTAAGCCATTAACTGCCATTTTTCACTTATTAATTTTATACACAGTAATGGATAGTTGTATTAAGTTTATATGTGATATGAATCTTTATCACAAAAATGTTCATATTCAGCATTTTTTTCAGATTTTTATTTCAAAATGTCAGCCATTTAATTTTTTTAAACTGAAATATCTCAATATAAATTTATTTATTTGTACATCAACGGCAAATGCCTTTTCAAATACAAGATTCAAAATTACATGCATTTACATGTGTGCTTACATTTTGAAATTTAGATGGCTAACAGATAAGATAATTATATGCTAACCTAAGACAAGATCAAACAGACAATGCAGGTACTCACTACTGTACATAGTGAAATCTACAAAGTCAAGGACACGTACTTCATTTTAAAGAACAGAGAACAGGAATGCCGTGAACATTAACAGTGGAATATGCCGAAAACTTACTAGACTTGAAAAATACACCAAGTTACAATTGATTACATTCAATGCACCTGCATTGAATTTAATCAATTGTACCTACTAACTGAATGTAATTGAGTACCTACTCAATTACACATAAGAATATACAATAATTCATAATAATTTTTGTACAATAGATAACATTACGCACTGATGTGAACAGTGAAAAATTGATTGGATTTGCATGCCTGTTAAAATAATAATTTACAACTAATTATTAGAAAGTAAACCAGTTGTTAACAGCTTACGTCTAAATGAAACAAGAGAATCATTAAAAAAGTCCACGAGACTTGAAACTTGATTCCCAAGCTGTTGCATCCTATGTACAAAGAAGAATTTCTTTCAGTAATTTGTCCTAAAGCAACGGCGGGAAAACACTTCACAGGACCTAGTTCCAGTTGGTATTCTAATTTCAATACACTGCAGTAGCTCCATACAGTCCACCAGACCACGAAGAATCTTGAAGAGGAAGATTAAGTCTGCAATAGCTCTTCTATGCCGCAGGTGTAAGAGTTCCAACCCATATGGAAATTTTACATTTGAAATATATAAAAAAAAATATATTTGGAATATATAGTCATATATTTTCGGTTATATATAATTACTATATTTCATATAGTAGAATTATGGGACGGAGAAATATATTGCTATATATTTATTTTGTGTTGATTATGTATTTTATATATATACAAAATGTATACCTTAAAATATATTATAAATATAAATCTAGTAAATATATTCGTAATATGGTTTAATTATACTGTTAATATATTTTTAATGTATCTGAAATGTATAATACATATATATAGCACAGTGGTTTTAATATATTTAAAATATATTTGAAATGTGGTAAATATACTTAAACATACTTCAACATACTTAAAATTATATATTTGTTATATATTGGATAAACAGTAAAACTATATTTCAAATAGATTGAATATATATTTTAAATGCATTTAAAATTAAATGGAGATATATTGTTAATATAATTTAAATATATTCACGATACATTTAAAATAGACTTGAAATATATACATGAAATATAAACTAATTACATTCATAATGTATTTAAAATACACTTGAAATGTAATAATTAATAAATTTGAAATATACTGTAAGTATATAAATTATGTATTTTAAATGCCCTAGTAATATATACATAGCAATGTATTTTATAGGCCATGGAAATATATACTGGTACAGGGTGAACAACTGTGCCACAATTGTATATCCTAAACCATGAGGTTTAGAGAAACCTTTAAGTGGGGAACAAAGGCAATTAAAAATATGAAATCCATTGTCTTGTAAATGGCCGCCATTTTCCAATATGGCGGCCAAATTTAAAATTTCTTATGGAACATTCTACATTTGATGTTTTTGAAATTTTCATGTAATTTTAAGACTTTTTTATTCTTTAACATGTTTCTCTAAATCTAACGGATACGGAGCAGCAGGCCATTAAAGCTCATTTTAGTCCCATATAAGAATAACATGGGTCAAACTTGATCTGCTCATATCTCCGAGACCATTCAGTAAAATAAGAAATACTCAAGAATAAAAATTTCTTAAACTGATGTTCTAATGTCATTTTTTCATAATAACATCAATTGTAGGCCTATAAAAATTTTATTTTTGACCGCCATATTAGAAATAACTTAATTTATGCGTAAATGATCATTTTTATGAATGAAGTGTCCTTGAAACATAATTTTAAGACATTTTTATTCTTGAGTATTTTTTATTTTACTGAATGGTTTTGGAGATATGGGCAGATAAAGTTTTTCCTGTGTTATTCTTATGGAACTAAAAATGAAATTTAATTACCTGTAGCTCCTTAACCGTTAGGCTTAGAGAAAAATGTCAAAGAATAAAAATGTCTTACAATTATATTGACATTTAAAAAACACCATGAAATGTAGGGTGTTCCATAAGAAAATTTTAAGTTGGCCGCCATATTGGAAATGGCGGCCATTTAGAAGAAAATGGAATTAATATTTTTTATTGCCTCAAAAAATAAGTGGTGTTCCCCATTTAAAGTTTTCTCTAAATCTCATAGTTTAATATATATGCCAATGGTGGCTCAGTTAAGTTGTTCACCAGTATATCATGAACTTGTAATATTATAATGTGATAACTAAGCATTGACTAGCCTACATAGACATATAGCATTAGAACACCAACTTTTTAAAATTAGCATTACTAATTATATAGAATGCCTAAATTTAAAAATACCATTGTTGCTAACTAGGGCTTAGTTTCTGAAATAAAGAGTACTGGAGCTAAGGCACACTGGGGGTCTGTGGAAGGGGGGATGGTGTATGGAGTACACCATACACCATCCCCCCTTCCACAGACCCCCAGTGTGCCTTAGCTCCAGTACTCTTTATTTCAGAAACTAAGCCCTAGTTAGCAACAATGGTATTTTTAAATTTAGGCATTCTATATAATTAGTAATGCTAATTTTAAAAAGTTGGTGTTGTTCCCCCATTGGAACAAGGGAGAGGGTCCGGAATCCTACCCTGGAAAACCATACTCAAATTGGTGCATTTTTATCAATACTGATTAGATTATGTTTTATGCAATAGCCTATTTTGTTCTGGGTAAGGTTTGGATCAATCATTATGCCAACAGTATATATTTTTTATAATTATTATATATAAATTATATATATATATATATATATATATATATATATATATATATTATGTTTCAGTTAAAGAACAGTAGGCTATTTTGCTAGGCTACATAAAATATAATGAATCCTTAAGTACTAGGCTTAAAATGTTAACATTTATAAATTTAAGAAAATTATTAGGCCTAATGTAGGCCTACTATAGTTTTTCTAACGTCTACTTTAAGTAGAGGATTGAGGTCTACTTAATTTGGAAAAACATAACTGTCTTCGTCATACATTGCACTTTGCTTTTTTCTTTGGGTTTGGATTGCGCGTCAAAAGAAGGTCCAAAGCCGAGTTCCCGGAACAAACGGAACCGAACAGAGAGTCAACAAGTGACAAGAGATCGGAATAGAGGAAAAAAGTTACGAAGTGTCTAACTTGTATGTAAAACTAACACGTATTACGACGTAATAAAAGAAAAATAAACACTGATTTTGCTACTTTTCCTATGTGTGTGCCACTACAGAATTGAATTATGGTTTTGTAAATGTTGTATTTGATTATAAAGGTCATATAAACTTGCCCGCTCCGCTCACTCGCCCTCTTAATTTTTGGGACAAGCTCATTCGCTTCGCTCACTCGCCAGGCCAAAGGGTGCTGCACTTTGGTATAATTTACCTTTAAATATATAACACATTGGTGTTATCTACAGTTATCAGCTGATTTTTGTTCAATTTAAAAATCTCCATAAGGAAAACATGGGAACTTTGAAGGGCTGTAGCGCGAAAACCGGATTTTTCTCAGCTATGGGAGGAATGCCAATCGATTCCTGGTGGACAAAACTCCCATAATCAACCAAAAATAAAAAATCCTTGGAGCGAAAAAAAAGTTTGCTTGTACAAATGGAGCTTGTTTTAGAGTATATAAGTACCAGGGGGACCGAGCTTAAGCTCGGTAAAATTATTACTTTCGTTTCTCTCACAAAGCTCGCTCGCTCCGCTCACTCGCCAGGCGGAAAGTTTGCTGCACATTTGTATGATTTTCCTAAACTACAGGTTAAAGATGTAACACATTCGTTTATTTTATCTACAGGTATCAGCTGATTTTTGTTCAATTTAAAAATCTCCA
>CM061534.1:130092532-130104888 GCA_030545055.2 Neoaliturus tenellus
CTGACATATCTATATATATAATACGTGATGCCCTTTTTTTGTTAACACTACTCCTCCCTTATTTCTGGACCAATTTTAAAGTTTGAGGTGTCTAAAGAATGGTCTCAGTTCGTAGTTTTGCAATAAGGTTTTAGATTTTTTGATATTTTAATTCTGAAGCTCATGGGAAGCCCTCAAAGTTCATTTTTTGTCCATAAGATTAACATGGGAAACAATTTATATTGAACTAGTGGCTCATAGGGGCAAAAGCCCCTAAAATTAAAATAGCATGAACCATGACGTATTACCATTTCTTCCACAACGAAGGTTTCCAGAAAATTTAATTTTAATTTGAGGTATATAATATTTTAACCATACCGTTTGAACACACCATTGGCCCCCAAGTACTCTTATCAATCCTGTACTACAGTATTAGGTCACCCGTTTGTCAATGCTCGATTTTGTCTGTTGTTAAACTCATATCGATCTATGGAAAATAAGTTTTGAAAGAAATCGTAGTCCCTTAATTGAGCTGTGACGGCTTTATAATATAACATAGAAAAGCGGCAATAAAAAAACATTGATTTTTAGCCCCTGTCAGTTTTTTTTTTATTTTTATTTTTTTTTTTTTAGTCACAAAATTAAACACCTCAAAAGCACCTCAAAATGCATCTTCACTTGCTGTGAATATTCATCCCTCCTAATCAAAACTCTTAATTTTGTGTAAACAAAGCAGATTTTTTTAAAATCACTACATGGAGAATCTTTAAGGAGAACCTTTCAGAAAATAATCATTCTTATAATTTCCCATTTTGTTGTAAAGTTTTTTACCTGCTGCATTTTCCTCTAGTATGTAGGACATGTCTTTGATTTTAACTCGTCTTCTATAATCCTACAATCTATGGAATGACTAAAAGGTTTCTCGGAAAATTCAGCTAACAGAATACCAAAACTTCACTGACTGATACACTTTAAGTATCAATTAATGTGTCATCGTCATTTAATATGATCATTTGACACTTTTCGTCTTAACATAAGACCAAAACAATGGAAATAATGTTGGTGTTTCTCAAACCACAATTCATCGCCCATTGCATCTCTATCAACGATCAGAAAGCATTTTATGATTTGCATACACGCTCAGTTTTTTTTTACAATTTAAATAATAGTAACAACAGTAAAATCAGCAGTCAATTTGTAATAGTATGTAAGGTTAACTTTCCTGGTAGAATTTTTAGTAGCTCAAAGCAACAAAACGTCTTATTATAGTATTACCACTCTAGGGTTAATTTTTGTCATTTGGCTATGAATCAAAACATATGTTCTTTACTAAATTTATCATCTGTCTCTCGTTTTAAAATAAAACCAAAACATATGTTTCAATGTACACAAAGAAGACATTTTTCGAATCCCCATGCTATTCTTAAGGAGGACGTTTTACTATATTTCTCATTTCCTTATAATTTTATGGATACGCTTTATGGGACCGAAACCTTTAATTTGAGACTCCTACCATCTTCCTGCGATTTGTAAAACGCTCTCAATTTTGCTCAAGAAATTTCGCTTAGAGAATTATTGTATAGATTGCTTCTCTTGGTGTGAATTATTTTGTTATCTTCACTCAATGTTATCATCTGTGTCTCATTTTGAAATTAAACCATAACACATGTTTTAATGTATACAAAGCAGACGTTTTTTTAATCCCCATGCTATTCTTATGGAGGACGTTTTACGTGATTTCTCATTTCCTGTTAACATCATGGACACGCCGATAGTTTTCCCTCGTGCAGGGGACCGAGACCTTTAATTTGAGACCCCTCCCATCTTTCTGCGATCTGTATGACGCTCACAATTTTGCTCAAGAAATATCGCTTACAGAATTATATATATATATAGATTTACTTTGTAAAAACGAATCACAAGTTTTCGAATTCGTCGTTAAGGAACCTTTGGAGACAAAGGAGCGTTATATTCTATGGTTTTATGGGGAATAGTGAGCAACGTGAAAATTATCATGTATATATCGTAAATATTCTACAATGTTTATCCTTAATTTCCACTGTTTAAATCTGAATCATTAAAACAAACTTCACCTCGTTTGTTTTCATTAAAGAATGTTTGGGTAACATAGTGAATTAGTATTTGGTAAAAATGGTTTGAATGTAGAGATACTGGTAGGCCTATAACAACATTATTTAATGCTGCGTATCATCCGCTACAAATAACCTTATAGCAACTGAAAATATTGTGACCCAGACGAAAAAAGTACATAATACTGGAATAAACCGCGGGAGGTAACCACCGGAAGTTCGGAGCGATAAGGACTTTGTCTGAGCGAAAAGAGACATCCACCTGCGTATTTGGTGTAGCCGATGCCACCATCTTTAGTATTGAATGTTGCACGGCGTTGCGCGACGCTCGTTGAAATACGTCGGAATGAAAATGCATTGTCGCAAATAGGACCATTTATGCACGACGCCCGACGAGCGTACTAAAAAACCCGACGTCGGTATTAACAGTATGACCGTCGGGCGAGCGTCAAAAATTTTGTCTTAAGGCTACGGCCACAATTGGCGACTTACGCCGCGACACAAACGCCGCGACAAAGAAAAAAGTGTGATACATTGAATCAATAGAAGGTGGCCACACAAGGCGACCCGCGACATTCAATGTATAAGGCTACGGCCACACATGGCGACTTAGTCGTCGCGACACGAACGCCGCGACTTTTCTCCGCCGCGACCAGGTCGCGGGTAGTGGCCACATTTAAGCGACATACGCCCGTTTTGTCTTGTTTTTTCGTGGTTGGCAAAATGAATCCAATGAGTTCGGGAGGTGACCATCGTAATTCGGCCCATGCTCGTAATTCGGGCGTATTAAAAAATAATAATATGAAACGACGGCTTGGAATGCATCTCATTAGTTGAGACTACGGCATGGTCAATTTCACACAAGAATTACTATAGCGGTCTCAGTATCTGCTTATCGTAAGTCCAGGATGGAGTTTTGAAAAAGGATACGAGATGGCGTCATGCAATTCCACCATAGGAACTTATATGCATACTGTTAAGTAGTTTGTTTTAATATACCAGTCTACCCCACACATGAAAGTTTTTATCGCCAGGTAAAAAAGTATTTTATTGAAAAGAAAAAAAGATGCTGTAGAGATTAACAGAATTTCTTATCACAGTAAAATTCTTGAGGAAAGTCATTGGTTTTTAGATATTTAGAAGTTTACAAATAATCTATGTCTAATACATAAGCAAAAATCCGAAAATAAGTTGTTATAAGCTTACAAAATAAATATCAATGTTTAAAGAAATAATAATTTCATTATTATATTAGTTAAGCGTATTTCTAACTATTTTATATCTAGGGATTTAACTTAGACATATACTCTCTGATCTTGGCTTCGATGATTGGTAACACCTTGATACCCGAAGCTAGTAAAACGATTATTGTACTTTTAATGTAGTTGTGTAATGCAAAAGCTTATAAATAATGCTTTCACAATTTTTGCAAATAGCTTTTGAAGGCTTCGAAACACTATGTTACCAAAGTCTTGGTATCTAGAATATGCAGAACTCGGTAATTACTCCTGAAAATTTCTAGGGGGAAACTAGCTTGAAAACAAGTTTATAGGCCAGCAGTGTTTGTATGATTGGTTACAAATCAATAGAAAAGGTGATAAACACTGTAGCGACATGTCGCCAAGTGTGGCCAGCTCCGTAAGATAACATGGGGAGCGTATTTGTCGTCGCCTGTCGTCACGACCAGAAAACGCTACCGAACGCGTTCGATTTGCTGTCGCTTGTCGCTGGTCGCCTTGTGTGGCCGCCTCCACTTGATTCAATGTACCACACTTTTTTCTTTGTCGCGGAGTTTGTGTCGCAGCGACTAAGTCGCCATGTGTGGCCGTAGCCGAAAGACGCTCGTCGGGCGGACGCCTCACTGGCGTCGTTTTTGTGTGGTAGCTTACCATCTAGCGCTGTGCGAGTGCGAGTGGTGATTAAAAAGAGTCATTTCATTTTGGGCTTCACGCCCCTAGCTTTCAATTTATGTACAGAGGACATTACTTTAAAATGTTGATCAACTCATATTCTAATTGCCTTGGATCAACTTACATCATCAGAGTTTTAAATGTGAATTGTAATTTATCAGCTGATTACCTGCAGATCAATGAAGTCACATTGCAATAAAAAGTAGGCTAAATAGTCTCCAACTGAAAACGACAGAAGAAACAGGTTAGGCCCCATCTATACGAGCGACTTTGTCGCGATCTTAAAATGGGTATAATTTCACCATGGGCAATCATTTTATGCTCTCTATTATCATTCACTGTTACTAAATTGATACAAAATTTATTGTTATTCGAGCGTTATAAAGTGTTATTAAAGTGTGTGTTACCTAGAAATTTAATATGAAAAACCCATTTCACTTAGTTGAAAACGACTATGATAAAAAAAACTTAAAAATTATTATTAGAATCTGACATTAAAAATTAACGGGTCTAAAGGAACGAGTGGTCGTGCGGGATTAAAAATTCGGGGGCCCCAGACCCCTTATTGCAGACCGGTGGGGCAGACCCATAGTGACCATCGCTATCGGCGGAGCTTATCCACGCCCTAATTTAAAAGTGGTGGTGAGAGAGTTAGTTTGGGGGGAAGGAAAATAAATTAAATTGTAAGACGGTACCGTGGAGGGGATACTACATGTACACACTGCAAAACCACTCTGGTGTTGAGTTTCATTCTGGCATTAATAACGCTTCGATGTTTTTTGGTGCGGACTTTCATGGTCGCCCACTAATATTCTCACAAAGCCCCACACATATTCTCACTAAAATCCACACATATTCTCACAAAAACCCACACATATCCTCACAAAAAATACACACATATCCTCACTAAAACCCACACATATTCTCACAAAGTTAAACACATATTCTCACAAAATCAAACACACATTCTCGCAATAACCCACACATATGCTCATAAAAAATCACACGGAATGCTCACAAGGAACACAGCTTAAACTAGCTTAATTGAAAAAGTGCGTGCTACCATTGGATTGCCGAAATTTTTTATAGTATTTTCCAACCGGTTTCATTAGTGTATGTTTGAATACAAGGGACTTCTCACAAGTGGCACCTTGTGCTGACATCTGTGTATCCTCACAAAGGACACTCATGTCGGTATGTGTGTGTGTGTGTGTGTGTGTGTGTGTGTGTGTGTGTGTGTGTGTGTGTGTGTGTGTGTGTGTGTGTGTGTGTGTGTGTGTGTGTGTGTCAGGATGTATACAGAGCTAGAGAATGCCCCAATGGTCCGATTTTGGTGAAATTTGGTACGTAGGTCCAAACCCATGATAATTCAAGGCGTATTTTCATTTTTTTGAATTTTTTATTTTTAAGGGTAGTTTACCCCCAAAAACCCTCAAAAATCGTCAAAAATCAAAATTTCTCAAAAACGGCTCTAACGATTTTGATTAAAATTTTGTGGTTTATTAAGCTTAAAATGGTGAATAAAATGACACCACCCGCATCTCCGAGAAAATGCGTGTTTAAAAGTTATGGAGTAAAAAGTGTTTGGAAAATAATTTTTTTGAATTTTCAAAATAGCTGTTGTCTCGAAATAAATTTTACTTATCACCATTAAATGAAGCTCAAAAAACTAAATAATCCAGTATTTTAAATTATTGCTCTACGTCAAGTGGTTGCGGAGAAAATTCATTTTTTCGTTTAGCGATAAACGCAGTATACGTTGTTAAAAGTCACAGACGAGCGAAGGGTCAAACGAGCGCTGCTCAGCTGGTAGCTATCCGACTGAGGCATCAAGACATTAGTGTTAGGAGCTTTTAACACCTTTTTTTATATTGTTGGGAGAAATTATGTGTCAGTTAACTGAAACCGTTTATTTTATTTAACAATGATAATCACTCAAACAGAAAGAATATTAAATATATACAAAATCCCTAATTTTAAAACAGAAAAGATTTATTTATTTATTTAAAACAATAACACTATTAGTTTTTGCCATTTTCTTCCAATCACAATAATTGGTGGTTGTTTTCATGGAGGAGCTAAATACTACTATAATTTAATCACACGTTGTTGTATTATGTGTTATTAATATAAAATCAAATAAAACTTGTTTACATCAGTTTTTATGTGTATAGAGTTTTATATAAAATGTAAAATATTTTGGTAGAGATATTTTGTAAATATCAGTTAAAGCTAAAAGTTATCTTTTTCAGACTCCATTCTAGTAAACCTTTAGAATTTAATATTATTCCAGTAACTAAGAAAACTTCATTCCCAAGCAGTTTCCCTTAAACTTTTCTAAACACTCTTTTATACTATATATATATATATATATATTTTTTTTTTATTTTTTTTATTTGAAATTCTCAATAAGTAAAATTTCCTAATACCTTTCTGTACAAATATTTTTGTTTTTAAACAATTTACATTTAATTTTACACAAATATCTTTCGAATTAAAATTATAAATTTATTAACTTTTTAACTACTATTTTTCATCTTACTTTTATCCTAGTACAAGACATATTTAAGGGCCATTAAGGAACATGCACATAGGAACATGCAAAAAATATTAACTCTTTTTGTAACTTTTTTTACTTTTACCTCTATCAGGAGCTAAAATAAGGCTCTATGCCTTAATAATTATACTTTCTAATAAAAATTCATGAATGTATAAAATTGTGAGAAATCAATGTGTGTTTATTAATTAAAGATTTTAAAATAATATTTTATGACATACGATGGGATACATTTAAGAGATTCACTTACTTGAAAATACTACTACACAAAAAATAAGTAAAGGAAATTAATCAATAAATAAATCTAATGTTGTATTGTCAAAGTAAAAACACAATATTGGACTATTTCAAAGTTGGGATTGATTGTTGAATTTCATCTGTCTCTTATTACTAAAAGAACACCTAAGTCACGGTCCAGTAAGAGTCGATCGTTGAACGAAACCGGAGAGTATGAACCTTATGGACAGTGGACAGACCACATTTTCATTATTTTATAATTTTATACTCGTGCTCATATTTACTGTAGAGTTAGATTCAAATGTGCTTATTATCTACTTTGTTGGCTATCAAAACCAGCCTCAATAAAATAGGGTGATTATAAATTACATTCAAGCCTTGGATGGTAAGTATTGTAGTATTGTATCTACACGTTTGAACACTCATGCTTCCTGCTGATGTTTTATGAATATTTGTGTTAGGTTTACATCAATAACTTTTTGATTAGTGTTCAATGTAATTTTCAGAAAAAATAACTAAGATCTTTCAAGTAACAGAAAACGTCACACAAAATCCTGAATAATTCATATGATAATCTAACACACAAAATGCTACGTTGTTTAAAACGGGAGCAAAGAGAAAGTTGAAACTTCTAACACTACACGGCTGTAGAGCCACTCAATTTAAATCATGTAAATAAAACTGTTTCATATTTGTTTTAATTTTTAGCAATTAATACGTACTATTACTCATTACACAATTATGGCGATCATTAAAATATTATTGTATACATTATAGATATAGTGCAACAACAGTAAACTCACGACGTCGATAATGTGGTGGAGGGAGATGCCGAAGATGACCTTGAGCGGGACGGAGGAGTTCTCTGCCGGTCGGACGGAGGCGTCGTAGTTGGCCATCAGGTACTTGGTCAGTCGGTACTCCTGCTCGTCCACCATCACTGTCGACAGAAATATCTACAGTTAAAACTCGCCTACTGCTCCACAACCATGCCATCAGGTACTCCTGCTCGTCCACCTTCACTGTCGCCAAAAATATCTACAGTTAAAACTCACCTACTGCTCCACCTCCATGCCATCAGGTACTTGGTCAGTCGGTACTCCTGCTCGTCCACCATCACTGTCGACAGAAATATCCACAGTTAAAACTCGCCTACTGCTCCACCTCCATGCCATCAGGAACTTGGTCAGTCGGTACTCCTGCTCGTCCACCATCACTGTCGACAGAAATATCTACAGTTAAAACTCGCCTACTGCTCCACCTCCATGCCATCAGGTACTCCTGCTCGTCCACCTTCACTGTCGACAAAAATATCTACAGTTAAAACTCGCCTACTGCTCCACCTCCATGCCATCAGGTACTTGGTCAGTTGGTACTCCTGCTCGTCCACCTTCACTGTCGACAAAAATATCTACAGTTAAAACTCGCCTGCTGCTCCACCTCCATGCCATCAGGTACTCCTGCTCGTCCACCATCACTGTCGACAAAAATATCTACAGTTAAAACTCGCCTAATGCTCCACCTCCATGCCATCAGGTACTTGGTCAGTTGGTACTCCTGCTCGTCCACCTTCACTGTCGACGGAAATATCTACAGTTAAAACTCGCCTACTGCTCCACCTCCATGCCATCAGGTACTTGGTCAGTTGGTACTCCTGCTCGTCCACCTTCACTGTCGACAGAAATATCTACAGTTAAAACTCGCCTACTGCTCCACCTCCATGCCATCAGGTACTTGGTCAGTTGGTACTCCTGCTCGTCCACCATCACTGTCGACAGAAATATCTACAGTTAAAACTCGCCTACTGCTCCACCTCCATGCCATCAGGTACTCCTGCTCGTCCACCTTCACTGTCGACAAAAATATCTACAGTTAAAACTCGCCTACTGCTCCACCTCCATGCCATCAGGTACTTGGTCAGTTGGTACTCCTGCTCGTCCACCATCACTGTCGACAGAAATATCTACAGTTAAAACTCGCCTACTGCTCCACCTCCATGCCATCAGGTACTCCTGCTCGTCCACCTTCACTGTCGACAAAAATATCTACAGTTAAAACTCACCTACTGCTCCACCTCCATGCCATCAGGTACTTGGTTAGTTGGTACTCCTGCTCGTCCACCTTCACTGTCGACAGAAATATCCACAGTTAAAACTCGCCTAATACTCCACCTCCATGCCATCAGGTAATGGGTCAGTTGGTACTCCTGCTCCTCCACCATCACTGTCGACAGAAATATCCACAGTTAAAACTCGCCTACTGCTCCACCTCCATGCCATCAGGTACTTGGTCAGTCGGTATTCCTGCTCGTCCGCCATCACTGTTGACAGAAATATTTACAGTTAATACTCGACTACTTCTACACCCCCATGCCATCAGGTACTTGGTCAGTCGGTACTCCTGCTCGTCCACCATCACTGTCGACAGAAATATCCACAGTTAAAACTCGCCTATTGCTCCACCCCCATGCCATCAGGTACTTGGTCAGTCGGTACTCCTGCTCGTCCACCATCACTGTCGACAGAAATATCCACAGTTTAAACTCGCCTACTGCTCCACCCCCATGCCATCAGGTACTTGGTCAGTCGGTACTCTTGCTCGTCCACCATCACTGTCGACAGAAATATCCACAGTTAAAACTCGCCTACTGCTCCACCTCCATGCCATCAGGTACTTGGTCAGTTGGTACTCCTGCTCCTCCACCATCACTGTCGACAGAAATATCCACAGTTAAAACTCGCCTACTGCTCCACCCCCATGCCATCAGGTACTTGGTCAGTCGGTACTCTTGCTCGTCCACCATCACTGTCGACAGAAATATCCACAGTTAAAACTCGCCTACTGCTCCACCTCCATGCCATCAGGTACTTGGTCAGTTGGTACTCCTGCTCCTCCACCATCACTGTCGACAGAAATATCCACAGTTAAAACTCGCCTATTGCTCCACCCCCATGCCATCAGGTACTTGGTCAGTCGGTACTCCTGCTCGTCCACCATCACTGTCGACAGAAATATCCACAGTTTAAACTCGCCTACTGCTCCACCCCCATGCCATCAGGTACTTGGTCAGTCGGTACTCTTGCTCGTCCACCATCACTGTCGACAGAAATATCCACAGTTAAACTCGCCTACTGCTCCACCTCCATGCCATCAGGTACTTGGTCAGTTGGTACTCCTGCTCCTCCACCATCACTGTCGACAGAAATATCCACAGTTAAAACTCGCCTACTGCTCCACCCCCATGCCATCAGGTACTTGGACAGTCGGTACTCCTGCTTGTCCACCATCACTGTCGACAGAAATATCTACAGTTAAAACTCGCCTGCTGCTCCACCTCCATGCTATCAGGAACTTGGTCAGTCGGTACTCCTGCTCGTCCACCATCACTGTCGACAGAAATATCTACAGTTAAAACTCGCCTGCTGCTCCACCTCCATGCCATCAGGTACCTGGTCAGTCGGTACTCCTGCTCGTCCACCATCACTGTCGACAGAAATATCCACAGTTAAAACTCGCCTACTGCTCCACCTCCATGCCATCAGGTACTTGGTCAGTTGGTACTCCTGCTCGTACATCATCACTGTCGACAGAAATATCCACAGTTAAAACTCGCCTACTGCTCCACCTCCATGCCATCAGGTACTTGGACAGTCGGTACTCCTGCTCGTCCACCATCACTGTCGACAGAAATATCTACAGTTAAAACTCGCCTACTGCTCCACCTCCATGCCATCAGGAACTTGGTCAGTCGGTACTCCTGCTCGTCCACCATCACTGTCGACAGAAATATTCACAGTTAAAACTCGCCTACTGCTCCACCTCCATGCCATCAGGAACTTGGTCAGTCGGTACTCCTGCTCGTCCACCATCACTGTCGACAGAAATATCCACTGTTAAAACTCGCCTGCTGCTCCACCCCCATGCCATCAGGTACTTGGTTAGTCAGTACTCTGCTTGTCTGCCATCACTGTCAATAGATATATCTACAGTTAAAACTTGCCTACTGCTCCACCCCCATGCCATCAGGTACTTGGTCAGTCGCGTGTGTTCCACTTGCCTCATGGTTTCGTGCCCATCTCAAAACAGGACATTTGCCCCACGGGGTAACAGGCAGAAAAAATGACCGCCAAGAACGGGACACTTGCTCCACCAGAAGAGAGGGAAGTACAGCCCCTCCCCCAACGGCCTGCTGCTCTCTCGCCTCTCTCTCCCTTACTCGGCTTGGCTGGTGGTAGCCTGAATGCACGTGTTTTATTTTAATAAATTATTTTATGTATATGTAAATGTTTATTTTTTTTTATTCCAGGAGTGATTAAAAATTTTTTTTGTCATTAATCCCAAGGCAAAAACGCCAGATTGAAGATTTTCAATCTAGAATGATAAAAGCCTCAACGTTAATATTTACTATACTATTTCATATTAGCAGCCATGTAACTGATCTCTTTTGTCCAAACATTGTATTATTACAAGGCTTCATTGTGTAATTAAATTATGGTATTTAATTAGAACAAGGATAATTAAGTTAAATCGTCATTAGTTAATTTAATATCATTTTCGTGTGGTTTTAAATTAATGTTTCATTTTCTATTTAATTAGAGTAAACAGTATGCAATATTCCAATGAAAAAGCTAGTGGACATGAAGCATTTTTCTGTTTTATACTAAAGATATCACCAAGCCGGAGAATACGATAACTCTAGGAGTACTTTTTTCCCATCACAACTCTCGTTCTCGCACCACGGAAAGAGTGCTACTTTAACATGCAGTTTGATGGGAAAACTGTTTTGCACGCTCTCTTATTTTGATGTTAGCATTTTGTATTTCTTTTAATACTCATACACGTTATTTAATATTGTTTCTTGATATCGAATAAGAATCGAATATTTATTCAGGAATGTTAAGTGATCTATTCGGCTCAATTAGTGAATCACTTGTGGTCGTAATGTAAGTAAGCTAAGCAGGGGGCTACAATGCAATTCATACGGAATTGTGCTTTATGATGACGTCACGCAACAGAGCGTTCAGGCCACCACCAGCCAAGCCGAGCGAGGGAGAGAGCGAGAGAGGCGAGAGAGCAGCAGGCCGTTGGGGGAGGGGCTGTACCTCCCTCTCTTCTGGTGGAGCAAGTGTCCTGTTCTTGGCGATCATTTTTTTCTGCCTGTTAACCCCGTGGGGCAAATGAGATACACCCGGTCAGTCGGTACTCCTGCTCGTCCGCCATCACTGTCGACAGAAATATCTACAGTTAAAACTCGCCTACTGCTCCACCCGCATGCCCCCAAGGCTGTTGCCCAGAATTATTTACAGCCAAAATTGTTCAAGTCATTAAGTTATTATCATTAAGTAGTAGATAATAATAATAATTAAGATTGAATTTTAAACGTCAGAGCTCAAAATCAGAAACACGATTTTATAAAACTTTGTCTAAAGGAGCACGTTTGTGAATAAGACACTGCACTATACTACGCAGTACATAAAACTTATGAATTATTAAACTACATAAATACTTATATTTTAACTTATATTACATTTTACATTTAGTGCTTTTATTCAATGTTTTAAGTAGTGTGTTTTGGTTACCGCT
>CM061534.1:130104911-130140148 GCA_030545055.2 Neoaliturus tenellus
TTCATCCTCATCATCATCTTCTGCCACCTCCATGTCTTCATCGTCGCAAAGTGCAGGGGAAGAGGAACAGACAACTAATGGTGTTAAAATTGTTGAATTAAACGACGAGGAACAAGAAATGCAAGCTCTGGTTAAATATAAATTTAATATTTAATATTTAATTTACAAACATTATTAGTATTCCTGACTTAAAAATACAACTAATGCTTATCTTAGTACACCTCCTACTACCTACCCGAGCGGCGTTTCGCTGCGAAATGCGCTGGCCAACGGTTCGCATGGGGGTATATCACCCTTCCCCCACCACGCTACCACCCCTCCACTTCCCCACCACGCCACCACCCCTCCACTTCCCCCTCCACCGCCCTTGCCCGCATATAAGCGAGCCGCTGACTGACGCTCGCCATTTGTTTCCCGACTCCCGTACGATGAACAACGATCCGCTAGCACTAATGAAATCTACTTTTGTAATTAGAACAAGACATGATTTAAAAGATATAATGGGAACTTTAGAAGATATTATAGACAAATTCCACTGCATCACTATGAATTTGGAACTTGCTTACGGTTGTCCAACATGCGATAGAGTTAAGAGTGAAGATGAAGATGGTTTGCTAGAACTCACTCCTGCATCATCCAAACATACACCAACAGCTGACGATGACGTTTGATCGGACACACAACTGTTTTTCTTAACCCCCCACCACTTTCCAGTAAATATGCCCTGTCCTCATCTTCGTTTCTCATTTCATCGCCAACTTTCCGACCGTCAACACCGCTCCCGTTTCACCAACAGAAATTAAAACAAGCGCACAAACATGATGGATGATTTTTCACTTAAAACACAATTGGAAGAGGACAGACTCAAACTAGAAATCAACAGACTGCAATTGGAAACGGAAAATCAACAAGGGATGGTTCGCCTGCTGCAACTGTTCAAATGCGTACTGTGCATGTTGTGCGTCTACCTTCTCTTCGCCACCACCTTCGGCGTCTACCACTCCCTCACCAGTGGACGACACTCCAACACCTCTCTGCACAAGAACACGACTTTGATTTAATTTTAAAAATAAACTAAAACCTCCCGCGGCCCGGCGCCGCCCCACCCCTCCCCATTCCCACCGAGCCCCTGAGGCTCCCACTTTTTTAAAACACCCTCCAAATGACCTTGACCCACTTCCCAAACCCATCCATCACTGTCACCCCACACTTCCAACCCCACACCTGCCTCTTCCAACCAATGACCTTGAACTGGCCCAACTGTAGCCATTCCCCACTACTACTGGACACAGCTGCATTTGCAGTGGGCCATTATTGGTTATTGGATCTTGTCTAAGAAATTGGTTGGGTTTAGACAATTGAGAATCCTCATATTAAGACACCTCTTTCAATTTTAAACTTATCATTAGGCCTAATTCATAAAATACGCCTTGGTTAAGTTATAAAATATCTAGATTTTTTGAAAATATCATTTTTTACCAGTTTTTTATCTGTAACTTTTCAACATCTACTGGGTTTTGATGTAACTAGTGCATGTGTTGCTCGTAACCGAGCAATTTATTTTGATACAATATGAATGTTACTTTTATCTTTAAATCATTGACGTCCGACCAATCCAATATTGTGAATATCTGCAATCACCAAAACTACACGTATTTACAGCTGATTATTAACAGATGTTCAAAATGCTTGAATTAATCCCAATGTTATTTAAATCGGAAATTTTTAGATTTCAATGGTGGATAACGCCTTTATTTTCCGTCAGATTCTCATCAGTTTTTGGCGGAAACAACTACAGACCAAGCCCTATCCAACGACAACAAAAACTTGAAAAACTGTTGAAAATTGTAGGAGGAGTTCTCAAGACAAAAAAAAAACCCCTTAGCGTATTAAATAAGTATAGATAAGCATGTTAGAACACTTAAGTCTTCACTAAACATAAACTATCATTGGTTAAATTCATTAAAATATGTAATTAAGGATATTAAATTAAAATGTCATGAAGGAATCTTGAAATTTACTGCATGTCAGACGCTGAATGCCAGATTTGTATTGCATTTTAGTTTTATGAATCAGCGAGCGATCCTTCTTGTGTCACCTATTAAATTTATACTAAAAATACTAGCTTTGGTATTTAAAAAAGTCAGTATTAAATAACCTGACCTAGACGATAAATCAAGATAAACGATTAAAGTATCAAACTGTCTATACAGTATTTCGCTGAATGTATCGCAGTAATTCGCTTTCATATCAAGTTGACACTAAGAAATCTACTTATAGTATCATCCAAACTTTCAAAGTTAGGTTTTTTTTAATTTAAATAGGAAATATAGGTAATTGCCTCATTTTGTCAGTTTATTGTGAATCATTAAGGTTTCAACAGCCGATTACTTCTTTTTTGTGCGGAAACCGATTTTTAATGAACTCAAATCAGCAAGGAACACAATGCAAAATAAGTATACTACACAGCAACGTAGTATGATATACTTGTCATTTTAGTTTCGCTAAATAAAAGCAGTGTGAAATACCATTGGAAACGCAGTTGAAACTATTGAATTTATCGTATGTCTTTCATAGCCTACCAACCAAGTTTAATAAGTGACCAATGACATTCTACGATGCCGAGCACCTGCTTTACAGTATTTAAAAGAAAACTCTGAAATAGTAAGATATAATCTCTATAAAGTTAATTCTAGGGCTCTGAGTCTTTATGACCCAGCTTCACTTGTACAATACAGACATTTAGGAGGAAAGGACTCCCAAATGAAATAGTATGAGTTCTTATTAAATATTATGAACTATTTGGTCCATAGTTTGATACTCCGCCGCATTTCTGGTCTTGTGACATTCCCATTTTTATTGTCAATTATTGCATCTCTTTATGCCAGTGTGGAAGGTATTGAGTACAGACCATTGCTCCCAAGAAAGAACCGTACCGCCCGTAAGGTCGGCGTGTTGTCAAAATGTTGTTTAGACCTACGAAAAAGTAAAAGGAGAAAGTCTGCCTATCGGATGGGGATGAATGTAAATATTTGTGTCAATAAACTGAGGGAGGCAGTCCACATTGATGGTTTTCGGACCTTAATGGGCCCTCTCCTGTGATAGGTAACTAGGCCTATGTATGGGTAGCTGTGGAGCAGATAAGATCTTACCATTATTGCCCAACCAGTGCATCCTTTCGTATTGCTTCAGGTGGAACTATATTACACAAAACCACGTGCCAGGGTAGGGGTAGAGGAATTGCCCTAAGTGTGCCGATGGTTCTCATTCTCTATTTAGTTAAACGTCAAATCTCTCTGACATGTACACTTTCTAACCACACGGGAGCGCATGACCCAGCAATTGAGTAAACCAATAACAAAGCAGTGGTTCACAGAACTTGTACGTTACCTCCTTATGAGGAACCAGCATGGTGATGTTTGATAATGTTAGTCATGGTTTTTTATCTTGGTTACTGTCTTTTAAAATGGCTTTTGAAGGTTAGACACCAATCTGAAATAACGAATAGGATAATTCAAGTGAAAACTATTGAATTGAGTTGAAACCTGATACAGTGAATGGCTCTTATAGACTTGGAAAATATCAACTAAAAATATTTCAGTTAATGGATGGCGATTGTTGTTTTATAATCCAGTATGTCAGAAATTTTATACTCGTTTTAGCTCGTACATTAATAAATGATACTATTAAATTCGTATTAACATTTGTTCCGTTTAGTTAGGAAAAGCAATATAAAATACTAGGGGACCTGTGCAGCGCAATGCGCTGCATTTATTAGGGTACCTGGTGATCAAACTTTGCTCCATGGTAATACTTTGAAAAAAAAATCACTATAGTAGAAATCAAATTGATTTTCATTACCAATTCTTTAACTTCCCAATGTGATAGTGCTGAGATGTGGTGCTCGTTCTTTTAGTTCTAAATTAGCTAAGATTACGTAGTTGTTCTTTTGCCGATATGTCTTAGGGCCTTTGGCTAAACCCTCCTATAAAATTTAAAATAAATTCACAGATGTTGGATCCACATAGTTCATAAAACATAAAACATAAAATGTAAATGACAACAGAATAAAAATCAACATTTCATTACCCGCCAGTCCTGTATGAGTTGTGCAGAACTCACTGTAGCTGTTTCTGTAGTACTACAGTATGAGGTAGTCAATGTAAGAGTGTAAGAGTCTACATTACTATTTATGCCTAAATCCCTTTTAACTTAACTTTCCAAGAAATTACAAAATTTAAATAAAGAAATCACATAAATTAAGAGAATCTACGTATCTTTGTTGGTGTGGTGAATTTTGTTTTTAGTGGCATTTTTATTTTAGTTAACATTTTTCTTTATAAAAACCATTTTTGTAATAAGCTTGTTTTCTATACTGGAGGAAAAAAACTTTTAAATGTTGTCTTTTACACAGGTTTTTTTTAATATGTGTATCATTCTGCATAAAACATGTTTATACTATAATAGTAAATAAAAAGGTTATTACACTTACAACCAACTATCCTTTTTCCTTATAGTTTACATCAGTTTGAAAACCCATGCACACAAATTTAGTGTTCCATTTTAGTAATTGTTACCTTTCATTATTGTTTCAATACCAGTCGGAAAACCAAGAGTACCCATGTCAAAAATTTTAATTTCCAAAATTGTTTTCGGAAACAAAAATGAATTTTTCCAGGTTTAAGTTACAAAAAATATTTTTGTGCCCAAATACGCGTGAATAAAACTTTCAAGCAAAATATACCTGCTACATTTTGAGAAAAGGTTAAAACCTCAGATTAGACACTCCTCGTATTAAAGTATGGAATTGTGTTGATATTTCAGTACCAGTTCAATTTGCTTATATTTATATTCAAGGAATCTAAAATAAATAAATAGATTATTTGTCTTTATTTGTTTTAGATTCCTTGCTTCTCTTCAGCTTTTAACATATGTGTTTGTTTGTTTAACTACCAACAGCTGTTTTATTTAGCAATTCAAAATAAATTGTTCCCCATGTTAATCTTATGGACAAAAAATGAACTTTGAGGGCTTCCCGTGAGCTTCAGAAATAAAATATCAAAAATCTAAAGCCTTATTGCAAAACTACGAACTGAGACCATTCTTTTGACACCTCAAACTTGGTGGTTTTTAAAATTGGTCCAGAAATAAGGGAGGAGTACCGTAGTGTTAACAAAAAAGGGGCATCACGTATTATATATATAGATACTTATTATAACAGTCTGTCAAGAGAAACATGAGAGACACATGAGAAACATGAAAGAAAAACTATTGAGCCAGAAACTGAAAATGGCTCTAAGAGAGAAGATAAAATGATCGAAGACCCAATAATTCGATTTAGCTGTGGCTTACGAATACTGAATTCAATTCTTTCACTCTTACTGTATAAATCAAACAATTCGTCAACATTAGAACATGGATTAAATTATCGTACCGTAGTTTTATTCGTCTATAAAGAGTTTGACTTTTTACAAGTTGCATTGTTTTACCAAGTATATTGACATAAAATATATCATACTATAAAAAATTTCTCTTGGTAAACTTATTATAGTATTAGTTTTGTAAAATTAAACATTTGAGTGTAAACAATTACACCCACCAACAATAATAAAAGTAAAAGTTAAGTTCTACTAAAGATATTAGGTGAAAAAACTAAATTTTCAAGTAAAACATTTAAAATAAAAAAATTAAAGAATACGAGAATTTCAAGAATACCTAATGAACATTGATAACCCCTCAATTCGAAATTCCAAACTGCTTAGCTTTATTGGGAAAGTAATTTAATTTTATATTACTTTTGCGTAAAAGTTTACCATTTTTGGATGAAATTGGAAAATAAACATATCAGGAAAATAAAATCAACATTGTACTTAACGTATTATATTTTTACCCTGAATTATATTTTTTCTTGATAGAATGAAACATTTGGGTTTCAAAAATATCTCACAATATCTATGCAGAAAATCCTTTTATTCCTAATGCTCAAACAATAGAAGTAAAAGTTTGATTCCATTTTTTTAAAGTTATTAATAAAAAATCTAATTTTTTCAACTAAAAACTTTTAATGAAATCTAAGAAATATAAAAAGAACATAATGAAAACATAATGGACCCTTATAAATTTACCAAATGGAAATTCTAAAGTTCTTAACTTTATTTTAAAGTAATTTAGTTTTATATTATTTTGGCCTTTAAAGTCCAAATATTAAAATTATATATTATATTTGGTATTTTTACTTTGTTTACTATAAAAACTGTTTTAGTCCACAGAACGGTGGAAGATGATAACATGACCATTGTCTATGGTACAGTTAAAAAATTAAAGTATTATGTTATAAGTCACTTTCCTTACTTCCAAATAAATTATTGAATTTACTAGTCAGCTGCAAACACGTCAATTTTAGTTACGACCCGTTTTTTTATGTTCACAACACTGAATACCAACTAGATACGAAATATTGAGTCAGAAACTGAATATGTCCTAATATTACAAAGCTGATTGCTTTCAAATATCCTTGTTCAATAGGACCTCAATTGGAAATTGACGTTACCAATAGTGAATGTAATAAATAACTACTATATGGAAACACAATATATTTTCTTTTAAAAATCAATATACAATATGAAGTTTTAGAGTATTCTAATTAGTTTCCACAATGTAAAGTAAAACATTGGTTTAAAAAAAGTTAATTATCAATAAATTTTGAGAAAATATCATGCTTACGTGTATTTGCGAATCACCAAATTATGCATTAAATGACAGAGTTTGACAAATTTCGTTTACCTTTCTTCTCACATTACCCAACGAAATTATTTAACCGCAGTAACATTTTATAAATATGATTGTTAATCAGTTAAAAAAAACGTAATTGGTGAAATATAAAAACAGCCATAACGAAAAATGACAAACCTTGTCATATTGGGAGTTTTTCTTATTAACAGGTAGTACGAATGTTATTTATAAATATATACAACGATCATTCCTATTCCTTCAGGGAAAATAGACAAGGAAGCGTTAGAGGAAAGTGAAACGTCTCTTACGGATTCGAGAAAAAACTTAACATAATGTTCACTGTTGGTGGCTAAATACATTGTTATTGCTAAAAAATTAAGGAAGTCAATACTCACTCTTACCAACAAGGCCACTTCTTATTTCAAAATACCGCTTACTTAGAAATATTTCTTTACTGTCAGTTAACATTGCACAGTTTATTATTATTATTATTATTTTTACTAACAAAACATAAACTTTCATAGCCACACTCTTCCCCCCTTAATCTATTTTACACATAATTTAGACCTACAGTAAAATTATTCGTTATTTTCATAGAACGGTGACCTTTTGTTGATAAGCTTGAATTGCTTAGAAATAGATTTATTAAACATGCAAACTTGGTAAAACCGGCCAAACCGAGTATTGGAAGTAAAGTTGAGGTAGGTAGCATCATCAGTCGCACACTCTGTCACGTGTTATTGACTGATAGACGCTTTGGCTCAGGTGAATTGATAACCTTCACTATATAACCGTAACCAACCTTTTATTAATCCGTAAAAAAACTTTAATCAAAAACCAGCAAAAAGTAAATAGTAAAAAAATAAATAACAATGGTTTGAAATGGAATTGACTGTACTAATAAAACTGAAAGCCTAAATTAGGGAATATTGCCAAGGTGGTACTCTTTAATTACCTCGACCACCTCAAGTTTAACTTTACCTGTACAGCAATAATAAAACAATCATCTTCATAATATATATATATATATATATATATATATATATATATATATATATATATATATATTAATTAACAAAAATATTATAACATTTTATGACTTCTAAAAAGAAGACCATAATGAAGCGAAGTCACGAATTAGAGCGTGGAATGGGTACCCCGCCATCAGCTGTCACTACAGACCACTTCATGCACTCAGACAAGTAGGAACAAGTCGGAAAAATAGGTTAGGTTGGATTAATCTAACGCCCCTTATTGCTAATTGAAACGTACCCCGAAAGGTTTATCCTTAAAACATGTATATATAGTTTTAAGCTTAAAGTTTTGTTGAAAAAGATGTAAGTATAGGCTAATCTAATTCCAAAACAATTCCTTAAAGATGGATATGAAATTTGTTTGTCTATAAAATAAATTTCTACTGCCAAATGACCTACCTAACAGTTTTTTTTGTGTGTGATAAAAATTCGATAGGTTTAAAAGTAATGAAATAAGAAGGGAGACGTTTCTAAAGCAATTATATAATAATAAAGATATCGAAGAAAAATACATACAACATAATTTGAACAATATAAATAGGAGTTTTTATAAGCTCTAAGTTCTACAATAATCTATTTTATTATCATCCCAAAGTAAAAGATTTACAGCAAAGGGTATTAGGAAGAAACTCCAAGGAAGAGATCTTAAATTCATGGATGAAATTACCTAAAAAAGGAAAAGAAGTTTCTTTATACAGTCAAGTAAGATATGTCAGTTTCTGATTGAGCAAGAGGGTTTTTCTGGCTCAGATTGGCGCACAGCTTTAAACTTGCAATATTGCTTTCTTGAGGACTACTTTAATCCACGGACACAATACGAACCATTGCAGACATTGCAATGGGCTCGAAACTTTTGTACACACTATGGGCTTCTGCGGCCAAGGCAAATTCCTTCGAAACTAGAGAAAAAATTATGCCAGGGAAATCTTGAACAAGCACTACTAGAACTAAACTTGTACTAAATTAACAAAGCTTTTAAGTACATCAAAAGGGACATTTGCATTTCATATGGGGAAAGTACTAGAAGAGTAGATTATATTGGAAATTGACCGTAAGAAAAATTAGTAAGTAATAAAAGATTCCCCAAATATATTTGAATGCACTCTCAATCAGTCGATGCAATAGGTAAAAAGAGAGGAAAGAAATCTACAAACAAACCGTCTCGTTCTTCAAAGGAAAATATTGTATGTTAAAAACTTAACATACTATATGAGTAATTTAACTTATGGTTGGAGCACGATAAACTTTAAACTCAAACTATGTAAATTTCAGAAAACAATTCAAATTTACAATATCAACTAACAAAACTTTAGTCGTTACCATTCTGCAGAATCCTATCTATACATCCAAAGAAACTTGTACCAGCACAGGCACAGCAAAAATACTTTATGAATTTGAAAATAGGTAAATAAGCTTGAAACCATAGATGTGATGGATAGTTATATCGACTAAAAATGTCTTTTTGATAACATAATTTCTAAGTTCAAAACCACTTTATCTTTATTGCACTGTTTCATTTGGCAAAACATTACAAGTAAAGCCAGTTAAGGGTGACTGTTTTTTCTCTCTTATAAAATAAGCAAAATAAAAAGAATAAAGTAAATAGGATAAGCCTAATCATACATATTTATAACATAATTGACTACTCAAAGTAATAACAATTCCATGGATTTTCAGTGGAGGGAGCAATTAAGTGACAGTTCTAGATGTATGAGAGTCCTGCTCTTTTTTTGTTTTCTATGCAGGTTGACCTATGGCTTAACGTGACTTCCAAACCACAGGAGCTACCGATGTTTTCTCCCCTAGTCGGGATTTGAACCGGGCTCGCTGGGTAAATAAATAAACAAATAAATAAATAAAAAGGCCTTTATTCATGAGCGTTTCTCAGTACAATGACTGCTTTACAGAATAACTCAAGTCAAAAAATAAAAAAATACAATACTCTAAAACTAACACAAAAACAAAATTACATTTCATGGATACAAATTTGACAAGAAAAATGTTTTTACATGCCTTTTGAAAGCTGTGGGTGCTAACAGTTGTAGGTCTCTGGGGAGGTCATTGAAAGTTTTTGGTCCAAAATAGGAAAAACTTTTCCTACCGGCCTCCAACCTGACTTTTGGAAAATGCAAGCGGTTGTCCTGTCGAGTACTTCGCAGAGCGACCTGCCTCCGTGTAACAAGCCTTTCAAATAGGTAGTGCGGCTCCTGCTGAGCCAATACCTGGTGGACAAGTTTGCAAGTTTGCATTTTGCAAACAATAGCTGGCGGCAAAATACCAGCAGCATCGCGAAAGGCGGACACGTGGTCACGTCTACGAAGATTGTAGACGAAACGCACGGCAGTGTTTTGTAGCTTCTGGATTCGGTGCATTTCTTCTTTAGCAATGCTATTTCCAAAAGCAGGAAGACAATAGTACAGCACTGAAAAAATTAATGACTTAACAAGTTGTAGTTTCGCACCATCTGGTAGGACGGATCTGTACCTGTACAAACCTCGCAGCCTTCCCAAAGCCAGTTGAGAGACATAGGTGATATGGTCAGAGAAAGTGAGCTCGCTATCAAGTACAAGGCCCAAACTCTTGACAGAATTTGTCAGCTTCAGAAATTGCCCTTCAAGTTGTATTTGCACATCTGCATCAATGATGTTTTGAATAATGTTGGGCGTTGCAATATGGAGTACTGTGCACTTCTCAGAGTTCAACTTGAGACCATGTCTCAGTGACCATTTACCTATACTCGCAAGATCAGAGTTAATTTTCTCTAGAGCTTGCCCAATCAAATTAGGCTCGTAGGAAAAATGCAGTTGGCAATCGTCAGCGTAAGCGTGAACATTGCAGTAACGCACGCAACTGGCAAAATCAGCAGTGTATAAGGTGTAAAGGATGGGACCCAGACAACTCCCCTGCGGTACCCCTCTTGGCTTTGCAAGGGGAGATGAAAAATCTGTGCCCAACCTAGTCACCTGACACCTTTTTTCTAAATAGGATCTGATCCACGTGACTGCACTTTCCTGAAAACCAAAATATTTCAGCTTTGCGAGTAACAAACTGTGGCTTATGGAATCGAAGGCCTGCGAATAATCGAGCATGATAAGAGAGCTACACCTGCCTCCGTCCCTAGCCCCAAACAAGTCAGCAAACATATTCACCAATGCTGTGCATGTGCTATGATTTTTTCTAAATCCTGACTGTAAACTCGGGAGTAGGCTTTCTTTTTGTATGAATTCAACTATCTGTCGTATGGCTAATTTTTCAAGAACTTTAGACATTGCCGGAAGTACAGAAATAGGTCTTAATTCATTAACAGTTGAGGGATTTGTAGTTTTTGGCATTGGGTAAACTATACTTTCTTTCCATGCAATCGGAAACATGCCAGTCAGTAAAGATTCATTCATCAGAGAGGTTATGGCACCAATGGCAAAGGGGCTAACAGCCTTTATCATCAAAATACTCAATTCGTCAATACCAACCGCTCTAGAAGTTATCTCGTTTATAGCCGCCTTTACTTCTCTCTCAGAAACCTTTCTAAAAACAAAGTTATTTTTATATTGACCTCTTTCATTACTGTAGAAACTGATCAGCTCTGTATCTGCCTCAGAAAATGACCCCATATTAACAAAATAATCATTCAGTTCATTGACTGCAAATTTTTCAGGAAGTGTGTTATTTCTTCTTTTACCTACAATTTCACTTTGTTTCAGGCATTTCCAGAACTCTCTACTATCTTTACAGTCCGTCACTTTCTTTGCAAAGAAGCATTTTTTTTTGCCTGCCTTATTGCTCCATTTAGCCTGTTTCTTACTTTCTTATATTCCGTCCAATCACATGCCAGCATTGTATTTGAGAACTTTCTTCTCAGTTTGTTTTTCAATTTTGTCAACGAAATAATTTCTTCATTTCTCCATGGGGATTGTCTTTTACTTACTCTTTTTGTTACTACTGGTGCTAAAGTATCATAAATATTTCCTAATGAAGTAATGAAGTAATGAATTTGAAGTAATGAATTCATTCTTTTTATCTACTCCATCCATCTTATAAACATTCTTCCACTCAACTCCAGCTAGCATGTTGAGCAGGGTACCCTATAGCTTTACCACTGAGCAGCTGCCTCTGCCTATTACTGAAAGTGACGGAAAATAACACATGAGTGGTGTTCTTTGCTTTACTCCATTAATTAAAAATAACACTAAACTATAATAAGACCGTAGTATATTGGAAGTTTAATAAAGTTGACAAATTTCATCAGGACAACTTATTTGATGTCATTTCATTGCTGTATATGTTTGAAAAAAACATACATTTGAAAAAAATAAGGTAAAAAAAGGCTCTAGTAAAAGTTTAAAACTTAAAAGACATCATAAAATGAAATATAATGTGATGTTTTAATTTCCTGATAAAAATAACTCAAGAACTGAATGATTCATCAGAACAATTGTATCGTGAATCTTCAGTATCTAAACACAAAGACAAATATTATAGATTTCAGGTAATTAAAGAACCAAATATAATGTATTTTTCTGATCATTAAATCTCCTAAATAAATATTACTCTTAATATTCCATTTCAATTCATTTTATGTTCCCTTTTAGTCATGTAATGCTTACAATCTTCACGTTTTTGTATCATTAATTTAATCGATAAAACTATTCACTTTTAGAATTTTACAGTGGTTCTATCCTACATAAAAAATAGTAACCAACAAATTTATAGAGGATTTATAAAACTTTATTCAACAAATATGTGAATATACATAATGAAGGAAATTAAATTTCTTACGAAATTCTTTATTTTTATGCTAGATTCATACTCTTTATGCCTAGGAGTAAAGATAATCCTAAAGATAGCTTTTATTGTATCTTTAATAATGGCGTGCCTTAACAACAACGCTAAAGCGGGTGAATGGCCTTGTTTGTAGATAAAGTGAGGTAATATTTACGTCAACCAACATCATAGAAGTAGTGCAAAATTGAGGATGCTGGCCCAGTTCAAGGTCACCTGAGGGATGACGTCATCGAGGTCAATGACCTCACCGATGACGTCATCGATGACGTCATCGATGACGCAATCGATGACGTCATCACTAATGACGTCATTTCGATGACGTCACACCCATGACGTCACAGAAATGACGTGCTGATGACGTCATCACCCCTTACGTCATCAAAACGACGTCACCGACGCCACTAAGGTCAAGGTCACGCAGAAACTTAAAATTTTTTGGCACTTTTGCCGTTTCTCGCACTACGCTCCGAGTTTCAGTCAGAGTCCCCGTGACCTTGACCATTTGGAGCGAATATTGGACGAGAAACGGCAAAAGTGCCAAGTTAAACCCGAGTTTCTGACATGACTCTGCCTAAATGGGCAATCGGTAATCCCTCAGGTGACCTTGAACTAGCACAACACCCCCAATTTCATATTACTGTGACCTTGAAAACTTAACAACGGAGCGCCGACACCGATGCGCACCCCACGACAGCCACCGAGTGACTGACTGTCAGGCTCTGTGTACTCTAGGTATATGGGGAAGTGGAGGGGGAAATTTCAAGGTCATCCAAATGGAGTTTTAAAAAAGTTGAAGAGTAGAAAGACTACTCTTGTGCTTCCTGGGCGACCTCATCAATTTCCAACGGATCTGTAAACCAATCCGATCTGTAGCGGCAGGAGTCCAGAAAACAGGTGCACCACCCATCAGGTTGTCCGTAGCACTTCCGACAATTGGTAAGATTGGAGAAGTGAAATTTAATACACCGCTGCGGACAACAAGTATAAAAGTATTTGGATTTGTAGATTTTGAAAGTTTGTAGTACCGGTGGTGGCAGCTGTTGGTTCTTGCATCTACACCTGCAACATCCGAAGCATTCACATTGCCGGCAGGCCAGCCCATCCACTTGCCACTTTGGTAAGAGGAAACACTTATCCTCACAGCAATAGGTTGTCCCCGTCTCTTCCTCCCAACGCTTCTTTGCACAATATGTGACGCCTTGTACCTCCAAACACCTATGCTCGCAACATGAGATGCGCTTACTTTCCATAGCTGATGTTGCTTTGACGAGGGAGCACGATGAAGTGATGCTGTGGTCAGTGGGAATGGGGTTTATATAAACTAAGGTGGGTGGAGGGGGAAAGGTCAAGGTCATCCAAATAGAGTTTTAAAATAGAAAAGAGTAGAAAGACTACTCTTGTGTATCTATAGCGATTTCATTGATAGTGAGTGCTTCTGTATGCCAAGTTGATCTGTACTGACAGGCTCCTAAATAATGTTTGCAAAAACCTGCAAAATGATTGTTGCACAATTTGCAGCCAGTTAGCTGTTTTAATGTGAATTCAATGCAACGTTCAGGGCAACAAGTGTACTTATGCCCTCTCATCTGGTACACATGGAATGTCTTCAACTCCGGTTTCGGCTTCTTCCAAGACTTGCACTTACACATGCATTGACCAAAAGCTTCACATTTTCTACACGCCAGGCCATCCGCAACATCAATGTCATTAAGCCATGAAAAACATTTCCGTTCGCAACAGTAGTTGAGTTGACTCTCCATGTTGCTGTGGTGAAGGTGTGCGATGAAATGATGCTGCAGTCATTGAGAGTGCACCTTAAATAAACTCAGTGGAGGGGGAAAGGTCAAGGCCATCCAAATGGAGTTTTAAAAAAGATAACTAGTCGTCCTCCTCCTCCTCATCCGTTGTACTTAGAGAGCTGTCAGACGAAGAGCCCCGTGCAGGTGCTCCCCAGATGAAAAACAAATCAATTTTAAAACGAAGACCAGGATCTTGCATCATCAATTCCTTTAATTTGTCACATACTAAGTCGACCTTGTGTAAGGTGTCAACAACAAGCTTCCAATTCGTTGGTTCAATATAACTTGTAGTAGAGTCTGCCTCGCTGATAACCACATCCTCCGGCCGTATTGGAGTGTAAAGATGTGTAAAGTTCTTCGGCTGTAGCTGAGGTTCAGGCTGGCTGGAAGTAGAAGGTTGAGTGTGGACCCCTGTCGCATCGAAATCCATAGTCATTCTACATTCAATGTTGGGGTTTTCGTTTAATACATACACCAATTTCTCATGCAACATATCCACTTCTGCCGAGTCTTGCAAATGAACATTCCAGGAAAATGGCCATTCTTCATCCGTAGTGGAGTCAACTCGAGAAAGAGTGCTGTCCGCCATGATAGCTAAGCAAGGAATGATGTGAGCTACAGACTGTGGTAACAGTATTGAAAAGTAGAGGGGGTAAACCAAAAGTACGTGGAGGGGGTATTTTCAAGGTCATTTAATTTGGGTTTTAAAAAAGGAAATAGTGGAGGGGGAATTCTCAAGGTCATCCAATTTAGGTTTTTTAAAAAAAAGGAATGAAGCTTACTCCTCTTCAGCCTCGTTGTCCCCTGCATCTTCATCAGCCTCATCTTCATCGACGTCAGACTCGCCGTAAGGGTAGATCGGGGACATGGGCGAATATTGTGGAGATTGTTGACCGTTGTTGTTGTCCCCTTGCATTCTAACTTGGGACCAATCATAATTTAAATTCATTTGTATTATGATCCCAGGGTTGTCCCGCAGTATTTCCTTCATACGTTCGCAAATCGACTCCAAATAGTGTACACTATCGATCGACAGTGTCCAACCCGTACTTGTACCGACATCAGTAGTGGAGTCAGCTTGGCTGATGGTGTTGTCTGCCATGGTTGCTTGTCGGACAAGGAATGACGGTTGATGTGATGCTCATGCAGGAACATGGTGAAGTGGTGGGGGGCGTGGTGTAGTAGTGGGGGAAGTTTCAAGGTCATCCAAACGGAGTTTTAAAAAAAGGAAAACCTACAAAGTAACATTAAAACTTTCCAATTGATGGTGGCGGGCGTTTTCTTCCGCAACCTTGCCGACACATGTGACTATGCCATACAGTATGAAAAGTACAACCATAATAAGGCCGAACAATAAAAGATAGCCGTTGACTATCATGATATTTTCTGAGTGGATCTGCTTTCTTCTTATCGCCCTCTCCTGCATCCTCTTCTCCAACTCGTGGACGAAGTCACAACATGCGTGAGGACATCTTTCATCTGTTGGTAGGTTTGCCATTGTTGATGTTGTCGGTGTGGCTGTTGAAGATGGAATGAGGTTTCCAATTGCGATGTGCCATGTACACCAATAGTCAAGTGGTGGGGGTAACAAAGCAGTGGAGGGGGAAGTTTCAAGGTCATCCAAATTGTGTTTTAAAAAAACCTATCTTGTTACTGAGCTTATATGTCAGTAACAAGATAGGTGTTTTTGCTCTTTTACTTCTTTAATATAATGAAAAAATATACATATTCTACAATGGTTAGGACAAGAAATACAACTGCTAGTCAGCTGAAGTAGTCCAAGTTGTCTGGCTCGGTCTTCATGGACGCTGGTGAGGAAGCCGTCGAGGAGTGTCCAGGCTCTTCCTTTGACTCTGCCGGGTGTTCCGTATATTGCAAGCGTAAACTTGCACATTTATACGGTAGCCTCGTGCCACCATCAGCTGCAACTCCTTGTATAAGTCGTTTAGCTCCTGCTGAGTCTTGATGCTCACCTCCTCGTAACTTGCGCAACTGACGTTGAGAGACATCCTGATGTTGCTAGGTTGGCTGCTGGAGTAGAAATGAAGCCGAGGCACAGCGTTTGGAGGTACATGGAAAAGTGGTGGGGGTAATGGTGGTGGGGGTATGGAAGATGCAATTAAACACTTCTAAACTTTTTCCATTGATACAAAGGGATGGAACAAATAGCACAGGTGTCCTTGTAGTTTTCAATCTAAACATTGGTGCTAGAAATCCAAACTGTTTTCTACCACCTTCCTGTACGAACCGTCGAAGGTCTCTGACGGCAGCATTGCCACAAGGCCTACAAAACTTTTCCCCGTTTTGGAACCTATACCAGGAGTATCCGAATACCCTCTATTATCTTTCTTGTACTCTTCGATATCCTGTTTTACTGTTATAGGATATTATCTCGTAAAGCCGTCTGGAATAAAGATGCGTCAGTTATAACTCGTTGTAAGCAAAGCTCGTACAAGGTGCTCATCGTTTGCTAGTTGGCAACAGAATGACCGTTTTTCGCATCCAAGCAGGTTTGAATCCTAGTGCGGTAGTGGGGGTAATTACGGTAGTGGGGTAGTTGTGAAATGCAAAGGTCAAAGGTCAAGGTCACCCGCGAAGTTTAAAAAAATGCAACATATCAATACGTGAAGTTTGTCACATATTGATATGTTGCATTTTTTGTTTTTTTTTTATATTTTTTGTCTTTTATGATTCGTTTATTTATAAAACATTACAACAACAACATATGTACAACATTAAAACTTAAATCTAACACTGCTGCTTGTCAGCGATGTGGATGGTCAACTCTGTAGAATTGCTACCCGCCCGGGTTGAATAGAGCGAAGATCCTCGTTTTGTAGAAGATGGACGAATCTCTTGGGCAGGTACACCTGGAACTTTGGTTCATCCCCCGGAGTAAACGGCGCCTCGCTGAGACTGCAGCAGATGGCCTCCCCAACTGTAGTCTCCATCTTCTTCATAGCATGGATTATGTAGTGCTTCTCGTCTTTTAGTTCCGAGCACTTCTTTACAGGTAATATTGTTGACTTGGAGTGAGCATTGAACTGCTCGACCAAAGTCTGAAGGAACTGGTGAGATGCCATGGTCAGGTTACAGATCGTCTTCTTGCTCGGAGATGTTGTCGTCTCGGAATCTCGAGTAATATTCATGCCAGGTCCCTGTCTGCTCCCCGCTTATATACTCTCCGTTACCCCCACCACTCCCCACTTCCCCATTTTGAAGGTAAGAGGCGAGTTTATAGGCATTTTTCAAAGCGCAATGTCTATCTTTATCATGTTCTGGGCTTTTTGTACAAATACATATGGTTTCCAGCATGTATTGATAATTCTTATCCAATTCCACATCATCAACCGGAACATGAGTAAATCCTTCAATCCATCTTTTCTTTTCCAGCCCCTTTGTGTAAATATTGGTAAACTTGTCTGAAAAGTGATGCATAATGTGATACAAGTCCGTGTAACTTGTAAAACCATCATACCAATCGATATGATGGAAGTGTTTTGAAATCCATCTGTTGGTAGTAGCGGCTTTACTAGTTAAAGACGAATAAGAACATGGTGGTTTAAATAAAAACGAATAAGGAACACTTGTATTCATGTCCAAAAACACAAGTTCTTTTATAATGAATCTATCATCATTACCACGAAACGCTTGAAACTCAATAATACCAGGCTTGGACTTTACTTGTTGTTCTTCTCCCTTGTCCATTTTGAAGGTCACACGTCTGCTCATTACGAAGTCAGGAGGTCAACTGATTTCCACACCACGGTAGGTACTACTTTTATACCCGGCCGTACAGTTGTTGGCGCGTTGGTGTATATTTAACGTGGGCACCGTCCCCAATAGGCCTAACCCCACAAGATTTTGGTTATTGTTTTAAAAACTAACCATTGTTATTTAAGTTTCCATCTTTATATTTTCCTTGTTTTCATTTTCATCACTAACACTTGATTCTTCTCCTCCATCTTCCTCTTCTTCCTGTTTTACTGATTTCTTATGTAGTTGAGCGTACTTTTCCAATTGTCTCCACATCTGTACTTCATGAGGAACTCTATTAAATATAGAAGTATCTACAGGTCCGTATAATATAGGTGCGTCCGGTTGTTTGTCCAAAGTGTCTTCCAAATAATCTTTAATAATCGAACTTGAAAACACCAGTTGTCTCAAGTATCTTGTTATAGGTTCAGTAGCACAAGTTAAAATGAAAAACTCCTCTCGATTAAGTTGAATTTTGTTATCATGTCTTGTTGTGTCTCTAAACCGTAGCTGATGATCACCACGTTGTTTAATAATATCAATTTCCACATTTGAATCCAAAAGTCCTACCCTTGTCTTTCTTCCAAACATGTTACTACTTAAATAGCATTCTAGTAGATGCAAATGTTTCATAAACGATTCCCAAGCACTGTCCGTAAACAAAATCATTTTGGGTCCATGAGTTAAAATTACAGTAGGGGAATAATCTGTAGATTTCATAACACCGATTAAAACACTTTTATCCAAACTGGAAGAGATTGGGTAAAATATTCGCAAAAATACCTCACTTAATATGTTTGGAGAAATATTATCTTCAATATCCCTTTTTCTCTTTTGTATAGTCTTTCTTCTTTTACCTTTTTCTTCAACATTATTACTGGCGTGAAGTTGTCCGCAAACGTTTTGTTCACCTCCTTCCTGGTGACCTTGAGAATCTAAAAACTCAGATATCTCCTTCTCAATATCTACCACATTTTCAGGTGTACCACTAGGAGAAGCCATATTGAATACAATGCTACCCATACAACAGTAGGCAACAAACTGATGAGGAACGGTCTGTACGCTCTGCTTTTATACTCGCGGAATGAAACAAAACCGGTTCTTACAATACATTTTTAACAATTCCAGTTAAAGGTGTGTATGTTACGATTTTATCATGTAGAATTAAACAGTATGCAATTGTATTAGCCGGTATAGCATCGTTGAATTCCATTTCTATTTTTATATCCACACTTGATGACTTTACTGATTCATTTTGTTTAGAACAATCGATTACAACTATTGGGTAGGCATCGAAATATTTGTCAGGTGATAATAAAGGTGTATTTGTTTTACCGTAATATGAACTTTGGAATCTCGAGTACATATCGTACAAAATACTGTATTTCTTCTTAGTGAATGACACATTTAAATTGTCGTATGGAAAGAATTGTGAATTTAAATAAACTTTAATATTTTTCAAGTCACAATGATCAAATTGTCCTGCATGTTTAGTAATGGCGTCTCTTCTACCTGTTTGTAAACCAAATATAATATACCTGGCTCGTTCTACATAATTCGATGTTTTAACAGTCCAAGTGTGTCGATCCGTAGTAGGTAAACTGGGATGCTCATGAAATTCCCAACTTCTAAATGGAATAACAATATCACGATCGGCTTTTAATTTTCTTAAAAGTAGCATTCTATGCTCGTCAGCCAATTTAACATGTGGAACTCTCCATACAATTTTGTCTAATTTTAATTTCCATTCTAAAGTCGCATCTGTAGTAGCATCTGCAGCTTTAATAATGTCTTTATCGTTAGAAGATCTCAACAAAACTAATTCTTGTTTAACGTTTAATATTATTTTCCTATAATCTTCAGCAAAACCAAGCAGCAAACGTAATGGAATATGAAAATCAAAATATCCATTTGGATTTGGAGTGATCGTGTCAATCGTAGGTAATACCCATCCGGCAGGTTTAAGTAAATTGGTTTCATTGGGTGTTATAGATGTTAATCCTTTTAAAGTTGTCGTAATACCTACTTTTTTAGTGGAATCAACTGTTACACCTGATATTTCATATCTAATTTCATCAAATAGGAAAGCCATAGGATTATTTATAAATGGAACTGTTGTACCAACAGTAGTACCGTCCTTTTTAGTAACTTGTCCTTCAATATACAAGTAACTTTCACATGGTAGTGTGTAAATGTCTTGATTTTGTATGGGAATACGAATTTCATCGTTATTGTTTAATTTCGATGAAGTGTAAGGGTTGTGGGTGTGATATTCTTTTTCCCATAGGGTTTCGTCGAATGTTGGACCCTGCGCTATATCCAGTATATCCATACTCGGTTAATTTTAATCCAATTCTCTCTAAGAAACGAATGTTCTCGCGTGTTAACTCCTCCACAGCTGAAGAGCTACTAATGCGGTTTCCCGTAGGTTGTTCGCTTTTAAATGTTAAACCCATGGTTTTGTATTAAAGTGTCGATTTTAAATGTAATCTAATCGTAATAGGCTCTTCTCTGAAGTCTACCAAGTTACCGTCTTGATCCAATACGCTCAACACGATGTCTGAAATGAAAGTGGTGTTCAACGGTAGATATACCAGGTTTTGTGGCTTTTCAACAATTTTAAATCCAGGTGGTACACTTGGGTAAAAAGTATGTATGATGTGGGTGTTAGCCCCATCCCTGTAAGCACCTTGTATAATGTTACAAGTTATGTCTATACTATTGACTTTTAATATTGTTACTGTTTTCTTACCGGAATGTGTTACATCTGGTTCTAATACAGGCCCATCGTTGGAAAATCCTAATAAATCACCAATTGAGTTTGGTTGAGTGAAATCTATATAATATTTGGAAGTAATTTCAGCTTTCATCGTATTATTATTACCTTTTAATGTTATATTGTCTTTTCCCATTTTAGTTTGCAAAAATTCATTTATATGATCAATTTCATAAGAACCTGTGGGTAACCTGCACTCTTGTAAGTCTGTAAATTTTCCACTGGCATCCTTTCCCTTATAATAATGCAATATGTTATTTTTACCTTCCGTAACATTAGGAATAGAGTTGTACGTTGTAAAATCCAATAGTGCCGCCTCCCAAAACCTTCCTTTTTGCAAGCGTAACGCTGGAAAAAGGATACTTCGTAAATTGGACGATTTTCCTGTTAATGATACCGTATAGGAAGACATCTCAATAGTGACTGATACTTTTAGCTAGAAATTCCAAACATAAATGGCCGCATATTGAAGTATTATCAGGTTGTTCTCTTTTATAGTTATAATATATGTTTTTAGCAGATTTAAAGTAATTTTGAAGTTCTTTTGGTGGTGGCAAATTACCGAAACTATCAAAATAATATACATTGTTATTTAGTTTCTTATAACAAACCCAATGGGTGCCAGGCCCTTCAGTATTATCCAAATTTACAATTCCAGTCTCATTTTGCCACATTTTCTTTGGTAAACTGTCTTTCATAAACACACCGCGAAAAAATGGTATTTTTAAACAGGAAATATATTTAAATAATTCAATATTGGTTAATGCTTTATGTGGTATGACCAATTGATTTCTTTCATTTAATATGCACGATAAGGTCTTAGGTAAAGACCTGCCCCGTTTTTTACCATTGACCACACGGTGGGCTTCTTCCTGCCTTTTCTTGTAGATCGTCGTCTTCTTTTTATATTTCCTCCATGTTTTCTTGTGGTTGACCTCCTTTTTACTCTCTTTCTCCTCCTTCTTCCACCTCCTACTGCTGTTTTAGCCTTCATACCTGCTGTTACTGCTAAAGCTGCTGCTTTTTCTGCTATGCTATTGTCACTTGATTTTACTCGTTGCCAAGCTATGTCCGCAAGCTTTTTGTCAGCTATTGATCTATTTTTTGAATCGGCAAACGTGGAATATGCGATATCGTGTTCTTTACAAGCCTGATCTAACTTGTTTATGCCAGGATCGCCTCTTTCCAGTCGTTTTTTCAATTTAGTTCCTGGTCCGCAATACTGATAACCTCCTGGTATATGAAATTCGTATGGTAATGCGTCTATTGCTCTATTTACTATGGATCCTACTGGAATTTGTTTTAAAGCTTTACTTAACAGAGAAACCGCTGTGGACGTGATCCCACCTCCTTTCCTTGCAGTGTCTCGATATGGACTGATGTACTTGAACGTCATTATTGTCCTTTTATAATCGCAATGTGCAACTCATGTGTTAACTCTATGACGAGTTGGAAATAAATGAAGTTGTTTATTGTGTTCTTTTATTAAATATCAATATCACCCCAATTTGATGATCTAAACTGTTGTGTATTAGGGTGAATAAAGTACTTTTTAAAAATTTCCCGTTTAATCCAACCACCTCTCGAGGCTTCATCCCAAATTTTATGACCTGGCCCTCCTCGAAGAACTTCCGGTGTGAAATGATTGTGTAAATCAAATATCGCATTACCTAAAACTTTTACAAGAAAACTAACAGTGACAGCATTATCTACATGTTCAGGGTCTTTAAGGTTTGTTATACGTTTATTATTACAATCATACACTTTACTATCTTTTAATGATGTTGTAATGGTCTGTCCTACAGTTGCAGCATCATTTGCTTCTCTTCCTTGTGCCAAGTCTCTTATCACTCTATTATTACATGTAAACCATCTAAAATATTTATCTGGATCTAGATGTACGGTTTGTGATAAAGCAGCTGCATCATGTTTTTCATAACCCCATCCCATATTTGATAACTTTTTATCCATGCAATCCCAAGCATCATTTTTGTATGTTAATAAATTAAATTTTTCATTACCTTGAACAAATTCATCCCCTTGCTTCGATACTACTTGATCTTGTTTTACAAAAGAGGTTGTTTCTTGTTTTAAGGTTTCCATCATTTGACCCACTGTTGCACCATCTGATGGCGCCGAACCATCTTTAACATTTGCTAAACAATTATTAAAACAATCTATAACCCCTACATCACGTATGATGCAATGATCTTTAATATATTTTAGATTTACAGCATCGTTTTCAGTTTTTGGATAGCCTATATCATTAATAACAAATTTATAAAAAGAAAATCCATCTTTTGTCTTTTCAGGTATCAAAGAATGTAAATAGCGTCTATTTACGCTGTCTTTTGCATCTTTAGGGTCATCTACGTTGGATATACGTTTATTGTTAGCACTATACGTTTTCCCATTGAATTTTAACGTATTTTTTAATTCAGATGACAAATAACCTTTGTTTATTGCATCACCGTTTTGATTTGGTTTACCAACGTTGATGATTCTATGATCTTCTGCGTCATATGTGTTATTTTGTAGTCTTAATGTTGGCGATATCTTTTCCTTTAATATTTTTAGATTTACTGCATCTTTTTCATCCGTAGGATCTTTTATGTTTTTTAACCTTTTATTACTCATATCATAATCTCCATCAGGTGTTTGTGGTAAACCAGCACTTCTTTTTAAACTATTGGCATAATATAACCCATCCGAGGAGTAACGTCCGAACTTGTCGACACTCATGGTGCAACTGAATAGTATTCTAGGGAGTAACGCATTTTTATGAGATTACCCCACGGTTTCGGAGTTCATCCACTAAAGCCACCCATTCGTTTTCCAATCCAGTATGACCCGCTTCTTTAGCTTCATGTATTAGTTTCATTCTATCCACCAATTTATTGATATTATTGTAATAAATCACATTTGTGTTATATAGTTTCTTCATTAAACCTGTACCCGTAACGGACTTACTTCTTTTTCTTCGTTCCTGAGCACTTACATCCAAAGTGGATGCCATAAATCTTCGTTTTACAGGTTTTCTTTGTGTTAACGGCATTGTTTGTCTTCTAGTTGGTATTAACTTGGATACAAATTCTTTATATTTTAAAGACTTAGATCTAAAAGGAGGCTGGTCAGGTAAATACTTTCTCCTATATGCATTTGTCTGTTCCAAAATATTTTTATATGCTTCCATGTCTTTTTCTTTCACTACCGATACTGAAGGCTTATTTTCAAATAATAATTCAAATAATCCTTTTGTGCCCTTATACCTTTGATCACCAATGACAATATTATCATGTTCGTCAACGTTTAACGGGCTATTACCTATCATTAAACCGTCTTCTGTTAATCTCGCTCCATAACTATGGTAATTCTTATTAGGAATTGTTCCGAGTAACATTTTTACCATGTATTTCCTTCCTAAAGGTCCTTTGTTATGAATGTTTTCACCCAACAAGCTTATGTTTGACGGACCTTCCCTTGTCTCTTCTTCTTTTTCCTCTTCACTAGCAGTTGATACAACTTCATGTCCTCTTTTGGCTTTTACTTCATATAATTCTTTTATTCCACTATAGTCCGGTGATTCTAGCTCTCTTTCGGGTTCTCCACCGGTAAAACCACTATACGTAGAGGATTCCGGGTCTTCATCACTAAACTCTTCTGATTTTACATTTTCTCTTTCAAACTTCGTAATAGGTGCAATCGCATCTCCTTCCAATACAGGTTTAGCAAATTTTTTGTTTAATTGTTTCAAGGGTTCAGTAATAGGTTTAAAAGTAGATTCAAGGAATTTCTCCCTCTCGCTAATACCTAGTTTCAATGCTCTGTTTTTAGCCCGAATAGAATCACTAAGTGATTTTATTTCTTTTACTAATTTTTCTTGGTTAACCATGTTTGTAGCAAGACGTGTTGTACAACAATGAATGTGTTATACCGCGTTTAATGTATTAATATAAATTTATCAAATCCTATCCTGTATCGACCATTGTTTAGCGGTTGTTCCTTCATAATTGTTAGAAACCCATACTTTTCAGCCCAAGCCTTTCCACACAACTCTTTAAATCGTTCAAATGTCATATCCGCATTTACATGATCAAAATATATATGTTTTAGGTTGGTTTCGTCCTGTTTAAATACAATTAACATGTTTGCATTGTCTCTAATGAGTTGTTTAGGTATTTTGCTGTAAGTTTGGCCAATATAAATGCTATCTATGTTGTTATGTCGACCCATAGCGAAGTAATTCCTTATTGTGTTTTGGTTTTCACAAGATACATCGTCGAATATAAACACGGAGAATGGTTTAGCTTCTTGTGGCTGCATGACACTCTCGCTTGCATTAAACTTTAAATATTTAACTTCAGGCACATTAGTCAGTATTTTTTCCAATAATTGATACTTTGGTTGTTGTAGTGATTTTGAAAATACATATAGATTGTTAAATCGTAATCCTTTAGGGTTTGTAATCAAATTGAATACTACATTAGTTTTTCCACAGTTGGAAGGTCCGGTAACCAGACAACGAACGGTGTTTGGTAACAAATTGCCATGTTTCCCACTATTGAATTCTGAATTATCCACTGTGAGTTCATCTATATTATTAAGGTAAGACGGCACCCAAAAAATAAAAAAAAACTTTTTTTGTTTTTTATGTTTTTGTATTCTTCATTTTATGCTGAATTCATACATACTAAACACTGTTATGTAAAATTATTTTTTATATTACTTAGACTCATTTTACTAAATATATGCACCATCATTTCAAGGAAAATAAACTGAGTAAAAATATTAACACTAAAAACGCCGTAAGGCTAGGCTTTAAATTGACGTTCTAAAATAGCAAAACGGGTGTTGGTGTCAGTGCACAAATACATACAATATCAGGTCCTCCCTATATTTTAAAAGCATAGGCTTGCTTTTAAAATATAGCCTCCGGTGAGGCATAGGCTTGCCTCACCGGAGCTTTCAGGGTTCCTGGCAGCTTGTGCCAGGAGCCTATCCCGAGGACGCCGATATCATATACATTTGTGCACTGACACCAACTCCCCCCTCGGTGAACCGGGCGGGATTCGAACCCGCCCCAGGCGCTACCTTCTGGCCAGAAAGGTAACGCCTTAACCAACTGATCCACCGAGGCTGGTGGTCGAGGCGCTCCAATTGTCTTGTTGAGCCGCTAGCGCTGCAGGAGAGAAAACTGGAACTACGATGCCGCGCTACAAATGCTATCTCAGAAACGATGAAAGCAATCTTCGGCCTTAATTGTCGGGTTAATGCTGAATGCTTAAAAGCTATCTAAGGACGATAAATCTTTCGTCCTTGGCCTTAAAAAGGCTAATTTATAGGTTTTAGTTTTTTGCCGTTTTCCGAAAAACTTAATTTTTGATACTTCGGTACGATTATTCCCTTTATTTTTTAATAGATCTTCACAAAAATTGGTACAGATGACCATGGCAGGTTGCTAAGCAATAATACGAATCAGAATCGAATGATCTCTTATGGTTTTAATTTTACAGCTTCTATTATGTATAAAATTTCATAAAAAATATATATAACTTTAAAAACTGTATAAAAACTAAAGTTTTTTAGATACAACAAAACCACTTCTTATTATTGTTGTGAAAGGTCACTAAAATAAATAGAAAAAATTTCAGATTGATATCACAGTATTTGTGTAAGTTATGTGTACCTAAAGACACCTTATTTAACATGGCGGAGATAGGGAGTGCTAGATTACCTTAAAAATTTAGCAACTGGCTGCCATACAAAGCCACATTGCGTTGGAACACGCGGTCTGTACTTTGACAGTTGAGTCAGCTGTTTTCATCATTTCTTTATTTTGATTTTTAACTCCATAAGACCAATGCTAAATTTTAAAAATTTCATTAATATAAAGAAATAAGAGTTTTCCTGGTATAGAGACCTGTATTTGTATTATTTTTATCTATGAACTAAGTCATTTGCAAAGTTTGAAGAAAATCGTTCGAGCCGTTTTTGAGATCCGTGTGCAAACATACATACAAATATACCTTACTCGTATTAGAGTATGGTATATGATAGAGTATATGATTTAACCTGCAGAAAATTTGACATTTTTACTACACACGTACCATCACCCTGAACAGGAAAAAAAAAAAAAACTAAAAAATAGGCCTTACCTGCAGTAAAACAATCAAAATAGTAAAAATAAAATACGACAAGAATTATTATTTTGGCACATATTATGACCACATACATGCACATTGAAAAAGTAAAACAATATTATATCAAAATTAAAAAATAAAGTAAATAAAAGAGCAAAATAAATAATTTTAAGTTAAATATTGTATGAAATTAATTAACTAGATCAGCCACTTACAGAGAATGGCGGAGAAGAGCGGAGTCAGCCACACTAGGGGAGCCATGACGGCGATCGCGGACGGTGTCGTGTGAATTCACCTGAACTCCAACAGAAACTGCCGTCCGCGCCGCGGCGCGCCGGTGAAAATACTGCCTAGGCACGTTTAGTTGGCAGCTATGGGGAAAATCTTACCCTCACACATGTGCGTGGGACAGCAATTTTCGGTTTATGGTACGGTACATAAGTTAAAATTGGCAAATAATTATGATAAAATTATATCCCCACCATTTCGTAGCCATTCATTGTACCTCCCAATCAGATTGGAAATATGTTACAAGATTGGACTAGGTTTTAATTAGAAAATGACGCCACAGTGATTTGGGTTTTGACTCAACTCTGTCACAAAATTGATACTGTTAATATACATTCATACTATTTTTTCTGTTCTATACCTAATTTTTTCAGCAAAATATTTTAATTGTCCCAGAGTAACCTTTGAAACCTTCAGTGTCGAAATTTGACTTAATTTTACGAAATGGGGTGGCCCATCATGAACTCTTTGACCGAGTTCATAACGACGCACATTTCAATTGATTATTAAATCACATATGCGCTTTTGTGGTTATATAATCATCCCTGTCCCCATTATTTATACCTAATCACATAATGTTAAATAAAACACCTTGTACTGTATATGATTCACATTCATTGCGATTACATATTGCTCAAGTATTTAAACTGTATCAGACACATATCACCTCAAGTTGCTTACAGTTAAATCAGCAGATAACCCATCATTTTTAATTTAATTAAAGCGTTAAGCGTGTTGATGTACCTATAGACATAATTTGTCTCTATCATAGTCTTCTTTTCCTCTTGATCCTACCCAAAACAAATCTACCTACATTATGCTTATCAACGCAACCAAGTATGAACTGACCTATTCGCCGCCGTCTCCTTATCTCCTACATCTCCGCCAAGGTCGCCGCGAGGACACACGCCCATCTCCCGTTGGACACGGTCTCGCTCCATTTATCGGGAAAACCCAGGAAGTCAAAAATCACCGGAGGAACACCACGGTGAAAACAGCGCAGTGACATAAGCTTCACGGCCCCTGCCCTATGAAGAAATCTTGTAGCTCAACCTGTCTGGGGGTGAACTATGTCTCTTTTTGTGTATGGAAAATGATTACGATGATATTTACCTCTAGAATTGCATTAGTTAAAGTATTGAAGGGGGTTAGAGGGATAGAGCGATTATTTTGTCTGTGCAGTCAAGTGGCCGTTGCGGGACGTACCTGAATACGGGTCGCAATGTTACACAACCATTCCGAGTGCGAGAAACAATACCCAGTAAACACTGTGGCCAAAGAACAACTGGTGCACTTGAGCACTGTGAGAATCAGGTAGACGAAGGCGAGGGAAGGGATTTTGCAGCGGAGTGTACTGAGTGTAGGTCAGATGCTGTTCATTGACTACGTTCGTAGCTTGCGCGCCTAGCAGTTTCAATGGTTGCCGCTGGAGCCTGTCATTATCGGGAATCTCGCGGGTCAAAAACTCATCATGTAGTACTTTGCTCGCTCCCATTTAGTGCCTCTATAAACCCGATAAAAGTGAGGGAGGTTTAAAATAAAAAATAAAGGCTAGGACTATTTGATTATTGAAAAACTTAATTTTTGATACTTCGGTACGATTATTCCCTTTATTTTTTAATAGATCTTCACAAAAATTGGTACAGATGACCATGGCAGGTTGCTAAGCAATAATACGAATCAGAATCGAATGATCTCTTATGGTTTTAATTTTACAGCTTCTATTATGTATAAAATTTCATAAAAAATATATATAACTTTAAAAACTGTATAAAAACTAAATTTTTTTAGATACAACAAAACCACTTCTTATTATTGTTGTGAAAGGTCACTAAAATAAATAGAAAAAATTTCAGATTGATATCACAGTATTTGTGTAAGTTATGTGTACCTAAAGACACCTTATTTAACATGGCGGAGATAGGGAGTGCTGGATTACCTTAATAGTAAAACTCTCTTTTGTGGTACTATCTCCATCCTTTGTAATGGTTCAACCTAAAATGATTCTCTATCGTTATATCAAATCCTTTTTAGGTATCCAAGAATCTTCCGTCTTATTAAATCCTAACCATCGTACTTTGACCTTATCTTTTTTCCGTTGCAACACCTTTTCAACTAAATATACATCGCCTACTGTTGATTTTAACATTTCATGTCCATAAAACCCTCCTTCAAGCAATTGTCCTTTATTATCTTTTAAAATATATGTCTCAGGTACTGTAGGTTGTACTTTGAATACAGTAAAAACCTCATTGGTCCAATTTGGCAGGTATCTTTTACTGAATACACCTTTATATTTACTTATTCGCACTTTATCACCCACATTAAATTTTTTAGGCTTTAGTTTTTCAACTTTTGGTTTAGTATTCGTTTTTATACGTTTTAATACAAGGTTTTCATTTTTACTAGTTACTTGGTTTGGTTTCATCCCGATAGTCCTATGAAATTTGTTATTGTAATCGTTTATAAGTTTTGGTAACATATCAATCCATATGTGCGATCCTCTGTTGGAAAACATTTTATACATTGCACTTTTTAAAGTTCTGTTGAATCTTTCGATTATTGAGGCTTTTACTTCTGAATTGGTTGAATAATGGTTTATATTGTGTTTTTTCATTAAATTTGCAAATTCCTTATTAAAATATTCTTTTCCATCATCTGTTTGTAAATGTTTAATAGTATGTTTGTCTCTTTGTATAGCTGTTTCCATTGCTTTTGTAACACTTTTGCCACTTTTATCTTTTAGTGGTAAAGCATCTGCCATTTTTGAAAAACAGTTAATAACAGTCAATATGTATTTATATCCTTTATTTTGTTTGCTATAAGGAATCATTTCGATTAAATCCGCTTGATATAAATCATTAATTCCTTTTATCACCGTATTTCTTCGTGGAAACTTTCTTCTTGCAGGTTTATGAAGTTCGTTGACAATTTGTTGCTTCAAGTCCTTCATATTGCAGGTTTCAATGTTTGTTGTATCACATGTATAATCGCAATGAATGTTGTTTTAAATATTCACATCATTTATATGGGTCAAGGTCATCCAAACTTGTGTAAAAAAATGGGGAACACGGCGTTGGACTTGCCGTGTTCCCCATTTTTTTACGGAAGGAGAAAGGAATAAGGTCGAAGTTGTAGAAGGACGAAGAATAGGTTACTAGTTGATAGGGTTTAAGGAGTAATGGCCGAAAGGAAGAGTTTGGATTTTGTCGGGTAAAATATGTCTTTTATCATCCCGAGCTGACAGTGCTTTTTTAATTTCGGTGACACTGTAGACTTGATGCTTGAAGCTTCGGATATTGTTGAATGTTGCTGATATCGTAGTATCTTCAAACAAACAAGTCTTGTAGTGGTCAAATGTTACGTGTTTTTTCAAATAAGATGTCTTCACTCCTTTTGCTTTCTTGACTGTCGGTGTGTTGTTCTCGTGGTACATCTTAAATGAATACAATTTCGCCATCAGCGCTACTATTTCTTCTAAAGGCATTCCATTTGCTTCATCTTTGAATTTTCCAATTACTTTTTTATTTTTTTCATTGAAATTTGGATGGTTCTTCGGATAGTCAGAAAAGTCAAAATCTTCTTTGTATGGAAAAGTCCTTAGGTCTTCATACATGTCCAAAGTCTTTATCCAGTAGATAAACGCGTCCGTATCCATGTATGCGACTCCAATGTTTTCCCTTCCGTAGTGTTTAACCATTTTGTTATAATGGAAATCATACATCAGGGTTTTACTTATGTCCAAAATCGACATACCTATGTATAACGGACGGTCCATGACTATTGTTGTTTTCTTCATACTGACAGCGACTAGATTTTCGTTTATAATCATGGATGTTCCGAAATTTGGTTTTTGCACTAATTTTTCCAATTTCCTAGGATCACTCACTAATTTTACATTTTTGTGTTTTCTTTTGTTCTCCAAGGTCTTCCCAAAGATGGCATTGTTCATTAATTTATAGAAGTCCTTTTCAAATGCTGTTGTCGCTGCAGCTCTTCTTGTAGTGTTGGAATCAATATATGGTTTCAACCAACAAGACTGGGTGAATTCAATTGCTCTATGAATTCTCACTATACGTAGACCCAATTCGAGAGCCTGTTGAACTACCCAGTAGTGAGCCACATAGCGATCTTTATTCTCCAAGGTCATCATCAATTTTGGCCATCTTCCTGTCGGTGAAACTTCAGTCTTGGCTAGGAGAGGCAAGTCGTAGTGATGGTCATGAAGGTGCTCCGGGTATTCAAAATCACAGTCCAAAATATAGCCTTTTGGACCATCCTTTGGAATCTGTGAGATGTCTCCGATGGTGGCCGGGTCGATCCATTTGAAGTCAGCGTAGGGAAGCGGATTTGACATTGCCCAACCATAAAGGTTGTTTGCGTCAAAGTAGCCAAGGTAGACCGATGGTTGTTGCTCGTCGAAGCCGGGGATGTACTTGTTGTTGGCTTTGACATGACGTGTTACAGCTTGTGTCAAACCGCCCCGTACACCAGATTCCATCATGAGCACCATATCAATATCCGTTAGAAGTTCCAGTCGACAGTTGGTTGACTTTAGCATAGCTTGCCATGCTAATCCTGGAGATGTGTACGAGTGTAGAGGGTCCAGTCCATAGGCGGAGAAGCAGGTGTTTCGAAATTCTTCCATCACATCGCACAGCAGAGTTACGTCCAATTTTATATAAAAGTCAGAATATTCCCCTAAGGTTTGAATGTTTAGTTGGTTCCAAACATTACAAGCATGATTGTAGTCTTCAACGGAGATTTCACTTTCGTTTAATTTGCTGTTGAAGGCTTCAATCGGTGGTAGACTGGTTTCTTCAAATTTTTCTGTAGAAGTTATGTAATCGTAGGGGAACACTCCTTTACGTAATACTAAGTCCAATTTATCTTCAGGTACAATCTTGCTGGTTTCTTTTAAGTCTTCTCTTCGTAGATTCTCAGACAATCTGCTCAAACTAGATGCCATAAATCTATAAGAGTCTACAAAGCGAAGTTTAATTTTACCTACTGTTTTTGAGAAACTGATATACTTTTCCAATGTTGTAGCAAGAACATCGATTTTACCATTATCTCTTCCTAATTCTGGAATAATGAAGTGGGAGTCGTAGCCGCTAAGATTGTGTAACACTACAGGGATAAAGTTTGGCAGTTTGTAATTTATATTGCATGAATTACAAGCAGGTCCTCTGTATAACCCTGTGAGGTGATCATGATCTCTTACTTTTGGATTTTCTTCACTGAAGCTCTTCTTACATAGATAACATCTTGTTGCTGAAATGTATTCTTCTTGTTGATTTTGGTTCAAAGGTTCCATGGGTAAAACATTACCGTATAAGCGTTCCGCCTTTTCAGCAATCTCATACAACTGGTCTACAAAATACTTAGCAGCTTCTTCCCCACGGTAGAGTATCGGAGTGGATGTTAAGCCATAGTCTTGCAATTGTTCTTCAGGTAAAGTAGATTTCACCAATAAGCAAAAACTGTTAGGTTGATGCAATTGATATTTGGTTCTTCTAGTTACTTCACCATCCGGAAGTTCCTGCGGCACTAACGTGGATTCAAAGTCAGCATAGATAACTAGTGGAATCCGGTATTGGTGAACTGTTTTATTGAACTGGACAAATGCTCTAGATGGTGGTGGCAGACTAATCTTCACTTCATAGTTGTCATTACAAAGCCGCTGGTGTTCCGACAACCACTCCGATCCTCCACGTCTCAACTCTTTATATGTGAAACAGAAACATCTTTTACACACTGTTAACCTACGTTTCTGTTTTGATAATTGATTTTTAACCAAGGCTGCAAAGTCCTTTATCCACACATAATGTGAAATTTCACCCTTAGTTATCAATAACAGATCCGTGTGGTTTCTTTCCTCAACTTTTGATACTCTCAGAGGATAAACACTATTGGAATCATCTAAACCAAACACATTTACAGAAACACCTGGGTTTTGTTTCTCAAAATTACCAATACTTTTAACACTAACAGGGTATGACAAACCTCGAAAGTTGTAGCGGTGTTGGACATTTTGATACGCTCTGCTAACTCTACAAGGATTTTCTTGCACATATTTTGTTAGCATAGCATATTTAAAGCATTCATTGTCCTCATTTTGCACATTGATACAAGATTTGGTAGCTTGTATCTTCTTTGGCAAAGGTATATAACTACTACCCCTTATACCATATCCGTGCTTGTGAACCCTTACATCCATACCGTCAATCGATGACAGACTCCAGCCGGATCCTCTTCCTTCATGTTCTTGCAGTTTAACTAGCAGTTCATGCAAACATTCTTCAATAATTTCATTGATATCAGATTCAGTTGTAAGGGTTCGGTTTTTGGTAATGAATGCTCTTAATGCCGTTTCACCATCAGTATTGGTAAACTTTGATTCTAACACCAGTCCAAATTTAATGAAGTTCAATCTCTGTAATTCTTCCTTTAGCGTTTTTCCAACAAGTACTCTGGCCTGGGTTATAAAATTATCTAATTCCAATTGCACATTATCAATTTTAAAATGTGTTACAACTTGTCCTGGTAAGGCCGTGGTGCGCAGTTGTCTCACATCTTCCAGTTCTTCTTCCGTGTCCTCTTCTTCCGTGTCCTCTTCTTGCATATCCTCTTCTTCAATAGGTCTTCTAGTAGTGGATGGTCCAGCACCAGCAAATTGGATCACACTAGGTCTTCTTCTTTGCATTTGCTGTAGATAGCTGTCGTAGTAGTCCATCTGCTTCTGATGCTCTTCCAAAAACCGGTCAATTGAGTCTAAGTCTATTTCATCGATGATAATATCTTCTTTTCCATCTTCTTCTTCATGTAATTCTCTGTGTATGGTGAAAAGATCTTCGTCTTGAAAGATTTCCCCACAAATGTCGCAAAGAGCCATTTCAAACAGTTTGGCTTTGAATGCACACTCTGTGAATGTCCACACAATAATGAGCAGCGCGCTCCACCGGGACCCTTTATATCCGAGGCAGATAGGTGGGGAAAGTGACGTCATATAGAAACAGGTTATCACTCATGTGCTAAATTTAGCCTTTACACAACCGTTTGTAATACATTTATCAGTAGGCTTGATAAATTGATGATATTTGGTCTAGATTCAATAATTTGTACATGTTTTTCAAAGACATCTGTTTGAGCAAATTTATGTAGGTCAAGGCCATTTGGAATTATTATTTTGAGCGGGGGATAGAGCACTAAGCAGCATCATTTACTACAAAGTGCTCTATCCCCCGCTCACATTCTTTTTTTTAACTTTTTGTTTAAGCTTTTACAAAGGTGAAACATCACCATCAGAGTCGGAATCATCCTCATCACGGAATAGGCAGCGATGACAATACATAATTCTTCTGGCAACTAACATCCTATCCATTGGACGATGAGGAGTGTCTTGTTCTTCTTTTTCTTCAATTTCCAATTGGAATTCCATTTCCGACTCAGATGATGACTCTAATGTTTCGTAGGCGTGCAAGTCCACTTCATTGTCCGTTGAACCAGCTTCGTCAGAGTCCGTTTCAATATCCATTATCTCTTCCTCCTCTTCTTGATCAACCGCAGGTAGTTGGTCCTCTACTTCTATAATTTCTAGAGGTATTACCTCCAGAATAGAGACAATTCTGTTGCGATGGAACACGGTGTTGTCAAGTGGAGCCATGGTATGGAAGTGTTGTATCCATCCAATTTGCTTACTCTTTTTATACCCCCACCAACTATACAATTTATGTGGGTCAAGGTCACGTAAAGATACCCTTTGAGCGGGGGATAAACCACTAAGCAGCATGCTAGTCCATTGCCGCAAAGTGATCTATCCCCCGCTCTGTTCTACAAAACCTCAATCAAGTCCAAGTCCAAGTCCTGTTTAACACATTTTATTCTAATTCCATATCCAATTTAAAAATTTCAATTTCACATGGTTTAC
>CM061534.1:130140248-130357740 GCA_030545055.2 Neoaliturus tenellus
GAAATAGTTATTGATCATTGTCACAAAGGTTTTGGCTGAAAAAAAATAATAGAAATGGGTTATGACTTACAGTAACTTATTCCTTTGTACAATTTTCAAACATCTGATTGTTTTGCTTATTGAAACAAATAACACAATAAAAAAACTCTAATGATATTAAGCTAACTATCGTACATGCAGCCCAAAATTCATCTTCCGGCCGTACAAGGATTTGAATTAGCTCTTCATTTGAAGATTGTCGTCAAAAATAAAAACTTTGTAGACGTCAATTTGTATTAATATTAAACATTTGAAACCAGTTTAAATGCAGAATAAAAAATAACGACGTAAAATTCGGTATATATGTCAAATTTTTTTAACTTTTCTCCAAACTAAATATTTATTAATGGTGGTATGATGAAACGGTATGATGAAACGACTGTTCGTAACTTGTCCCAAAGTGGTATACCGGTGCTCGACCTAATTCAAATATTTGGCTACGCCTTGTTCTTGAAATTCGATCTTGCACCAGTAACGACCAGTTTCTGGACTAGTAACGAAATTAACTATATCCAGGTGTATTATAATCTTAGAAACACATATCTTACAAACACACCAGTAGTTTCATATATTCAAGTGCTACTAGAGTTAAAATATAAAGCATGTTGGTGGTTATGGAAATAATCACCAACTTTAATGAGTTATAAAATCACATTTTTGTTTTTATAATTACATTTTTTATTAAACTAAACGTTCCACTAGCCCTTTGACTCTCGTCAATTAGGTTAATAAAATAGAAATGCGCCAATAAAAAGTTGTATCATTTATGTAATAATTACATATGAAAGTCTAAAAGAGAAATTAAAATTATATTTGTGCCATTATTTTTGAAAGTGTTTTATCAAAATTAATTTCGGTTGTTTACTATGAAGATTTTGCTTCTCAATTCCTTAAAGCTTCTGCAACCTTAAAACACAAAAAGGAAAAAATTCCTACCCATGAATCTTTTAAAACCCAAATCTCGGTTTTATATTACCACAACCACGAGGATTTATACTTCTGTTTATTTGAGAGGAAACAATTTAAAAGCGATGAACCCTGTCACCCTTAACACATTGCAAACTTAAAACATTTATTGCTGAATTGCAAACAAAACACAACAAAATCAAGACCGACCAATACTAAATGTGGCTTTCAACATTATGTTTTGATTAGTTCATTTTAATCATCTTAGTTATTATTCTATAAAAAATTGTTACTATTTTAATTTATTAAACAGGAACAAACCAATATGTTTAATTTTTTTGCAAATAAAAAAAATGTCCTTGTGGTTTTAATCAGTGAAGTTGGGAGCGTTTTGCATTCTGCCCAATAATTCCAGTTTCCGCCAACCTACGAGTGAGACAGCGGTGGCAAATATCAGAGACCGATATGTTTATTTAATTTCCATATCTGTTGGTTTTTGGTACTGTTTCAACACTGATTGGTGACTGTGGCTTACTCATTTTATGAACAACTTCCCAGCCTCAGATTACCAACAATAATTCTAAATTTATTAAAAGTTATAAAACACATTTGGTAGCAGTATTTCAATTTAATTAGTTTTAATAGTAAACCCTACATATTAATCTTTTCACAATACGTTTTGAACAACGAATTTGATATTTACAGTTATTTTTTATTACTTACCATACCAATGCCATAAAGACCAAAAAATTCTAGTCTTTATATATTATAAGACATTAAAATATAAACTAAACTAAGAATAACAAATTCGTTCACTGCATGTGTTGTTTATTTTTCATGAGAGTTATGAATGTCCTTAATGATCGTCTGGTTAAAAAGGAGTAAATAAAAACTTACTTTATATTTAAATTACATTTCAGTTTTATACCTCTGCTCTGTTCCACAAATAGCCCAACAACCAATGGCAGTTGGGTCCAGCTTCTAACCTTTAAAAATCTAAATACAGTACTTCTCTTGTGATCGAACCGACAACCTTCTGCTAAAAAGGCGAGCTCTATTACACTCAGCGCCTCAGCCAATTATGGTATTCCAAATAAACCCATAACAGTATCACGAAGTTATGAGGCAAGTTTCATACCTCCTATTTTGCTTCCTACACTATCAATCCACATGCTCTCACCTGAATTGTGTATCCTCCCTCTCTTTGACTAAATATATGCCTACTTTTAAAGAAGCAATCAATTTGAATAAACGCAATTACTCTAAGTACTTGATAACTGATGAATGATTACTCACTGATGAGTGGCGTCTTCTCCGTCGGCGGGAGGGTTTCCCTGATAGTCATGAGGAACACGGTCATGCTGAGCAGCGCGCTGATGCCCAGGGTGACCTTCTCCCCAGACTCGGACGGCACGTAAAACACCAACAACGCTGCCAACACATCCATTAATGTACTTTATTTTATTTTATTTTACCAACAGATTAATGTACTTTATTTTTTCTGTCTTATATTCTTTCTGAGAGAGAGGCAGAAAAAATGCATCTACGCATGCAGGTGGCCAGCCAGTAGAGTAGGACTTCCCTACAAAAGGGTTTACCCTCTAATGGTCGCGTTTACCCAATTTATGTTGTCTTAAACATAATTTAAAAATATGTCCTCACTATAAATATTAAACGCAATATTATTATTTATATCATTTCTTAGAAAGAATTCATGTAAAATATTTTAAATATTAAAATAGTAAGAAATGTTAAAATATCTAGGCTTTCATTTAAGTCATCAAGCAACGTGTATGTTGAATGGAATCTCGTTTATTTGATTTATATTACGCTAATAGCCATAACTATTAAACAATCAAAAGTTTGAACAATTTAAAAAAGGGGAAGCTCACCGATGCAGTTGATGAGTATACACGGAAGTATCAGGTTGAAGACGTAGAACATGGGTCGACGTCTGATCCTGATGACGTAGGTGATGTCAGGGTAGGGCTCGGGGCAGCACGAGTAAAACTCCACATGCTTCACAGGGTCGAAACTCACAAGGTCGAACTCGCCGTTCGCCTGGTAGTTGCTTACGTCACCCTCCTCGCTCTGCTTTACCAAGTCAAGCTGAGCAAATGATCAAAGGTAATTAAAAGATGGAAAAGCGTAAAAAATAACTAAAGTACCTATATGTGTAACTATACGTATTTTTTACTTGTATTTAGTGTCCAAACTTAACTGAAAATGACGAAAATATATTTTTGTAGTACGGGGCCAAAATATATGGGTTCAATCAGACATAATTAGGACATAATAGGTTATTACACCTATTAGTTACTAATAATTTGCAAGTAAAACCTTGCATAGTTACATTAATTAGGCGCCATTTCCCAAAAAGAAGAAAAATTATCAAGTGGGAAAAGTTGGAAAAATTCACAAAATGATCAAGGGAGCATGACAAACAACTCCCAAGTAGCTTTGTTGTGTTATGAATGTTGCATTTGCATGCTCAGATTTGATTGTAGTTGATGTCTGCCGTAAAACTACTTAAACGTTTTTAATAAACATATTTTTTATTTTTTTAGGAGTAATTTGTCCATATTATACGTGAAAAGAAGAAAAATAGAAAAAAACTCTAACACAACAAAAAATATTTGTAAAATTTTAAGTTAATGTTAAAACAAAATATTGACTTTAGCGATTCATCAATAAATACCACATTTTTGTAGATAATCTTTTGGTGAGTAAAAAAATATTGATGTTATAAGCCTTATGGTTATTGTAAATTAATTTCCAAATAAAACTTTACAAAATTACACTACTCCAACATGGCGGAAAATGGTAAGGTAGGAAAAGTATGGAATTTTCATAAAATTATCAGGGGGCCATGCCAAACACGCCCCAAGTGGTTTTGCTTTGGTATTAATTTTGTCCAATTGAAATGCTAAGAGCCCCAGACTTTTCATGGATAATTCTTTTTTATTGATTTTAGCGTATTGAGATGTCAGGTTAAAAGTGATCAAATCGAATAAAAATACTAACTCTATCTATATCTGCAATAATGTAAACTATATACTAAGATATAGTGGTTCATACATCAAATGGGAAGATACAGTGTAAAATTTCTTATTGCTCTAGTAAAGTTTTCAATTGTATAAAAGGACTGTAAGGTAACAAGGGGTTATAACATCATATTGATGGATAAATAATCAATAACGAGTTGACCAGTAATGATGGTAATTTTGTTTTAATCAGTTATTTTTGTTTAACAATAATTGTTTGGTTGTGAAACTGTAGCAATCAAAACTGTGTGCAAATCAAAAATTACGGATGGTTAATTAATTTTCCTTTGACAAATGGCAACCGGATCCATCAATAAGCATGGTTGTCACCGAATTACAAAATGTCAGAGTTGAAGTGGCCACTTAAATCACCTGCTTACCAGTTTACACGGGAATTTATTCAGAATCATTTTACTCAATCCCAGACAAATTTCCAATGTAAAATTTTAATACATTTCAGATACTTTGTGATTTATTGATAAATAAAGGATAATCGTCAAGAACACCCAATAACGATATTGCTACAGAGCTACCTGGTAACCATCGTAGGTCCAGGAGGCCCACTTCATGTTGCAGCTCTGTATGTCAAAGGGGAAGTACTCGACGTCTATGTCGCAGGAGCTGCGGTAGATGCCGTGGCTGAGCCACACCACCTCGCCGTTGCTGCTCACGATCACGTTCGTGTTGATCACCGCTGAGCTGTACTGCGAATCCGCACTGACAACAATAACAAAGTTAAAGTTGGACAGATACTCGACGTCTAGGTCGCAGGAGCTGCGGTAGATGCCGTGGCTGAGCCACACCACCTCGCCGTTGCTGCTCACGATCACGTTCGTGTTGATCACCGCTGAGCTGTACTGCGAATCCGCACTGACAACAATAACAAAGTTAAAGTTGGACAGATACTCGACGTCTAGGTCGCAGGAGCTGCGGTAGATGCCGTGGCTGAGCCACACCACCTCGCCGTTGCTGCTCACGATCACGTTGGTGTTGATCACTGCTGAGCTGTACTGCGAGTCCGCACTGACAACAATAACAAAGTTAGAGTTGAACAGATACTCGACGTCTATGTCGCAGGAGCTGCGGTAGATGCCGTGGCTGAGCCACACCACCTCGCCGTTGCTGCTCACGATCAAGTTGGTGTTGATCACTGCTGAGCTGTACTGCGAGTCCGCGCTGACAACAATAACAAAGTTAAAGTTGAACATTCACTCTACGTCTAGGTCGCAGGAGCTGCGGTAGATGCCGTGGCTGAGCCACACCACCTCTCCGTTGCTGTTCACGATCACGTTGGTGTTGATCATCGCCGAGCTGTACTGCGAGTCCGCACTGACAACAATAACAAAGTTAGAGTTGAACAGATACTCGACGTCTATGTCGCAGGAGCTGCGGTAGATGCAGTGGCTGAGCCACACCACCTCTCCGTTGCTGTTCACGATCACGTTGGTGTTGATCATCGCCGAGCTGTACTGCAAGTCCGCACTGACAACAATAACAAAGTTAGAGTTGAACAGATACTCGACGTCTATGTCGCAGGAGCTGCGGTAGATGCCGTGGCTGAGCCACACCACCTCTCCATTGCTGTTCACGATCACGTTGGTGTTGATCATTGCCGAGCTGTACTGCGAGTGCGCACTGACAACAATAACAAAGTTAGAGTTGAACAGATACTCGACGTCTATATCGCAGGAGCTGCGGTAGATGCAGTGGCTGAGCCACACCACCTCTCCGTTGCTGTTCACGATCACGTTGGTGTTGATCATCGCCGAGCTGTACTGCGAGTCCGCGCTGACAACAATAACAAAGTTAAAGTTGAACATTCACTCTACGTCTAGGTCGCAGGAGCTGCGGTAGATGCCGTGGCTAAGCCACACCACCTCGCCGTTGCTGCTCACGATCACGTTCGTGTTGATCACAGCTGAGCTGTACTGCGAGTCCGCGCTGACAACAATAACAAAGTTAAAGTTGAACATTCACTCTACGTCTAGGTTGCAGGAGCTGCGGTAGATGCCGTGGCTGAGCCACACCACCTCTCCGTTGCTGTTCACGATCACGTTGGTGTTGATCATCGCCGAGCTGTACTGCGAGTCCGCGCTGACAACAATAACAAAGTTAAAGTTGAACATTCACTCTACGTCTAGGTCGCAGGAGCTGCGGTAGATGCCGTGGCTAAGCCACACCACCTCGCCGTTGCTGTTCACGATCACGTTGGTGTTGATCATCGCTGAGCTGTACTGCGAGTCCGCGCTGACAACGATAACAAAGTTAGAGTTGAACAGATACTCGACGTCTATGTCGCAGGAGCTGCGGTAGATGCCGTGGCTGAGCCACACCACCTCGCCGTTGAAGGTCACGATCACGTTGGTGTTGATCACCGCTGAGCTGTACTGCGAGTCCGCGCTGACAACAACGCATGATATATTCCATAAATATATCGTCCCGGTGAACGGCTGAACTTACCACGTCCATTAACACAATGTTTTGATGATTGTTTCAGGCAACACGAATGTTAAATCAACTAATTGTTATCACGTACAGTACCATCCCCTCGACCACTCGGTATCAAAACAATCTCAAACAATACCTTTAATTATTTACGTATGTAACATACAGAATTTCCTTAACATACCTAAGAGACCAGGTATTGTTATTTCGTTTAAAATATATTTTACAAAAGGAAGGGACTATGTTGAAACATGCGTAAATTTGTTTGTATGTTTTAAATAATAGTTTGTGATGAAAGTTTTTAAACTTTCAGCATAAAACCAAGAAATATTTTTCAAATGTGATCAGTATTGTTTTTGTGATTATTTGAAGTTGTGTGAAACATAGTTTTCAAAATAAAGTAAAATTTAAAAGAAAAATATTTTTGTAAAAAAAGAGTTGCTTAGACAAGTTTTTCCTCTTATACTGTATAAAAACTTAAAAAAAACGTTTGTCATTATTAAGTTTAATAATAAAATAAATAATTAAAATATTTGAAATTTTTATTTTTGTCATAAAATAAGTTTATACATTAACTGGGTAATATAATATTCGATAAACGTAAGGGTCAATATCTAAATATTCCTTTAAATTAAAATTGAGCACGTCTGTCGGTACACAATTATAAACATTATGAAAGCTGAGTACTAAGAGTCGAACCTAATTAAAAGACTTTAGTGATCTTTGAAAAGATATGTAACGACCCCAACTTCTTAGTTCATCAGATATTATAAACCCCCCTATTACTTTTCCTTTTCCCCAGGAATTGCAACACATCCTAGACCGCATACCAATCGTTCCCCGCCCCTGCGTCGCCGTCCCCGGACTAGCGTCGCATCCTGTTTCACTCCTTGATCGTTCCCCGTCCCGGCGTCGCGTCGCCGTCCCCGGACTAGCGTCGCATCCTAGGTCAGTCCTTGATCGTTCCCCTACCTGGCGTCGCCTTCCGGGAATCGGCGTCGCGCCCCGTCACGTTCCTCAACTCACCCTCGACCTGGCACCGTCTTCCCCAAGACAGCGTCGTACCTACCGATTACCTAGACCCTCCCGTAAGCTTCCCATCACTATGCATCTCGATACGCCACCCAAAACCTACCTGTCCTAACCTGATCCCACGGACATAACCTCAAACTACCAAAATCCAGTTTCCCATGTTAATCATAGTCCGTTGCTACCCCGCCGACCGCCAGTCCACGACTGGCATGTTTTGGCTCAGTGCGCATGCGCGGCCCTGAGTTAACAAAACCGGGGCTGCCGCTGCCCTGGCCTCATTCGCTCCGGAGCTCCCGACCGAGACCCATCGGAGACTTCACTGCAGGTAATATTCGCCGCTTTAAAGTGCTAGAGAAATCTTAGCCTCCGTTTCCCGTGCTAGAGCAATCTTAGCAACCCGATCCCGTGCTAGAGCAATCCTAAACTCCGTTTCCCGTGCTAGAGCGATCTTAGCAACCCGATCCCGTGCTAGAGCAATCCTAGCCTCCGATCCCGTGCTAGAGCAATCCTAGCCTCCGTTTCCCGTGCTAGAGCAATCTTAGCAACCCGATCCCGTGCTAGAGCAATCCTAGCTTCCGTTTCCCGTGCTAGAGCGATCTTAGCATCCGTTCCCCGTGCTAGAGAAATCTTAGCAACCCGACCCCGTGCTAGAGCGATCTTAGCATCCGATTCCCGTGCTAGAGCAATCTTAGCCTCCGTTCCCCGTGCTAGAGTGATCTTAGCAACCCGTTCCCGTGCTAGAGCGATCTTAGCCTCCGTCTCCCGTGCTAGAGCAATCTTAGCAACCCGACCCCGTGCTAGAGTGATCTTAGCATCCGTTCCCCGTTCTAGAGCAATCTTAGCCTCCGTTTCCCGTGCTAGAGCGATCTTAGCATCCGTTCCCCGTGCTAGAGAAATCTTAGCAACCCGTTCCCGTGCTAGAGCGATCTTAGCCACCGCCTCCCGTGCTAGAGCAATCTTAGCAACCCGACCCCGTGCTAGAGTGATATTAGCATCCGTTACCCGTGCTAGAGCAATCCTAGCCTCCATTCCCCCGTGCTAGAGCAATCTTAGCAACCCGACCCCGTGCTAGAGCAATCTCAGCCTCCGTTCCCCGTGCTAGAGTAATCTTAGCAACTCGACCCCGTGCTAGAGCGATCTTAGCATCCGTTCCCCGTGCTAGAGCAATCTTAGCCCCCGTTTCCCGTGCTAGAGTGATCTTAGCAACCCGTTCCCGTGCTAGAGCAATCTTAGCCCCGTTACCCGTGCTAGAGAGATCCTAGCACCCAAATCCAGTGCTGGAGGAATCCGAGCGTCCATCCCTTGTGCTAGTGTAAATTTTAGCAATACATTTATACCGAGCCAAGTGCTAGAGCAATCCCAGCATTCCCATCCCGGCTATGATGAAACGGCATTCTGTTTGAGTTTATACTTCGCCTTTTTCTGAGCCTAATCCCTATTTTCCTTGGCCTCGACCCCTGGAAGAGAAACCCAGCTACGACTGAGCACAATCCGGAGCTTAAGTGCGAACGTACACGAGAAAGTACGTCACAGATGAAATCAACAAACATATAATAATATGTTAGTAAAGAACATTACTAACCAGGAGGGAAGTCTTCCAATCCATTACTTAAGAGTGACTCAGAAAATCAATTTGTAGTGAAAATGACGCATGACCAACAAATCGCATATGTGAAGGTTTTTGCTCGTCTTTACGAAGAAGTAAAAATCTATCATACATGTGTCCAGAAATATGATTTCCAAGTCACTATGTATTTCTATTAATAATGTATTCATATTTATGACTATGAATACATTATGAACACATATTCATAGCATATATTCATAATGCATGCTAATAATGTAATCATCACTAGGTATTTCTTCAAAACACAACCCACGATTTTAAATAAAGTTTTGCAAACATTGAATTATGTTTATGATACATTTTATTGTTATTTACATTTAGTAGGATATAATGGATATCTTTATACAAAGAGCACAACTATCATTTGTACATCGCTCTGCTTTAACTAGTAAATTAACACCTATTGCAAAATGAATCAGGATGTTCCGCTTATTAAATAAGTCGTCCTACATTATTTCGTGGACTATTTTCAAATCTGTACACTTAACATACCCAAAGGAACGTAAATCCTAAACGTAAAGGAATGTTCCCAGAGGACTTAAATCCTGGAGATCTCGGGATGGACACTACTTTTCTAATCAACCTTTTGGAGACACAATAATTGGAAGAAAAGATTAATGTATCCTGACTCGAGATTTTCAGATTTAAGACAACACTTCATGTTTCTCGGGACTCACTGGATAGGTTTCTTTAAACACGTAAAGAGTAAGGCAGACGAAAATAACCCCTAAAATATTTAAGAACTTGATACGAATATAACAAAAGTAATAAGTGGAATAACAAGAACAATTTTCCTTTCTTAAAGTTGCCCAGGAATTTATTAGAGATCATAGAGGTCACGGACTTGTATAAATGTTAAAGGGGGTTTGATAGAAACAAAAACAACAAATAATATCATTTAAATTTAGTAAATAGTTTTTGTGTAACAACAAGTAAATGGATCATGTATGTGTGTTATGTTTGTTTCTTTTATTTCAAAATCGTGTTTTGCATTATGAAAGAATCACTCCGTATATTTTAAAAGCTACTAGATTAGTTTACTCACTAGTTACAAATATTTTTATCATTCGTTAAAATACATAAATTATTTAGTAAAAACGTTGTTAAATTAAATTTAATTAACATGGTTAATGAAGTGGGCAATACTGCAATACTGCAATAGAAGTACTGGTTAATGACGTGGGCAGTACTGCAATAGAAGTACTGTAGCCTTGCTAGAAAATAATGAGCGCACGCACTTGAAATTGAGTTACAATCCATGACAGCACGAGGACTGGGAATGGCGATGGGCCTGACTAATGGAGGCGTAAATAACATGCATGTTGGCTATTGTAAACTATTTTCGGGGAATATTGTTTATGTCATAGTAAGCATGCATTGCAGTAGGCCTACTATTGCATTATTCAAAAATTAATTTCTAATCCACAATAAGGAAAAACGTATCTAAATAATATTTATTCAAATATATTTCTCGTAAAAATTGCTAAAACCATCCGTTTAGTAAATTGTAGAATAATTGTTGAGTAATCAAATTTCACTGAAAGATTGCCACGAAAATTAACTGCTACTTAATTAATACATTTCCTGTAATCAACATAGATTACATACAACAAAGACATAGACACTTTACATAAATTTACTTTCTTAATGAATATTTTCATAAGAGTATTAACAACAATGCTTTTGAATTTACCGTCTTTTGATAAAAAACTTTACAGATTTCAAATTAAATAAATTATCAATTATTTTATAATTTATTATAAGATATTATAAGTTTTTTATGCATATAATTATAAAAATTATTAGAGCAACACTGTGATCATGACATAAAATGTTCGAAACATGTTACTGTGCCGAATAAAATTAAATTAAGGATAATAATGTTCAATATTACTGTAATAATATTCAAAGTAGCTCTTATTGGTGAAAATAATAAAGCCAAATATATTTTATGCATACTAATTAGTATTTATGTAATATTTATTCTTTAATTTCAATGAGTGAAAGTGATGAATCCCTTAAAATTTCATTTATATTGATTTATTAAACTCCTTTTTACCTAATGAAAAACATTTTTCATCATGCCGCTCCGAAAACCTGGCTAGTAACCGCAACCTCGTATGAATATCGCCACTTTAAACTCTAGTCATTACAATAACGTTCTATAAGGTTAGGTAAATAAAAATGTATTAAGTAATTTCGTATTTTTGCAGACTCTAAGGTAGAATATTAAAAAATGTGTTTTTATCTAAAAAAAACTTGCAGAAACGTCGAATGAAAATTAAATCGATTACACTTATATGTTGGCACAAATGTTGGCCATTACTTGTTGTAGAGGATGGTGTCGGGCTTCCAGACGCGGTTGTAAGGCACTCGTATCACTTTGATGCCGGCGAAGTCCGACGCGTTCCATTTGAGGTGGTGGTCCTCCCAGATCTGCGTCAGCCAGCAGTTGGTCGTCAGGATTTGGTTTTTCTCATCCTGAAACCAGAAAAGAAAAAGAATTTTGGTTATATAAAATCATGTAGTTTTATGAAAATCCGCTTTAAAAGTTAGTGATTTGCATTGAGTATATGCAAAGAGATTAAAGTTATGCATTTTGACAATAACGACGTCATGGTTTTGCATTTTTGAAATATGGATTAGTTCATCCATTTAGTTTTTAGGAATCTATAAAATTCATAAAAATCGTTTGTATTATTGTTATAATGGTAATTATTTCATTAATGATCCAAATTGAATTTTGCCGCTATGTGATAGTAGGCCTACTAATATAACTTCAAAATTTATTTGATATTAATGTGCCCTTTATAACGGGTTATATTTGAAAATTAAAAATGTTAGCATTTATGTAAACAAATTAAATTCATCTATATTACGAAAAAGAATGAAAAAGCTATCATATTTTAAATTTTCAGATGTATTTCCTCATTGATTGGTTCAATTAGTTTTCAGGAAATATGCTGAGTCAATATAAACTAATGCTGCACTCTGATTGGGTGGTTTCAACTACGGAAAGGGACTTTTTCTATAAAGCCAAGAGAATTTTCTAGACCTTTTTGTGGAAGATATGAGGTAAAACTTGCTTGTCTCGGTCTTAGTGGTTTAATGGAAGTTTGATGTGATGTCTTATTTTAATTATATGAATTTATATTATGTTGATTTTATCATTTAAGTTATTTCAAGACTAAAAAATACTATGGCAATATATTTATATATATATATATAACAGTAGATAGTATCATGTTGGTTCTAGGACACTTTTGGAGACAATCAAAAATCAAACAAATTTCACAGTTTTTTAATACAATTATGCAATATTTTTGCCACTTTTTGGCCAATTTCCAGCTTTTTTCAAATTATCATAAAAAATATGCAAATTTAATGAAATTTTTAACAAATATACCTAAAATCTTCTACAAAATAAAACTTTTTTAAAAACAAGTAAAATTATCACATTTTATAAGCATTTTTTCAATAGTCGACTTTTCATAAGGTAATTTAAAATTTTAATAGTATTTTTTCAATAAAATTTGAATTTTTTTAAAACAAGTAAAATTAAGGTTTAGTATCAATAATATTGTAGTAATTATTCAAATTTAACTAAAGCAGTTTCTTTATCATCAAAAGTCTTAATATCAGTGAAAATTAAATGTAAATCTTTTTTATTTAATTCTTTAATTGATTTATCATCAATTACATTAGTAAATCTTTTTGGTAAATGTACTTTACATTTTTCTAATTCAACAATAATAGTATATTCATATTTATCTTTAATTCTTTAAAATTTTTCAATTTTATATTTTTCATTTAAATTTAAACTTTTTAATGGTTTATATTCTTTAAATCTTAATTCTCCAATATTATTAATTTCTTCTAGCAGATCCATTTATATAGGAAAAAATATCACAAACTTGTTTGTGATAGATATGTTAAAAAGGCATTATCATAATTAGGTTTTATACAAAAATTAATATTTAAGTATTTAAAAATCATAGGTAATAATTTTTTGTATGCTATATTACTTTTCTTAAAACGTAAATATTTATTAAAAAATAGTGTAATTTTTTCTTTATCTTCATTATTCAATTCAAAATCAATATTGTATATTTTGTTTAAAAATTGATAGTAAAATATCCAATTTGTACAATTCCTTTGTTTTAAAAATAATTTTATATTCTTAGGTGTTATTTCAAAATGATTGGAAATACATAAAATATATAATTCATTAATTAATTGTTGTGTTTTATATGGTTGAAAATGGTTAAATTCTCTTAAAATATGTTTAAGATGTTTATTCTTATTACTTTTTCTCTTAATCTTTTTTCATAAATAATTCTTTTACATATATTACATCCTACACAATTTCCAATAATAGTAAAATTAGTTTGATTATGACATCTATAACACATATCCATTTATTAAAAAAAAATTATACATAAATGAATGAACCAATTCATTGTCACAAATGTAAGAAAAAAACTAAAAATATTAATCCACAAATTGTTGAAATGAAAAATGGATTATATAGAATTGCTACTAAATGTTCAATTTGTAAAACAAATAAAAGTAAAATTTTGAAAAAAAGAAGTTAAACCTATAATTAAAAAACAATTAACTAAAAATGAACAAATAATTGAAGCAAATGAAATTCATGCTCCAATTAGAAAGAAATTTCTAAAAAGAAAAATAATTACACTAGGTATTGATGATTTATGGGCAGCAGATTTAATTATAATGAAAAATTATGAAAAAGAAAATGATGGTTATAAATATATGTTAAATGTTATAGATACTTTCTCAAAATATGTTTGGTCAAAACCATTAAAGAAAAAAGATGGAAAAACAGTTTCTAAAGCATTTGAAGAAATAATTAAGGATGCAATTAAAATTAATCATAAATCACCTAATCTTTTACATACAGATAAAGGATTAGAATTTATCAATAAAGATTTTAAAGAAATAATAAATAAATATGATATTAAATTGTATCATACAGAAAATGAAGAAAAATCAAGTATAATAGAAATGTATAATAGAACACAAAATGAAAAAATGAAAATACAATTTGAAATTAATAAAAATTATAGATGGATAAATATTTTACCAAAAATTTTTAAAGAATATAATAACTCATATCATTCAACAATTAAAATGAAACCAATTGAAGTAAATACAAATAATGAAAAGGATTTATTAGATACTATTTTTAAATATAAACCACCAAAAATAATAACCAAATCAAAATTTAAAATAAATGATAGAGTTAGAATTGGAAATAAAAAAATCAACATTTTCTAATAAATATAAAAATAATTGGTCTAGAGAAATATTTATAATTTCTAAAATTAATAATACAAATCCAGTTACTTATAGTATAAAAGATCAAAATAATGAAGATATTATTGGAAATTTTTATGAATATGAATTGAAAAAACCAATTTGTAAATTTTATTTTATATAAATGGAAAAGATATGTTTAAGGTGTAAATTATATAAAGATATATCTAAATTTTATAAAGACAAAAATACTAAAGATGGGTTATATTATTATTGTAAAGAATGTAAGGATGTGTATTATAAAAAATTATATGATAGTATTAAAGTTATTGAATTAAATGAAAAACAATGTCATAAATGTAAAGAAATTAAAGATATTTCAAATTTTAATAATTATCATTATAGTAAAGATAGAAAAAATACAATTTGTATACAATGTATTAGAGAAATGTTTTTGAAACCACAATTTTGTGAATGTGGAAGAAATATTAAATGGACTAATAATTATTTAAGACATTTAGAAACTAAAATTCATGACAAAAATATAACAAAACTAGAAAATTTAAAAATATGATAAAAATAATAATTTTACTTGTTTTAAAAAAGTTTAAATTTTATTGAAAAAAGACTATAGAAAAATTAAATTGACTTATAAAAAGTTAACTATTGATTTTTATTGAAAAAATACTCTAGAAAATTTAAATTAACTTGTGAAAAGTTGACTATTGATTTTATTGAAAAAATACTCTAGAAAACTTAAATTAACTTGTGAAAAGTTGACTATTGATTTTATTGAAAAAATACTCTAGAAAATTTAAATAAACTTGTGAAAAGTTGACTATTGATTGAAAAATTACAATTTAAACTATAAATTACCTAGTAAAAAGTGGAAATACTTCTTATATTTTTAAGAGTTCTATTTCTAAGTAAAAATTATTTTTAATAAATAAAGAATTTCACCCCTAATAAATGGAACGAACAAATAAAAATATTAATTGTCCTTATTGTAATAAAAATATATTATATAAAAATTATGATAGACATTATAATTCAACTAAACATTTACTAAATAAACAAAAATATGATAATAAAATACTTGAATTAAAACATTGGTGTAAAAATAATAATATATATAATTATAAAAATAAAACTTTCGATGAATTAACAAATATTAAAGAAACATTTGATCTTACAAATTATTCATTATTTAATATAGTAAATTTAATGAAATTGCAAAAAAATTATCTGTCAGAAATTATGAAAAATTATCTAGAGATGAACTAATTAAAAGATTAAACAAAATTAAAGAAAATCCAAATAATTTAGAATATAGATCATTTAAATATATTCGAAATTTAGCAATTAAAAATAGTATTAAAATTGTTAGTAAAACTAAGAGAGAATTGATTGGATTATTAAATGATTATTTTAAAAATAAACCAATTCCAAAAGAAAATATAATAAATATTCAAGAAGCTTCATCATTAAAAGGATATTTTCAAGATTATATTTTAACAAATTCAAATGATGATTTAGATATTAATGATTATTTAGAAACTCAAAGAAATGAAATAAAAAAATTGATAGAAAAACAAAAATTCAAAAATATTAAAGGACAGATGGCTTTAGAATGTGAATATGAAAGAAAATTAATAAATGGTGAAATTAAAAATAGTAATATGTATTTTTGTATAAAAAGTTCAGATATTTTAAATATTGATGATTTTATTGATGATCAATTTAAGAAATTAATAGTTAGAGAACAACTAAATCAACCATCAAAAGGCTCTGGTTGGTCATTAAAAAGATGTGTTGAATTAAATCTAAAATTATCTAAAAATAATTCATTAAATGCTGGATCATATATAGAATTACCAAATGAAATTAAGAATAAAAAATGTTGCATAAATTTTAAAAATAAAGATGAATATTGTTTTATTTATGCAATTAGATGTGCTATTGATAAACCAAACAAACATGCTGAAAGAGTTAAACAATATCAAAAATATATAAATGATGATATTTTTAAAAGTTTTTATTACCCAATAACATTGAAAGATATTAAATTATTTGAAAAAAGATCATTTGATTCTAAATATAACTATCCATCAATGTCAATAAATATTTATAGAATTGATGAAGATGAAAAAATAGTGCCATTACAAATATCTGAACATTATAATACAAAACTAGAAATTGATTTATTATATTATAAAATTGGTAATAATTCTCATTATGTATTGATTACAGATTTAAGTAAGTTAGTATCTAAGCAATTAACACAAAAAAATACAAATAAAAAATATATTTGTAGAAGATGTTTAACTCATTTCTACAAAAACAAAGACTTGAATAATAATTTAGAAATATGTAGATCATTAGAACCTTGTAGACCTATAATGCCATTTAAAGGTCAAACTGTAAGTTTTAAAAATTATTATAAAAAGTTTGAACATCCATATGTAATTTATATGGATTTTGAAAGTATATTAGAAAAGATTGATAATTGTAAAAATAATCCAAATTGTTCATATACAAATAAAATTCAAAAACATAAACCATATGGATTTACAATCTATTTAGTATCTAGAGTAACTAATAAAATGTATAAACCTATTTGTTATAGAGCAAAAACTGAAGAAGAATTAATAAATGTACCAAATAAATTATTTGAATATTTAGATGAAATTTCAAAATATATAGCTAAAAAATATAATTCAAAAAATAAAAAGCCTATGAATTTAACTAATGAAGAAAAAATAATTATCAAAAAACTAATATTTGTCATATTTGTGAAAATAGTGGTTTTGATGATGATAAAAGAATAAAAGTAAGAGATCATTGCCATTTAACAGGAAAATTTAGGGGTGCTGCACATTTAAATTGTAATTTAAATCTAAAATTCCCTCAAAATATTCCTATATTCTGTCATAATAGTTCAAATTATGATACACATTTGTTTATAAAAGAATTAGCTAAAAAATATGGTAAAATTGATTTGTTAGCTAATACAGATGAAAAATATATAAACTATTCAGTAAATTCTGGTTATGGTTATGAATTTGAAGGTGATAAACCTAGAAAATTTATAAAATTCTCATTTGTAGATACATTTAGATTTATGGCTACATCAATTGAAAAATTAGCTAAAAATCTTAAAGAATTTAAACATATAAATAGATTTATAAAAGAAAATGATATAATTGAATATGATAATGAAACTTTAAAAATATTAACTTCTAAAGGTATATTTCCATATGAATTTATTGATAATGTTGAAAAATTAAACTATGATAAAATATTAGAAAAAGATAAATTTTATAGTTGTTTAACTAATGAAAATATAAGTGATGATGATTATAAACATTATATAAAAGTTTGGAATAAATTAAAAGTAAAAACATTAGGTAATTATTCAGATTTATATAATATTCAAGATGTTCTTTTATTAGCTGATATATTTGAAAATTTTAGATCTGTTTGTTTGAAAAATTATTAATTAGATCCAGCACATTATCTAACATCACCATCATTAGCTTGGGATTCTATGTTAAAATTAACAAAAATTAAACTAGAATTAATCAGTGATTATAATATGTATTTAATGATTGAAAAAGGTATTAGAGGTGGTATTTCAAAATGTATAACTAGATATTGTAAAGCAAACAATAAATATACAAAAAATTATGATAAAACAAAACCTGAAAATTATATGTTATATATAGATGCAAATAATTTATATGGATGGGCTTTAAGTCAAAAATTACCTTATAAAGATATAACATGGATGAATCCTAATACATATACATTAAATGAATGGGAAGAAACAATATTAGAATTAAATGAAAATGCTGAATATGGATATATATTAGATGTTGATTTAGAATATCCTATTGAATTACATGATAATCATAAAGATTTACCATTAGCACCTGAACATTATAATAATAAGCTTTGCACAACATTATTTGATAAAAAAGATTATGTTATTCATTCAAGAAACTTAAAATATTATCTACAAAAAGGAATAAAATTAAAGAAAGTTAATAGAGTTATAGCATTTGATCAAGACGATTATATGAAAAAATATATTGAATTAAATACCAAATTAAGATCCAAATTAACATCAGATTTTGAAAAAGACTTTTTTAAATTGATGAATAATAGTGTTTTTGGAAAAACTATGGAAAATGTTAGAAATAGATGTGATATTAAATTAGGTGATGAAAAGTTTTCATTAAAACAAGCAAAAAAACCTAATTTTAAAACATTTAGTATATTTGATAAAGACTGTATTGCTTCACATATGATAAAAGAAAAGGTTAACTTTGATAAACCAATCTATATAGGATTTTCAGTACTTGATTTATCAAAATTACATATGTATCAATTTTATTATGAAAAATTAAAGAAGTTTGATCCAAATATAAGGTTATTATTATATATGGATACAGACAGTTATTTTATAGAATTTAAAAAGGATCCATATAAAATTATTAAAGAAAATATTAATGAATTTGATACAAGTGATTATAAGAAAGAACATGAATGCTATAGTGAAAAGAATAAAAAAATAATTGGTAAATTTAAAGATGAGTTAAATGGTGAAATATTAGAAGAATATTGTGGTTTAAGATCAAAATTATATAGTTATGAATTTAATAATAAAAATCCTGTAAAATGTAAAGGAATTAAGAAAAATGTTGTTGATAAAACATTACATATGGATGATTTTAAGAAATGTTTATTTGATGATCAAGAACAATATAGAGAAATGACTTGTATTAGGCCTAGAAGTTTTAAACATGAACTATATACAATTACAATAAATAAATTAGCTTTAAGTAATGGAGATGACAAAAGATTTATTTGTGAAAATAAAATTGATACATTACCTTGGGGGTATAAAAATAATTATAAATAAATGGAAATTTTAATTGTTCCAAAAGAATTAATAAATAATAATTTTGATATAAAATTATATTTATTTAAAACTAAAGTATCAAATAAATTTTTAATATATCTTTTTAAATATAAAAATTATTTTGTATATCATTATAAGTTTAATTTTATAATAGAACCATTTATAAATATAATAAAAAATTATGTTAAAGAAAGTTTTAAAGAAAATGATCAAAATTATATTAATAATTTATAACCATATGATATTGAATTTATACTATAATTTTATGTATATTTTTAAATATTTTCTTTAATAAATTTAAATATATTCAATAATTTATTGAATATCTAACCTAAAAATATCTATAAATTTTACTTTATTATCATTATAAGTAAGACCCGTCTTATCATTATAAGTAAGACCCGTCTTTAAGACGGGTCTCAAATTTGTATATAATTTATTATATTTATGAATATTTTTGAATGTTTAAGAAGGGTAACGTTTTGTTACCCTTAAGTTTTTATTGTATGATAAGGTTACCTTCTTTAAAAATTTTTAAAATAAATATTATAATTTATATGGGACCCATTTTGGGTCCTACCTAATTTCAATAAGTTTTGTATGTTTTTCATTATATGATAGGGGGGACAAATTGTCCCCTCTAAAAATATCTATAAATTTTAATCTATCCTTATTGTTTTCTACTTTTATTTTAAAATTAATAAATATAAACCAGATTCATTAATAAACATTGTTTTATTATCTATTTTATTGACGCCCTGTTTTAGGGCATCTGAAAAACATGTTTGTACATCAATTTCTAGGGTGTCATAATTTGTGACACCTATAATTTTTATGTAAATTAATTTATCATCATTATGTAAATGTAACTGTTGGTTACACTTGATATTTTTTAAGTTTTATATATTTTTCTTTTACATTATCAATTAAAACTTTTCTAGAATTTTTATATTTTAAAATATAACAAATATCTTTTCTTTTAAACCTAGGTTTATTTTGTTTATTAAATACAATTAATTTATTATTAAATATAAAATTATTGTTAATTAAATCAATTATTGTTTTTATTATTTATGTAGATAAATTTTATATTACAAATTTTGTTTTAATCTTAAATATACAATACTTTTAATATTTTCATTATTTATTAGATTTCCATCTTGAATAGAAATTACAATATTTTGAATTTTATTTATATTTTTTAAAGGAATATAATCAATTTCATTTGGTTTTTCACTAATTTTTTATCCATATTCAACATTTGGATAAAATGAATATAGAATTTCCGATTCTTTATGTAAATGTGAATAATCTTTATGATTTTCAAAACTAGGATCAACTAAATTACAATGAATTTCAATAACATCAAAAGGTCTAATTTTTGGTAGTTTTATTCCTTTTGTTAATACATTTGATTCAATCATTTTATCATCTAACCCTAATAAAACAATTATAATTGTTGTTACTATAATTTTAACAGGAGATTTTATTATAATATATGGTCCATCATTTTTCAATATAAAATCATTTTCATCAAATTTATTAAATTTCTTTTTAAATTCTTTTAAACTATTTATAAAAATATTTTTTATTTCTTCAATTGTATAATTTCCTTTATTTATATCAAAATATTGATCTACAATTTTATCATCTTCATCTTTAATAGAATATCCATAACGGTTTTTATAATCATTTGGTATATTTGATATAAAATTATCTGAATAAAATCCACTTAAACCAATACTATATTTTCCATTTAAATGTATTGGATGTTCTAATCTTAATTCTAGTTTGGATGAATGACCAATTATTTTAAATAATTTCATCTTATTTAAATGGAGAAATTTTTAGAAAAAAAAAAGATAATATAAAATTAGAATCATATGATAAAAATAATAAAAATGATCAACCTATTAGATTATTAATTATAGGAACAAGTGGATCTGGTAAAACTACATTATTATTAAATTTTATTTATAAAAGATTAATTCCATATTCAAATTTATATATTTTTAGTAAATCATTAGAACAACCATCTTATAAATTATTACAAAAAAGATTTAAAAATATAGAATCAAATATTAATAAACAAATTTCTTATTTTTCATGTAATGATATGATTCCACTAAATAAATGTAAACCAAATTCATTAGTAGTTTTTGATGATTGTATTTTAGAAAAACAAGATAAAATTAAAGAATATTTTATAATGGGTAGACATAAAAATATATCATGTATTTATTTATCACAATGTTATTCAAAAGTTGATATGCAATTAATTAGAAATAATTTAAATATGTTATGCATCTTTAAACAAAATGAACATTATATGAAAAAAATATATAATAATTTTGTTGGATCAGATATGAAATTTGATAAATTTAAAACTATTTGTAATGATTGTTGGAAAGAAGACTATGGATTTTTAACTATTAATTTATTGAAAAAATCAAATGATGGAAAATATATGAAACATTTTCTGATATTAAATAATGATAATGGCTTGTTGTATGTTTGATTCAATAATTGATAGAATATTTATTTTATTAGTATTATTTATTTCATTAGTATTTATATATTTAATGAAAATTACAGAAATAAAGTAAAATGAATTGTGTTTAACATGATTAGTGTTTATGTTAACATGATTTGTGTTTGTGTTTAACATGATTAGTGTTTATGTTAACATGATTTGTGTTTGTGTTAACATGATTTGTGTTTTGTGTTAACATGATTTGTTTTTATGTTAACATAATTTGTGTTTGTGTTAACATGATTTGTGTTTTGTGTTAACATGATTTGTTTTTATGTTAACATAATTTGTGTTTGTGTCAACATGATTTGTGTTTTGTGTTAATATGATTTGTGTTTATGTTAACATGATTTGTGTTTATGTTAACATGATTTGTTTTGAACCTAAATTTTTCTTTGTAATAAATGGATAAAATATCTGTTAATAAAGCTAAAAAATTAGATGATATTGAGAATAAATTAATAAAAGAATTTAAAAATCAAATTAAATTGAAGATAATTATGAAAAAATTAAACAAAAAGCATATGAACCTATAACATCAGCAATTGGTAAAGTTGAAAATAAAATTGGTGAAGTCTTAAATGAAAATAAAAACCTAATGGAATTGGTACCTGTTGTTAATAATTTTGCTAATATGTCAATACCAGAAAATGAAGAATTAAATTTACCTTCAAGTACTCCATTTAGACCAATCAGACAACCAATAATTCAAGAAGAATCGACATTTATTGACCCAAATTTAATTTCACCTCAAACATTAGATAAAATTATTGGTCCATTAGCACAAAAATATTTACCAAGAACAAAAGATGATAAATTTGGTTTATATTGGAATAAACATAAAAAATCATTTATGATTGGTGATAAAATAACTGTAATTGATAATGATGATTTAATAATTGATAACAAAAAATATAATGGAACACATGGATTATGGAGATTGTTAACTTATGAAAAGAAACCAGATAATAATTTATATACACAAGATGATTTAAATAATTATTCAAAGATTTTATGGGAAACTAATTCAATTTATAAAAATAATGATCCAAATAGTAAGTAACCAAAATCTAGTAAAGGTGATAAATATATTAATTTAATTAAACATATTTGGGAATTAAAAGGTGAAATTGAAGGTTCAGGAATCAGGCAATATACAGAAAATAAAATTGAATATAGATTTATAGATGATTTAAATAAATTAGATAATATTATTAATTATATATATGCACAAGAAAAAGCTGGTAATAATAATTTTTTAATGAAAAGAAAGCAATTAAAGACTTTATATCAAATAAATTAGATGAATTAATTGAAAAACCTGAAGGAATTAAGTATTTAAAAAGAATTTTGGCAAATATTTCATCACCATTATTAAAAGATGGATCAGGTATTTTAAATGATGTTATAAATAATTTACCTTTTGAATTACATGTACCTGGTTATCAATATCTAGGGCCTGGAACTAAACTAAATAAAAGAATAAAAAGAAGTGACCCTGGAATAAATGATTTAGATAAAGCTGCTAAAGAACATGATTTATTTTATAGAGATCATAAAGATACAAAATTTAGAAATGAAATAGCTGATAAAATTTTACAAGATAAAGCATGGGATATAGTAACATCAAATAATCATGGAATTGGTGAAAGATTAATTGCATTACCAACATCAGGTGCTATGTGGATGAAAAGAAAATTTGGTATGGGTTTAGAAGTAGGATTAAAATTTTAATAAAATTAATTATGTTAATCTATATTATAAAAACTATAAATTTTTTTCTTTATAAATGGAAAAAACAAATATAAACTTGACAGATAATCAAAAATCAAAAATAAAATTAGCATTTAAAAATAAAAGATCAGTTATAATTCAATTTAATATTGATCAATTTAATGAAAATGGAAAAGATATTATATTATTATCTAAAAGACAAATAAATAAACTAAATAAACATAAAAAATTAAATAAAGGATTAAGATTTGAATTTTCATATAATCAATTAAAAGAAATAAAAAATGGTGGATTACTAAAAGAAATTTCAGATTTTGCTGATAATATTCCTATAGTTAAAAATTATACACCAAATGTTAGAAAAGGAGCAACAGTAGTAAAAGAATCTATAATTCCTAAATTTAGAAATTTTGTTGATTGGTTAGATCATGAATTAAAAAATGTAGAAGGATCTGGTTCAGATATAAAAACATTAAAATATATGAAACAAAATTATAAAAAAATTTTGAACCACTAACATTAGGTGAATTAGAAAAATTGTGTAAAAATATAAAATATTTTAGAGGTGTATTTATGAGAGATATATTACCTAATAAAGTTAATAAATTTGAATGTGGAATTATAAATTTAGATTCATTTGATGGAAATGGAACTCATTGGGTTTGTTATTATAAAAAAGATAAAATTAAATATTATTTTGATTCATATGGAAATATAGTTAATAAACCACCAATAGAATTAGTTAACTATCTAGGAAAAGATAATATATTTTATAATGATAATCAAATTCAAAATTATAATGATCCACCAATTTGTGGTCATTTATGTATTTTTATATTAAATGAATTAAATAATAATAAAAAATTTGATAATATAATAAATAAATTAATCCTTAATAAATATGGATTCACAAAATATATTTGATCTGTTTGGAAGACAGAAAAGCATCCAATTAATATTAAAGAAGATTATATAAATTCTAAATTAAATATATTTTTTAATAATTTTAGTAAAAGTTTTAAAAGTCATGTAAAAAAGACTGAAAATCTAGTAAATGCTATTGGTTTATCAAAAAATTATATAAGTATTAATGGTAAAAGAATTGTTGATGTCAAAAAAAGTATAAATAAATATGATGTTGTAATAAAATCAGAAGTAGATGAAGTTTTAGATTCAATTATTAAAATTGGTAATGATCATTCAGAAACTAAAAAAGATTTAAATAAAATTACAGACTTTTTAATTAATATTGGAAAATATGTTGAAAATTTAGAAGAAAAATTAGAAAAAGAACTAAAATTTTTATTTGATGGAGTCAATGAATCCATAAAAGAATTAAATGCTGAAATAATACTAATTAAAGATGATATAGATAAATTACAATAATTATTTTATATAAATGGAGTTGATTTATTGTCTTAAATGTAAACAAAAAACTAATTCTAAAGATATTCAGATAATAAAATTGAAAAATATAAATGCAATTAAATCAAAATGTTGTATTTGTAATTCAAAGAAAAGTTGTTTTACAAAATTTTCTCCCTAATAAATGGCTCTATACAGTTCATTTGATTTATTCATTATCAGAAACCAAAATCAACTAAACAAAGATGATTGGGATGATATTTCTGAAAAATGTGAGTTGAGTATTAATATGATGAGATTGTTTCAAAATAAATTAAATTGGCAAAAAATTGCTCAACATCAAAATTTAACTATAGATTTTATTACTGAATTCATAAATTATCAATTAAAAGATTATATTGATTTGATTTGTAAATATCAAGATTTAACTGAATATTTCATTCATGATTATGCATTTACATTAAATTGGGAATTAATTTTAGAACATCAAAAAATATCAGCAAAATTTATACTTGATCATGCTACTGAAATTGAATATTTTAAAAGTAAAAATGAAATTGATACATAAAAATTATAAAATTTGACATCATAAAATTATAAAAATTTTACTTGTTTCAAAAAAGCTTTTGATTTAAAAAATTTATCCTTAATAAATGGCTGATTACAAAAAAAATGTAAATGATATTGAAAGAGCTGAATACAAAAATTTCTATCCATTATCTAAATTACATTTAAATGAACCTAATAAAAAAACTGAATTTAATATAGATTTTGGAGATGGATTTTGTACTTCTAAATTTCAATTTTATATATCTGGTAAATTGACTAAATCTGATGGAAATGCATATGATAATGGTGCTAATATAAAATTAATTGATAATTTTGTTCCATTTTTATTTTCAAAAATTGAAGTTAGAAAACATAATAAATTGATTGATGAAATTGAATATCCTGGTCTATTAAGTACAATTAAAGGTACTATAACTTATTCAAAATCAGAAATAAATCAAATAAATAATGGTTTTGAATCAAATTTTAAAAATAAATTTGAAGCAATTGGTAATTTATCTCATTTTGGATTAGGATTTTTTGAAAATGTAAATATTCCAATATACAAAGGAGGTTTTAATATAACATTTATTAGATCAGAAGATAATGATGCAATTTTTAGATGGAAAACTAAAAAGGCTGATGGATCTTATGATAATGCTACATTACCAACTGAAGGTAAAATAACAATTGATGAATTTTTTATTAAAGTTCCTATAATTGAATACAAAACAACAAGTAAAATTCAATTAATTAATGAACTAAGCAAATTTGAAAAAGTAAATTTTCATTTTAATCATTGGCAATGCATTGAACAAAAAAATATTACAGGAAATAATTTAAGTTTTGATATAACAAATATCTATAGAAATATTTATAATCCAAAATTTATTATAATTGGATTTCAAAAATCAAGAACAAATGATCAGTTATTTGATACTTCTAAATTTGATAGTATGTATGTAAAAAATATAAGAGTAAAACTAAATGGTCATTATTACCCTGATGAATTGGAAAATTTTGATATAAACAATGAAAAATTTAGAATTATGTATGAAATGTATCAAGATTACAAAAAAGTTTATTATATTAGTAGTAAAATGTATTATAGTCCAACAGAATTTCTAGAAAATAGACCAATTTATGTAATTGATACTACAAAAAATCCAACAAATATTTCAAGTTCAAAAAATGATATTATTATTAATGCAGATTTTGATTATGATATAGTAGCTACTAGTAAAACAAATTGTTATATTATTATTGTATCTGAAAAATTACTTGAATATAATATAATCAAAAATGATATTACTGAAATTAATTAGAATGAATTATTACTATTTTAGTCAAATTTATTGAAAAAATACTATTAAAAAGTCGACTATTAATTTTATTGAAAAAATACTTATAAAATGTGATAATTTTACTTGTTTTTAAAAAAGTTTTATTTTGTAGAAGATTTTAGGCATATTTGTTAAAAATTTCATTAAATTTGCATATTTTTTATGACAATTTGAAAAAAGCTGGAAATTGGCCAAAAAGTGGCAAAAATATTGCATAATTGTATAAAAAAACTGTAAAATTTGTTTGATATTTGATTGGCTCCAAAAGTGTCCTAGAACCAACATGATACTATCTACTTATAACAATATATACATATATATATATATATATATATATATATATATATATATATATATATATATATACAGGGTGATTCAGACCACCCGTCCACTATTTATAGCAGGAGAACGGTTTGAGATAAAATCATGAAATAAAGTTTTTTCCCACTAAATCGCATATGGGCTTTCCAATAAAAATATTTTCATCAATGCCAGTATACAGGGTGTTCCAAAACTGGAGGTCACGGGTTCGAATCTCAAAATTTTCTTAAATAAACATGCAGATTTTTTTTACATAATTTTAAACGTATTAGTCAAAGGAGCATTTTCGTGAAAACAGAATGAATTTATCTTTTTCCGTTTCAAAATGGCGGCCATTTTTTAAGAAAAATCTACATTTACGGAATACCCTGTAATTCTTTTATTATTTGTCATAAATGACTCCTGATTCAATATCCTTATTTGAAATGAGCTAAGCTTTAAAATGATATGTCACAAGACCACATTTATTAAAAAACTAAAAATTCCAAAATTTTAACTTAGACTAAACTCAAAAATTTTAAATGTAAACATAAGTCATATTGTGTATCATCTTAAAGCTCTAATTGAACTGAGCAACTTTGTAATTTACACTATTACCGCATCTCTTGTGGTTTTGTAGTAATAATATAAAAATGTCATTTTCCCATATGATTTGCATGTTAATTGTTCAGGGCCTTATAGTATGGAAGTCCTCCTTTGATTGTTGCCATAACATTGAATTAACATGCAGGTTATATGGAAAAAATGCATTTTCACATTATTACTACCTCAAGACCTATACAAAACCTCAAGACTATTAAAACCTCAAGAGATACGGTAATAGTGTAAATTACAAAGTTGCTCAGTTCAATGAGAGCTTTAAGATGATATACAATATGACATATGTTTACATTTAGAATTTTTGAGTTTTGTTTAAGTTAAAATTTTCAAAATGATAAAATTTTTGAATTTTTAGTTTTTTAATAAATGTGGTCTTGTGACATATCATTTTAAAGCTTAGCTCATTTCAAATAAGGATATTGAATCAGGAGTCATTTATGACAAATAATAAAAAAATTACAAGGTATTCCGTAAATGTTGATTTTTCTTAAAAAATGGCCGCCATTTTGAAACGGAAAAAGATAAATTCATTCTGTTTTCACGAAAATGCTCCTCTGACTAATACGTTTAAAATTATGTAAAAAATATGCATGTTTATTTAAGAAAATTTTGAGATTCGAACCCGTGACCTCCAGTTTTGGAACACCCTGTACACTGGCATTGATGAAAATATTTTTATTGGAAAGCCCATATGCGATTTAGTGAGAAAAACTTTATTTCATGATTTCATCTCAAACCGTTCTCCTGCTATAATTAGTGGACGGGTGGTCTGAATCACCCTGTATATATATAATGTATAATGCATAACATTATATGACTATATTATATATTTAAAAATATATTGTTATTTATTAATGATGTTTTTCCACCTGAATAGTGAAGATTAATAATATAACAGGTTACTAATCGTTGTATCCCCTTTGGATACCCGAGTTTTGGTCTTAATAGACCATTTTCAAACCATTAATCGTTTCTACCATTCATCAGATTCATAAAAGACACATTATAACAAAAACACAAAAAAGTGAAAGCACGTACCTCACACATTTCAAACGTTCCGGCCGGCAGATGGGATATAATTTGAAACTAGGTACGAAGAACATCTTCCTCAACCTCAGTTACAGCGGCAAAAATTTACATTCGCTGAGAATTTAATCAATGAAAATCATAGTGTACACAGGGAGCTTATCATAGTTCACTCGAAGAATTTAAACCTACAAAGCGTACGAAACTAATCCCAACAACACTTTTAACGACAAATTAAATTATGGAGCAAATGTACTCTTTAATAGTGTTATTGCCCTTAGCGATAACTTTCCGAACGACAGTGGTCGACCTGGAATTGCAGGAGGAGGGGGGACACTGATAATTCAACACCCGGTGATAACTAGCTCGACAGTATACGGTCGTCCGGAACGTTCGTAATGTGCGTGGTACGTGTTTTCAGTTGTTTGTGTTATTGTAATAATGTGTCTTTATGAATCTAACGCCCTTCAACATGAAGTAACAACTTTTAAAATTTTAATCATTTGAAAATGGTATATTGAGACCGAAACCCGAGTAGCCAAGAGGAAACTCTGGAATCGTAGACGGATACAAACATTAGTAACCTGTTATGTTTGAGGTTTTATGTTTATAGAAAAAATATGAGCATGACAGTAAAATAATCAATAAAATAATCAATCAATAAAAATAAAATAATCAATAATTAATAAAAGTATTAAAATTTTTCAAAAAATTGAAAAATTATGATATTAATATTTAAATAAAGAAATTGTTATTGCAAATTAATTTAACTTTGTTTTAACAAGCACGTGTTATGCACGATGCATGTGACCTAAGAAAGAAAACTAAGAGTTCAAAACCAATTCCCATTATCTTTAACAAAAAAAATATTTATTTTACAGATTTTGGTTCATACACAAAAAGGTAATAAGGTTTTTGTATATTGACTGTTATAAAATGATAAAATTTATTACACAAAAATCTTTAATTACTTAAATACTTTAATTAATACTTTAAATCCTTCAGTATTATGGAACGCATATCTTCTGGATTGTACGTACTTAAATAACGCCATAAGTTTCTTTTTATTTAAATGAATTTACATGGAGGATTCAATTATAAAAGACTTATTGTGATGTTTGAATTACTACTGATTTTATCAAAATGTCGAAAAGATTGTCTCACAGTTGAAGTATAACAGTTTGAGAAACAAGTTTGCATTGAAAAGGTGGCATTTAAATTGACCTCTTTTTCTCCAAACAATGGACATTTTACCGGAGTCTGGTTGAATTAATGACTTTAAAAGTGTGTTTAAAAGTTTAAAATAGAGTTTTCAAAGTGGGTAGTAATGTGTCTCGTTTTTTAAAAGAAATTTGTTGAAAACAATAATTATAACATTACAAAGATAATGAAAGCATGTTAATGCCACTTTAGCATTTTTGAATGTATAAGAAGGAGTACCTTTTTCATTGGTATTTGCAATCGAAGCTAATTGAATGTTTTTCTAACTCTTGCTCTTGGAACAAGTTTCGGATAAAATTTATTAATCGATTGCTTGAAGTTGTAGAACATATAATATGAAATACTAAGTAGTAAAAATTTCTTGCAAAAAGATGGTTTGCATTTATCTTATATATGCATGACTTTGTAGGCTAGTTTGTTTTAGCTCAAAACAATGTCCAATGCTTGAAGACAATATAAACATTGATTATTGTATACCAATAAATATTATTATGATTCTTTCACTATATTAAGTATTTTACTTTATGTTAAAAATTGTATCGCGTATTATAATTTAAACAAAACGATCTTAGGACTAAAATAAAGATTATGTCATCCCAACAAAGGAATATTTAATAACCCAATGCTACCCATTTACCTTAAAAAAGATTCTTTTGTTCGGAAATGCCCTCTGGTTTACAGTTAGACGGCTTCTTTAAAAATAATCCCAGTAATATCAGAGAAGAATGGCCAGTGGGGCAGTTCCACCGCAGATTAGGTCTCTTACAGCGGCGAGTGTCTCTTTCAGACCGGGAAACGTTATCCTAGTAAAATCCATTCATCGACTGAAACTTGGAATTAAACTAGCTGCTTTTTAGTGAATTTTTTTAATACTAATGTTTTTTTTATATTGTAACACATCCCATGTAATCACAGTGTACATGTCTTAAAATAATTAATTTATACTAAGTTCTGTATGACATTTTACAGGATATTTCTAAAAGAATTCCTCGTTTTATGAAACCAATAATTGAAAAGTAATGGAATAGAATAATTGATTTTATATTTGATATATTCTGAAATGGTAAATACCAAAGCTTTTGAGCACAAATTACAGTTCATTATGAGAACTCTCCATTGTCCAGCAAATATTTAATTAAAGTTAATTGTTCCCATTGTTTTATCACCCAACGAATGGAAGCAGTTACTAGAATAATATTCTCATGTAAGGTTTTCAAGGCCAATAATATGTGTAATGTATTATTTTAAGCAGGAAAAACAGATTTATATAATACTTAAAAACGTGTAGTTCTTCAAAAATAAATGGATAGTATAAAGTATCATATAAACACTTGTTGACTTAAATTGTGAATAAGTTTTGTATGAGTATTTTTCCCATTGATTATTAAGGCACCATCCCAGTTTCACTAAGGCTTGTATGGTAGTTTTCACCCTGGTTATTGAAGTATTCGTGAACTGCAACACAATAATATCCAAGCTACTCTTCACTGAAACATGATTATTTAATATATTGGATTTTAATGTAAAAGTTTCCTATGAAATCAGACACTCCGATTTAAAAATGCTAAATTTAAATTTTAATAGTCATAACATTAAAGACTTTCCTCTTTACACTAGTATGGCGATGAAATTGTAGGTTTTCTGCCTCAATAAAGCATGGTGGTTTTGCCAAACAATTATTAAATGCTTGAGGTTGATTAATTATTATTTGCTAAGACCTTCATGATTTATTGAGGCATCAAACCTACTCGTATATCCCCATTACCATATTATACTTATGGGGAAATCCCTAATAAAGTCAATTACCAATTGTTGTCACTTTAATGTAATAACTAAGAAATATGTCTACCAAATTTACCAACAGTTAATGAATTACACTTCTAATAATGTGTGCTTAGCTTCTGTAGAATCTGTGAAATTCCTTCCACTAATACACGAACCACTGGATCAAGTAAAGCATCACCTAGTTACGACAAAATTATGGTTAGACTAATTTGCGGGATGAATATTGCTTCGAACAGTCGTCATAGTCAGATTATTGTTGCTGATTATGGCCTTGAAAAAATTTGTTTATTTATTCAATGGTTTGGCATTTATCTACGATTTCTTACAATTCAATTAAGATAATTCAAATTAAGATATTAACATTATAAGATATTAAGATAATATCAAATTAAGATATGATTTGATATTTTTAATAAACATTTAAAAGTAAATCACAATTTTTCTTTTTCATTTAACAATGAAAATTTCTAAAATAAAAATCTCTAAAACAGAAAGAATATCTAAATAGGAATATACAAAATCCCTAACTTAAAAAAAGAAAAAGATTTATTAATTAAAAAATAATACTTAGTGTTTGCCATTTTCTTCCAATCACAATGATTGGTGGTCGTTTTCATGGAGGAGCCAAATACTACTATAATTTAATCATACGTTGTTATCTTATGTATTATGAATAAAATCAAATGAAACTGGTTTACATAAGTTTTTATGTGTATATAATTTTATATAAAATTTAATGTAAAATATTTAGGTAGAAATATTTTGTAAATATCAGTTAAATCTAAAAGTTATCTTTTTCAGACTCCATTCTAGTAAACCTTTAGAATTTAATATTATTCCAGTAGCTAAGAAAACTTCATTCCCAAGCAGTTTGCCTTAAACTTTTCTAAACACTCTTTTATCCTATATTTTTTTAAATTTAAAAGATATTCTCAATAAAGTAAAATTTCTTTAATATCTTCCTGTACAATAAGGTTTGTTTTTAAACAATTTACATACAATATTACACAAATGTTTTTCGAATGAAAATTCTAAATTCATTAACATTTTAACTACTCTTTTTCCTCTGTTATTATGTTTTTCCACTTACTTTTACTGTGGGACAAGACATATTTTATAGAGTCATTAAGTCATAGGAAGATGCAAAATGTAAACTCTTTTCCTAACTTTTTTTAACTTTTACCTCTATGTCTTATTAATTATACTTTCTCATAAAAATTCAGGAATGTATAAAATAGTGAGAGAAATCAATGTGTGTTTATTAATTAATGATTATGAATAATCTTTTATGACATAAGATGAGATACATTTAAGAGATTCACTTACTTTAAAATACTACTACATAAAACAATTATATAAGTAGAGGAAATTAATCATTAAATAAATCTTATGTTGCTTTGTCAAAGTAAAAATAACCTATATTTCAAAGTTGGGATTGATTGTTGCATTTCATCTGTTTCTTATTGATGAAAGAACATAAGACATGGTCCAGTTAGAGTCGATTGCTGAACGAAACCGGGGAGTATGAACCTTATGGACAGTGGACAGACAACATTTTCATAATTTTGAAACTTCTAACACTATATGGCTGAATTAAATCAATTTAAAGAATGTAAAAAAAAAAAACTGTTTCGTATTTGTTTTAATTTTAGCAATTAATCAATTAATCATTACACAATTATGGCGATCACTGTGTATCATATTTAAAATATGATTGTGTATCTAAAAATATAGTTAAGCAACAGTAAACTCACGACGTCGATGATGTGGTGGAGGGAGATGCCGAAGATGACCTTGAGCGGGACGGAGGAGTTCTCTGCCGGTCGGACGGAGGCGTCGTAGTTGGCCATCAGGTACTTGGTCAGTCGGTACTCCTGCTCGTCCGCCATCACTGTCGACAGAAATATCTATAAGTAGTGCTTTTTTGGCGGTTCTAGGCCATGACGTCATCACGATGACGTCAGCAGTGATGACGTCATCGATGACGTCACTGACGACGTCACCAATGATGTCACATGACGTCATGCAAATGACGTCATGGTGACGTCATTATCGCTTACGTCACTGACGACGTCACCAATGACGTCACATGACGTCATGCAAATGACGTCATGGTGACGTCATTCAAATGACGTCATGGTGACGTCATTATCGCTGACGTCATTATGATGACGTCACTGACGTTAATTAGGTCAAGGTCATTCAAGAGTAAAAAAAATTTTTGAACTCTTGCGATTCCTCCGAGTACGGCGAGAAATTGAAATTTCTCGAGGAATCATAAAAGTGCAAAAAAATATTATTTTATTCCCTAGCGATCAGACTCTAGACCTAATATGTCCGCCAGAGGTCATTGACCTTACCCCAGAACCACTAAATAAAAATAATAATAATTTTTATATTTCACTTACCCACCGAGACTGAGAGCCGAACAATAATTCCTTCAAACACCCGACAGTGCGACAAACGACATTATTTGTAGTGGGGAGGTGACGAACCACGGGAGAGTGCCACAAGGTTGTAGTCAGTAGTACGAGACCGTCACACCAACGTTCTCATGTAATTCTCAAGTAACATGTACAATATATAGCTGATATTTTTTTATTGTATTTAAACAAGCAATTTTAATGCAAATTTCTTGAGTCTTTAGTCATTTTTATACTGAGAGTCATCAGTGGGTTATGGTCCATTGCCGGCTGCAGCGTAACGGCATTAATGTTGTACCGTTCAGAGCGGACGTGGTCAGATACAATCGTTCTCGGAATGGACCGTTTCACCCCGTAAATCACAGCGACCTTCTGCTTATATAATCTTCATTTGTCTTTATCCCTCGCGATAAAATGAAACACTTATTATACGAATTAGGCTAGTATGATAGCAATTGTAACAATGTTTCGTTTTAATTCGGGACCAATTTACATCAAGTCGGTTAGGGTGTAAACAATCGGAATTATTTTGTTAGTTTGAGGCTAGTGTAAGGTTATTTTAAAAATGTCTTAAGACGCCAAAAAATAGAAATAACAGTGAACACGTCTAAGACAAGTTCAGAAGCTCGTGTAGGGATAGAAATTTAAATTTGTTAATATTTCGAGTTGGCGGACAATGTTAGATACTTAAATGTTAATTAACCAAGGATCTTTTACAATCATAACTTTATCCACTATATGCAATTCTATTTTCTGTTATAACGACCATATCAAATAAAATAAATAATTTTTTCTTTGTTAATATGAGTTGGTAGTTGAAATACTAATCTTTTCGTTAATATAGTTATGGGTTTGGTTTAATGTAGACTGTTTGGTGTTTTTATCATTATGAAATGGGAGTTTATATTTTTACAGATATCATTAATCTTCATTATATTTGTCAAATACCACTCCTTCACGTATCAGAGAATTCCCAAACCATAGTTGAGTCTACAGGGTTGAAATTCGGCATGGACGTATCTCTTTGCTCAAAATTCCCCGCTAAAAAACGAGTTTTAAACGGAAAATCGTCTAGAATTCCGCTCCAAAGGACATTAAATTTTCAGTATAGTTCATATTTAATTTATTTTATTTTAGAGATTATATTATCTTATAAATTAAATCACAGTCGCGGGCGAATCCACGACGGGTAATTGTTAGTTACATATAAATCGTTTTTATAAAAAAACTGGAGTAACATTCAAAGAGTCACTAAAAATTTAAGTATAGTTGGCTACAATGTGTAATATAAATAAATTTAAAAAAGTAAAACATGCTTAATGAACGTTCGTACATGTAACATTCCCTCAAACATCTTAATTGGTCTGGTTCGGAATGAGAATAGTTTGTTCTCAACTTTTAACTGCGGTCATCACACTAATTCCTCTCAAACTCATTTTAAGTTCACTTCAGTCCCTCCCCAGTACAGAAATGGCTAACACATTGGTCAACGAACAACTATTGATTTATTTCCTAAGATCATTACTGAAAAAATGTGAGGCCACAGCGTAATATTAATAATAGATTCCAAAATTTCAATTTGTAAAGAAAACTAAACAGTGAAAATTGTGTAACTCTTCTTGAAGGGACACTTTAACAATTTCGTAACTACAAGGTTCATATTTCTTCATTTACTTGTAATAGATCATAGTTACATGAAACTATCAGCAGAGAATTATAAAAATTTTAATATGTTATTTTGTTTGCGATTGAAAGATCTAATTTAGTCGAAGTTGTTGTATGTTTAATTATTAGCCCCACATATTACAGACGTACAAGATAAATCCGAACTTATGAACATTTGACACTAACCAGACTAATGTTTTAACTCAAATCCCTTGAGCCAATTTAATACATAGCATACTACAGTGTTGATCACTGCATTAAAAATATCATTAAATTCGAAAATAATACATGAATTTTAAGCATATCATTAACTATCGATAGATTGATCATAGCTATGCTCCAAAACTTCTGCAATAATTATAGATATTCTTAATCGATGAAACGCATAAATTAACTTTAAATGTGTATTTATTCATGTCGTGTTGGTCTTCCGTCATTCAAAGTTTGATCGTACCAGATTGAGGATAAACGAAGTAGAAAAATGGTGTGAAGGTTTGTAACTGGACACAGCTGTCTTTGGTTACTGGGCTACTAATGGTTATTGGATCTTGTCTAATAGTAGACAATATAGAATCTTTATAACAAGACACCTCTCTCTCAATTTTAAACGTATCATTAATTCATATACCCTTTGGTTAGGCTATAAAGTATCTTATTTTTTTTAGATATTATTTTTCATGAGTTTTTATTTATAAATTTTCAACAACTACTAGGCCACAATATGATAAAGCACGTTAAAACACTTAAGTCTTCACTATGCATAAGCTAGAATTTGTTCCATACATTAAAAGATATAATTAAGGATATTAAATTGAAGTGCTATGAAAGGAATCTTGAAATTTACTGCATGTCAGACACAGAATGCCAGATTTGTTTTCCATTTTAGTTTAATATATCAGCGAGCGATCCTTCTTGTGTCAAATATTAAATTTATACTAAAAATACTAGGTTTGGTATTCAGGAAAGTCAGTATTAAATAATGTAACCTAGACGCCAAATTAAGATAAGTCATTAAATCATCAAACTGTCTATACAGGATTTCGCTGAATGTATACCTTTCATATCAAGTTGACTCTAAGAAATCTACGTATAGTAACCATTAAAATCTTTGAAGTATTTGTATTTAAACAGGCAATTGCCACATATTGTCAGTTTATTGCGTGCCATTAAAAGTTTCAACAGTCAATTATTTTTTTTGTGTGTAAACAGATTTTTAATTAAGTTAAATCAACAGTTAACACAATGCAACGGAGTATAATATACTGCAACGTAATATGATATAATTGTAATTTTAGTTTCGTTAAAATGAAGCATTGGTGAAAATACCTTGGAATCGTAGTTGAAACTATGTATTTATCGTATGTCTTTCATAACCTACCAACCAAGTTCTATGAGTAACCAAAAACATTCTGCGTTGCCGAGCACTATGTACAACAGGATGTAAAAGAAAACTCTTAAATAAAAAGGTAGATATATCTTTATAAAGCTAATTCTAGGGCTCTAAGTCTTTATGACCCAACTCCTATTGCACAATACAGACATTTGGGAGGAAAGCACTCAGTGGGCACTCTATGGACTATCCATAGTTAGATACTCCGTCCCTCAGCCGCATTTCTAGTCTAGTGTCATTCCCCATTTTTATTTCCACTAAATTCATCTTCCTACTCCAGTGCGATAGATATTGAGTAAGGACCATTGCTTCTAAGAAAGAATCGTACCACCGCTAAGGTCGGCGTGCTGTCAAAATGTTGTTTCGACCTACGTAAGAGTAACAAGAGAAAGTCTGCCTATGGGATGGGTATGGATGTAAATATTTGTGTCCATAACCTGCGGGAGGCAGTCCGCATTGGTGTTTTTTGACCTTAATATGCTCTTTCCTGTGATAGGTACCTAGGCCTAGATATGGGTAGCTGTGAAGCAGATAAGATCTTACCATTATTGCCCAAACAGTGCATCCTTTCGTATTGCTTCAGGTGGAACTATATTACACAAAACCGCGGGCCAGGGTAGGGGTAGAGGAATTGCCCTAAGTGTACCGATGGTTTTCATACCCCTATTTAGTTCAACATCAATCTCTCGAACATGAACACTTTCTAACCACACGGGAGCGCATGACCCAGCAGTTGAGTAACCAATAACAAAGCAGTGGTTCACAGAACTTACAGAAAGTTCACAGAACGTTGTGAAGTTCACAGAACTTCACAGAACACCATACTGGCTCCTTATGAGGAGCCAGCATGGTGATGGGTGATAATGTTAGTCATGGGAGAAATTCATGTTAGAGAAACTTAAAACATGAGAGACACATGAGAAACATGAAAGAAAAACCATTGAGTCAGAAACTGAAAATGTCTCTAAGAGAGGAGATAAAGATGATCGAAGACCCAATAATTCGATTTAGCTGTGGCTTACGAATACTGAATTCATTTCTTTCAGTCGAGGATCATACGTGTGGTATGACATATTACCACAACTTATAAAACAGTATAACAACAAATATCATCGTACCATTGGAATGAAACCTATCCAGGTAAACAGTGCTAATGCGAAAATTGTATTACAACGCATTAAAAATAATACAACACCGAAATTGGAAAAATTGCAACCAAAGAAGTTCAAGGTCAACGATAAAGTTCGTATAAGCAAATACAAAGGTGTATTTAGTAAAAGATATCTACCAAATTGGACTAATGAAGTATTTACAATTTATAAAGTGCAACCAACTATACCTGAAACCTATTTATTAAAGGATAACAAGGGTGAATTACTTCAAGGTGGATTCTACGGACACGAATTGTTGAAATCAACAGTTGGTGATGTATATCTTGTCGAGAAGATTTTACAAAGGAAAAAGGATATGGTTAAAGTCCGGTGGTTAGGGTTTGATAAAAGTGAAGACTCTTGGATTCCTTCAAAAGACTTAGTATAGTTGTTTAATAGCTCATTGTGTGTTTAACCTTTATACAAGATGGAGATTGTACAACAAAAAGACCGATTTAATATCAATAACATTGATGAATTGACAGTTGACAATGATAAGTTAAATCATGGAAAACATGGTGAATTACTACCAAATACGATAAGATGTCTAATAACTGGTCCTTCAAATTGTGGAAAAACTAATGTTGTTTTTAACCTTATAACTAATCCTAAAGGATTGCGTTTTAATAATATATACATTTTTTCAAAATCATTGCAACAACCAAAATATCAATTATTGGATAAAGTACTTGCAAGTGTACCTGAAGTGAATTTTTACAAGTTTAATGCCAGTGAAACAATTATGCAACCAAATGAAGCAAAACCATTTTCTATTTTTATATTTGACGATGTTTCTTGTGAAAATCATGACACAATAAGGAATTATTTTGCTATGGGAAGACATCATAATATTGATAGCATTTACATTGGTCAAACATACAGTAAAATTCCAAAACAACTTATAAGAGATAATGCAAATATGTTGATCATCTTCAAGCAAGATGAAACAAATTTAAAGCATATATATAATGATCATGTAAATGCGGATATGTCATTTGAAAAATTTAAAGAGATGTGTGGCAAAGCATGGAATGAGAAATATAGCTTTCTCGTTATTATGAAGGAAGAAGATATTAAAAATGGTAGATATCGTATAGGGTTGGATAAATTTGTATTTATGCGTTGAACTACCGATGCTACATCTAGTTACACGTTGAACTTCACAGTGTAAACATGGTGAATCAAGAAAAACTATTGAAAGAAATAAAATCACTCAGTGATTCTATTAGGATGAAGAATCGTGCATTGAGGATGGGTTTAAGTGAAAGAGAAGAATTTCTAGAGACTACATTTAAACCTATTACGGAACCTTTAAAACAGATATCAGAAACTATTGGTAAACCTCGTTATGAAGGAGATGTTTTACTACCAGTTTCTAAACAAGAAGTACAAGCATTAAAAAAAGAAGAAGATGATGATTCATATACAAGTGCTAGTGAGCAAGAAGAAACAAAAGAAGAAGAACCAATTGTTGAAAAGGAAGAAGAACAGCCAATACCTGAAGCTTAACAATCTATTCCAAATTTAACTCAATTGAGTAGCGATATATTACAACATGGACCTCTTGGAAGAAAATATATAATGAAAATGCTACATGACATGAAATCAAACCCAAATTTGAGTAGATCACATGTATACGGAGCAAGAATTGATGGGAATGAATTGAAGATCGGCGATTCAAAGCTTGAAATAACACAAGACGATTACATCATTATTGGTGAGCATAGATATAAAGGAACAAAAGGATTATATGAATTAATTTTTAAAAACATACCACTAAGATATTCATCCAAAGATTTAAGTGTTTTTAAGGAGATTCTACAAAATACTAACGCTCATAAAAGAAACTACTCAAAGGATGCAATGATTAATCGTTCACGTGCAACAAAATATAACATCGTTATAAAAAAGTTGTTTCCTCCACGAAAATTGCCAACATTACGTACTGCACCAGCGGTGAGACAACCACTGAAAAGAAAATCTTTATCACTTATGGATTTATCACTTCTTGAACAACATGGTAAAAAGAGTAAAGGAGATACTTCAACATCTGGTAAAGGATTGATGAAAAATCTATACAATACGAATGTGATTTACTACAACGATATCAATAAATTGGTTGATAGAATGAGACTATTGCATGAAGCCATGGAAGCTGGTCATACAGGTTTAAATAATGAATGGGTAGCTCTGATTGACGAACTCAGGAATCGCGGCATAATTGTATAATTTCCCGCGGATATATAAGAGTTGCAGGCATATAATGTGTCAGTTCTAACATGAGCGTCGACAAGTTCGGACGCTACTCCGCATTAGGAGTGCAAGTTGGAGAAGACAGAAAAAGAAGCGGATTACCGCAAACACCTGAAGGTGACTATAACATAAGTAATAAACGTTTAAAATTAGTTAAAGATCCAGAAGAAGATACTGATGGAGCAAATTTAAAGACAGTAAAAGAAGCTACTTCAACATCATTGAAATTACATAAGAATACTTATGATGTTAAATCACATAGATTAATTAATGTTGGTAAACCAACTGAAGGTTCTGATGCAATTACTAAAGAGTACTTATCATCTGAACTTTCAAATACTTTAAAATTGCAATGGGGTAACAACTTAAAAGATGGACAAACATATGATGCTGGAAATTATAGAATAACCAACGTGGGAAATCCCAAAAATGATAAAGATTCAGTTAATAAAGAATATTTACATTCTATAATACCGGAAAAAACTAAACATGGATATTCTTTTTATAAATTTATTATAAATGACATTGGATACCCAAAGGAAGACGGTGATGCTGTAAACCTAAAATACATCAAGGACAACTGTATTTTACAAGATGTTAATGAAATCGATTGTCATGGTAAAACATTGACAAATGTAAAGTTTGGTTCTCAACCAAAAGATGCTGTTACTATGGAACAATTATCTAAAGAATTAAAAAAGGAAACATCCAATTTTGTAAAACATGAAGATGCCGTTTTAAAGCGGGGAGATAAATTTATACATGGAAATGAAAAGTTTAATTTAATGCAAGGAAATAATGATGAATGGGATGCAGGACATAAAACAATAACAAATGGAAGATTTGGTATAAAAGATTCAGATGTACCTCTAATGGTACAAACATTAATTGCGAGTGGTGGTGCATTAGGTACATACAATGGTCGTAATAGAAGAATAAAAGATATTATATATTATTATAAAGATATCTTTAGCTAATACATCTATATCTTAAGTCATTTGTTCAACAGTGTTGTAATCTTTTCCATAGATTTTTCCATCAAGTTGAATCATCATTCTGTACAACATTTTCTTAAATAGGTCTTGTCGTGGTGAGAGCTGAGAAGCAAATGATTATTTATTCAAGTTTCACATCCTTTTTATTAACTCACATTCAACACGTGATTCTTTAGTTGTAGTTTTGTTTGTCAAAAGTTATTCAACATTGGTAATATTTTTGGAACTTGATGTTATGTTGACCAGTAGGCGATGAAGAAGTTGTAGGTTGTGTAGAAATAAATATTTCATCATCGCAATATTTTGTTTTAGTGAACATCCTTGTATTAGTAGCACTAACATCAACAGTTAAGTGATAACCACCGGTAAGTAAAACTCGCATTTCGTTGGTTAAATCTTCGAGTTGTTCAAAAGTTGTAATGGTGTTGGTATCGTAAGATGCACACTTGACTTTGAGAGACATATTTAGTTTTTTATATTAAGCAATAGAGTGAGCGAGATGTGTACGGTACGAAAGGTAGTCGTAGACTGATGAACTTCACAAGTAGATTTCTGCTTTTATCATCACACAAAATTGGGTCAAGGTCATTCCGTGGAATTTTTAAAAAAGCAACATATTGTAATGTACAAAGACATTACAATATGTTGCTTTTTATTTTTTTGTTTTATATCATATTTATTGAGAAACAATTACAAATAAATATTTACAATGTTATGTACAAACTAATCAATAGTAGGTGTTACATGAATTGGAAGTTCAGTAGAGTTATTTCCACTTGGTCCGTGCGAAACCAAATAGAGTGCGCCGGGTTGAACTACACGAAGATCTTCATTTTGAAGAAGTTGTACAAAACGTGTAGGTAGGAAGATTTGAAACTTCGGTTCGTCACCAACTGTATACGGTGCCTCGCTCAATGTGCAATTAATAGCATCACCTACTGAAGTTTCCATTTTCTTGATCGTATGAATGATGTAATGTTTTTCTTCTTTTAGTTCAGAACATTTCTTCGTAGGTAGAATTGATGATTTAGAATGAGCGTTGAACTGATCGACCAAATTTTGAAGTAAGTTCTGCGATGCCATCTTGATGTTATTGTTAATTTTCTTGTAAATAAGAATGTCCGTTGGAGATGTTGTCTCTTCGGAGGTTCGAGTAATACTCATGCTGCGTCATGGTAGCGCTCTCACTTTTATAATCGACACTACCCCCACCACTTTTTTGAAGGAAACTACTCAAGCGGTAGGCATTCTTTAAAGCGCACTGCGACCTTCGATGTTTAAACGATGTGTTGGCCGTTCATATCCGGCCTTCGGTCCCACCGTCTATGGTCAATGGTGTAACGCTGATACTAAAATGAACATGTAATGCAATAAGTAAGATAAAAAATTCAGATAAGTTCACAATAAAATAACATATTTAGCTTTTTACACTCTATGATTTTTTCTGTGATATTTTGTAGCCTTTATTTAAAGTTCGGTTGAATATTTGGATGATTTGGGGTAATTTTTTTATGCCATTTAAATGTGCTGTTTGAATTAAATAAATGATTCTTTTAAACATATTAAAAATCAATGTTTTTTTTAATGAAAGGATTTTAGTTACCAGAATACAAAACATATAATGAAATAAGTTTTTACCATCGGGTGGTGCTTTATCGGTATTAGTATACAATAAATAATAATCCAAAATGAACCTTATAAATCACTTTGCTTTTGCAGTCTTGTGTATTGGTGGCAACTTTGATATAACATACGTACAGGGGTTTATGAATTAATTTTGTCATTGTCAATTATTAGATTTCATTGAAATAAATTACGATAAGTTTTGTTTACGTTTATTTGAACGAAATAACGTTGCTTTTTCATACCGGTTTAAATTTTAAGCAATTAAAGCAATACAAGTGATGAAGTCAGTTTATACAGGGAGAGTTGATTTTCATTGATTGTTAAGTGCCTCAGCTAACGGCGTAAATTATTTCTGTGTCCCTACAATACTGCTCAAACGTTGCTGTTTTCCTATAGTCAACCTCCCTTTAAGTTAATTTTTACAATACTGGCTTTGTTACATTGTAATTCATTCATGTCTACTTGTTTCGGGAAGCAAACTTACAAATTGATCTTTTGGTAAAATCACTTTGAATATCAGGGACCTTAAAAATGGGTCCATTCTGGATAAATGGTTCTGCTGACTGAGACAAATGGCACAATAACGTTCAGCGATGCGAAGTGGACGACTTACGATCACATACACTAAATGCAAGCACATTATGACCGTCCATTAAACTTGTTAGTTTGGCCTAAGTGGTTTAACATTAGTTATTTTAATGAATGTCATATACATTTTTATTTGCAATAAAATTACTTAACATAACCAAATACCATTTTACAGAATTTTATAAAGTCAAATTTATTATTTAAGTAGTATTAAGGATAAATTTGTTTTAACAAACATATAAGCAAATATAAATAATCGTGTTTCTGTTAGCACGCATAAGATGAAGTTACATTACCAATGCGCTTATTTTCTATGACTTACATATTTGATTTTTTTCATCTAGAATTATACATTCAGTTTTATTTTTCAATCCTCCTCTACGAATATTAAGGGAAGTTTATGTTGCTAAAAGTCATTCGTTGATTCACCAATGATATTTCCATAACTAGGTATTTTCAAAATTTCAACGTGCATCGTATAACCAGGAACTTGCATATATAAATGATGATATAACAAATAGAAATTACCACACTTGAAATTTCTTAACTTGTAAAAGAAACTTCACTTTTGAAATATGTAATTGCTATTTTATAGGAGTAAGAAATTATGAGATATAAGTCTTATTAATTTACTTAATAAAACAAACAAATTTTAATTGAGCCATGATTCAACATTTTTGTTCCCGTGTATTTTGACTTATATACTAAACTATATAAATAATTTTAAAATTGATTTGATACATAATAATTTGAGTTTTTATTATCATACGGAAAAAGTCTAATTAAAGAATGTGTCATATATTTTTATATTATTGGATAATTGTCTTAATATACTTTTAATAGTACTTCTTCCTTTAAGTACAATAAATTTTGTTTTGTTTAGTAACATAATATAAAGTAAAAGAGTCTAGTGCCTTTAAGTGTCTAGAGAAAAACAACTGAACGGGTCATGGTTTTGTATGTTAATAGATTACTATTGCCCCTAAGATGGTAGACAAAATATGGAATCTCTTAGAAAATGCCTTTTAACTCCATAAAATAAAATAAAAATTAAACCTCATTTAAATTAATCTAGGACGTTATTTTATCGATTTGTTTAAGGCTCCAAATGATCCATATAATACTAAGAAATTCGAGTTAGTGATAATCTATGTTTTCCATGTTGTTTTCATTGGAAATAAACAAAACCCATATTCTCACTAATTAAGTTACCTCACTTTTAAAATTTAGCATATAGCCTACTTATAAGATTTAATCTTAAATTTGCTTACAACCTCTACATGGCGGCAAACAAACCTACATACTAATATATATATATATATATATATATATATATATATATATTTTTTAATTCAATTGGTTATTCATTGAGTAAGCAAGTCTTCTGTGACGAGTTAACAATTTTATATAGGCGTTTATACTTAATTAAATTTAAATGTTTACTGTTCTTACTAATGCAACTAAGCATTGCTAAGCTGTGTGGTATAAACCAAGTTGAAGGCTAAAATAAATACGGTCAATATTTTAAGAAAGCTCTGTGACAAATAAATCTTATAAAATATTTTTATAAATAGTAAATTTTGAATATCCCCGTTATTTTTGATAGGATGTCATCTAGTTGGTTATAAAGGCTTCATCTCTGGGGACTACAGTTGATTTAGAATAAGCAATATCATGTCAATTCTGTATGAATAATGTAATCTGTTTTTTAAAGGGCGTCTTTTCATGTTTTCGTGTGTTTTTTGTTTTTTTGTTCGTGTTTTATCATTTTAGCGAATTTCCCATAGGGAACAAGCTATTACCGTAGGTCCCATGGTAAAACCTAAACCCGGGACCATGTTACTTTTTTGTAATTTTTTAAAATTTAATATTTTGATTTTGATTATTGGATTTAGCTAAAAATAACACACAATAATTAATAATCAAGCAAAATTAATAATAATTCATGAGGGCAAAGCTTTATCATGAAGCTTTGCTCTATCTCTATTGGTTACCGATATATTAAAAAGTCTAAAGACAGTACATTGTATTTTGGTGCTCCAATGTTAATTTTATGGAGAATAAGGATGTGTTAATATTTCACTTATTAACCAATATTTTTTTACGAAACTTGGTATTCAGATTCATTCTGTTGAGATTCATCCATTTATGGTAAAAAATCTTGATTTTTTTGGGCTTATCATGACAGCAAACCTCTTTTCCCATGTTAATCATATGGAGAATAGGCAAACTCTTTTAGCAATGGACAGATATTGATGAAACTTAGTATATGGCTTCATATATCCGAAATAATTTTTTTATGCTAAAAACCTACTTTTAATGTTCCCCATGGCAGCATACCTGCATAATCTTTCCCTATATTTATGATAAGGAGAATAGACATTTATTTCCTTATTTATGAGCTGTGATGATATTTGGTTAACAGGTTTATCTGGTCAAAATTAATATTACTAATTTAGAAATTCGCTGAGTACGCAGGTCTGCTGTGACGGGGGGTATTTAGATTTTTTGTTCGTGTGTTTTCGTGTTTTTTTGTTTTAGTGTGATTTTTTTGTTTTTGTTGACCGTCTATGGGTTGGTGGATTAACGGATTGGCTTTTTTGATAGATCTTATATTCAGTGATGAGTTTTCAGAATTTTATTTATTGAGGCACAATAATAATATTGAAAAGTACATATTATATATTGGTAATTATATTGTATATGTTTTATATTGCTTATTTTCCTAATTGTGTGTGTGTTAAAACATTCAATTTTCATGATACAAAAACGACCAACACCAAAACTCACCTGTGTTTCATGGAAATTATTTATTTTCGTTTGTTAAAATGTGTACTTTGTTAGCTTTGTAGATTATTGTCTTCTTTATGTCTTTTGTTATCAGTTTTTCATATTACATGGATTTTTTCCGTTAAGATTGGCATCTAATTTAAATTATTTATAGATTTGTTACTGTTTTTACTATTTATTTGAGCACCTTGTTTTGTTAATTTCAACTTACAGTATTACAACGAACGGATAAAAAATTATTCTTTAAAGGTATATAACAACAAAATGGCCACTGTATGGTTAATTGTGGAGTTTTTGAAGTCTTAAATATATATTTTCGCTTGTCTTTAGGTCAGGAATACCGATCTTAAAAGGTCAGTAGATAGTTCAGGCACACCCGGTACATCAATTGTTCACTAAGTCTTGCCTTAATAGAGAACCGCGAATAGTATGAAAAAAACTATGGCAGGAAAACGTATTATTTTACAAGCGACCTCTTAAGCTTTTTTTTGCAGCTACGTATACCCTCAATACACATCTATATGTGCACCTCGGGTTATTTTTAAATCATATACCCCTAGGCAACTTTTTAGTTCGTAGAGGTTTGTTTATAACGTTCCCTAAGTGGCACCACAGAAAAAGGAAACTATCGTTTTATTTTTTGTGGTGGCACACAATACTTCTTTCACAACAATACTTCTTTCAATCTTATGACCTCTTGATGATGTTTACAATATGTGCATTATTTTAGACGATCACATAAGAAGTATGCCTTTGGATCGTATAATATGGAAGTGAGTTTCGTGGATCCATCGGACACACTGTCACTTCTCTTGCTAGCTCACAATTCCTCACTTGTTTTCGTACTTCATTGTAAATAAACTGCGTTGTTGTCAATCAGCTGAGTTTATGTATTACGAACTTAATGAAAATGAAATATATTAAATTTACTTTAAAACAAGAAGTGGAAGATGCGTGTGGCTTTAATGGTTTCCGGAAAAATTGTTACAGAAAAGAGATGGGCAAGACTTTATGAACACTTGATATTTTTAAATCCCCATTGAATTATATTTTTTTATTTTAAATTAAACTATGTGTATCATATTCATGTTTTTCATGCTCGTCAGATAAATTTTATTATTTTGTAAATTGTTTCATGCTAATCCTAAAATATTTAGAAATAAAACATATATACAGAAAGATTAAAATAGTCCATCATTTGAAAATCAAATATTCCCCAAAATAAATAAAGATATAACATTAAAATTGTAATCCAACTTTCTTCTTTGTAAGAATAATTATATTTAATTTTTCCAGTTTTTCCTCATTTTTATAGTGAAAATGCTTTCAACAATACCATTTGATAAATAACTAATATTGTATTGCTTTTATTAGAAGTAGATCATCAATTATCTGACACTGACGCCTAAAAGACTTTAGCTTTTTATTTTCCATGCAGGTGGAATTCCTAAACATAACTTTTCTAAACACCGTAATTTGGAGACCACGGAAGCGAATAAACTTTTTTTGTCCCCTCGCTGGGAGTTGAACCCGGGCCCGCTGGGTGATTACCCCACAAACAATAATTTTTTCAATACAATGCTAAAATCAAACGTCTCCACAGAAGAAGGAATAAGTACTCAAAAATGTTTTATTTTATTAGAAAATTATAAAATACCAAAATTTAATTCTCTTAGAAATTGCTATATATTAAATATTGTATAGTTCCTTCATAAATTAAATTGAAGAGTGAAGTTCTATTTATTTACATAAATTACTTATTATTTGAATTGAAACATAATTTTATCTAACATTTAAATGAAATATAATTTGTTCGCATTTCAAATTCCAAGATAGAATCATGGACACTAAAACGGCTTTTCAACAGGAATCTCGAGGGAAATACATAAACTTTTGTCATTCTATATCTCAGAGGTCTAAGAGAAATTTACGTTTATATTTAAGTGAAGATGTTACAGAAAGTATTAAATTTTGGTCGAAAGTATTACATTTCAAAACATCGTTATGTGCCGTTAAATATCAATTCCTGCCATACGTTACTGGGAAAAATCTTCCTTCGTTATCTGATACAGTTTTGTGTTTTTTCCTTTGTTCAATAAATCTTGTTGAAAATTGTAACGTGAAGAAATATCAAATTGTTCACTTCCTGATGTCGCACACAACATGACTCCGGGCAAATTGGCCTAGCAACCCTTGGTTTACACCAAAACAAATTTTTTATTACAATTTAGAATTTTTACGTATTTTAAGATTAATTGGAAACTAAACTTGCCATTCATTCCTACAAAAGATCTATAAAAATGTCCACTTTTTCATTGAAAAATAACAAAACATTTAATTTGTTCCTACAAATGTGTCACCCGAGGAAAAGCGTAAGTTGTTAAGCCGGTTTCATGTAAAGCTGGACCGAATTCGATTTGGTCAACTTAATCAACTCCAGGCTGTTGGAATAAAACGTGTAATGTCCTTGTGTAAGATCCCAACATGTGGATATTTCGATGAAAATGGTGGTTTTGTAACTGTTTGTTAGATTCTTTGTGTTTTAATTAGGAGGTTTTGGGAAGAAAGAGACCAAATTGGTTATCAAAATATCTTAAATTATGTGAAGAATCTGGTGCATGGATTTAACTTTGATCAAATTCTTAGCTTAAGTACGTTATAAACAATAGTTGTGCTTAATAAATTATCAATCAATTGAAATTATATGGTCTAATTAATTATTACTTTAATTAATGCTTTTAAAATTATAAAAGTTGCCTACAGTAGAGCCCGTAAAAAAATTACTGGTAAAACTATTGTACATTTTGTTTTAATATGAAATCTCGATATTTATTTTGACATCTTCTGCATTTTGGTTTGAGTAGTATTGGGTCTTTAATTTCAATGTAAAATATATCCTTCCTTAAAGTAACTCGCGGTTTCGTGAAGAGAATTCAGGTAATAAATGGAGGATCTCAGTTCCGAATTGAGTTGTTTCGGAATCTTCCAAGAAGAATGTCAGCAAAGTTTCCCTGCCTTTGTTGCCAAGTTGTCCATATCAATTATGTACTTTTATAAATTATACGAATGCTAATTATAGAATCACAGTTATCTTAAATTTGGTATTTCGTCTTAGAAATCGTAAACTCTAATACTTTATGAATATTTATGGTCACTAATGCTCTACCTCATTTATTTATGTCGATTTGCATTAATTTATTTTGATTTTCTAAAATATTAAACAAATGTTTATTTGCTACAAAGGAATAAAAACTGTCATTTGAGTAGTCAATTAAAATACGTGTACAATATTTTTACAGTCTATTTTGTTGTTAGGCCTACTTCATGGTTGTCGTCAGAGCCAATTCATCATTGATATTCATCATTTCAAATTCAGGACTCGAGTGTCTTACCTCATAATCATGGACAAACATCTCTGAAAGGATTACAAAAATTTCTTTAATCATTGCATACTTCATCTCGTCCAAAATTTATGGTTTGTAAGATATAAACATTCGCTTTTAATTACCCTTAAATTAGCTTTTTATCACAAAAAAGTTTACATTTTTCTTAAGCATATTATCTCTTGTTTTGGCAATTTTCCTTAATGCCAATTTTCCTTTCCCAATTCGTCGACTTTTCAGTGTGTGTGTTTTTTTCTGTGGGTCTATAATCAACCTTAAAAGTTGGGTCTATAATCTTAAATCACGAAGTTAGGACGAGTTTAAGAATATAATCGTTCAAGAAATTACTGTCATCCCTGAAGAGGTGTTAATCCTTGTAATGGAGTTGTATTTGAGTCCTGCTTTCAAAATTATGGACATCACCTTGACGATATTATTTTTTATATACAACTATAACAGGTAATAAGCATTGCTAAAAAATTGGCAAATAATTAGCTTTGATTTAAAAATAAATAAACATTCATAGTAAAATTGTTGTCATCCTCACAGAGATGTCATGATAATCAGGTGTTGGGAAGAGACTCGAGTCCTGCATTTGAAAGGATCAATTTCACATTGACCTCATTATTTTACACGAATAACTCATATGGCAGATTTGTGAACTAAAATGGTGTATAAAGAGCTTTAATTTAGTATAAATAACCCTTCATTAGTTTTAAAATTGGCTGAGTATTAGTTCATTCAAAACCGCCCGATGCCCGTGTATCACCCTGTGTTTATTGAATAGAATCACCACTGTACCTGCTTTACATGAATCCATTCTTCGACCCATGTAAATTAATGCTACAAGTAATCATCAATCTAGTCAAAATAATCACTGTTTAACAACCACATTTTGTATACGATTTTTCATACATATTCCAAACTCACTTTCTGGTATTATTTACCTTTTCTAGTTCATTTAAGATTTCTTCAAGTCCAATGGTTGTTGGGCACCCTGTATAAATAGTTATTAAAAATACCCACAATTCTACTTACACATTTTTATTGTTTTAAATAAATTATTGTTTTCAAAAGTAGTTTACGGATTTATAGCAAAAATATCTACAAATTTGTTTTGGAAGAATTGGCCATTCCCCACTACTCACAATATATTTTCTTTTAAAAATCAATATACAATATGAAGTTTTAGAGTATTCTAATTAGTTTCCATAGTGTAAAGTAAAACATTGGTTTAAAAAAGTTAATTATCAATAAATTTTGAGATATTGTCATGCTTACGTGAATCACCAAATTATGCATTCAATTACTGCGTTTGAACAAATTCCGTTTACCCTTCTTATCACATTACCCAAGGAAAGTATTTAACCGCAGTAACATTTTATAAATATGATTGATAGTCAGTTAAAATATATATATATATATATATATATATATATATATATATATAATATATATATATATATATATATATATATATATATATAAAATATAAGAATATATAAACAGCCATAACGAGAAACGACAATGTTAGTTATAAATATATAGGCCTACACCGATCATGCCTTTTCCTTCAGGGAAAAAGACAAGGAAGCGTTAGAGGAAAGGGAAACGTCTCTTACGGATTCGAGAAAAAACCTTTACCTAATGTTCGCTGTTGGTGGCTAAATACATTGATAGGATAGGAAGTCAATACTCGCTCTTACCAACAAGGCCAGTTCTTATTTCAAAATACCGCTTACTTAGGAATATTTCTTTACAATCAATTAACATTGCACAGTTTATTATTATTATTTTTTTTTTTTATTAACAAATTATAAACTTTCATAGCCACACTCCTCCCCCCCAGACATATTGAATAAAAACCTAAGATAAATATATTTTATAATTAATTTAGATCTACAGTATAGTTATCCGTTATTTTCATAGAACGGTGACTTGTTGTTGATAAGATTTAATTGCTTAGAAATAAATTTATTAAACATGCAAACTGGGTAAAACCGCCCAAACCGAGTATTGGAATTAAGGTTGAGGTAGGTAGCATCATCAGTCGCACTCTCTGTCACGTGTTATTGACTGATAGACGCTTCGGCTCAGGATAATTGATAACCTTCACTATATAACCGTAAACAATTTTTTCTAACCTATATTAAAACTTAAAAAAACAGCAAAAAGGATATTGTAAAAAAATAAATTACAATGGTTTGAAATGGAATTGACTGTACTAATAAAACTAAAAGCCTAAAGTAGGGAATATTACCAAGGTGGTACTGTTTAATTACCTCGACCACCTCAAGTTTAACTTTACCTGTACATCAATAATAAAACAGTCATCTTCATAAAAACTATATATGTGAATTTAAAACATTTTATTACATTTTAGGACTTCTGAAAAGAAGGCCATAATGAAGTGATGTCAGGAATTAGAGCGTGGAATGGGTCGCCGCCGTCAGCTGTCTGTACAGACGACCTCATGTACTCAGACAAGTAGGAACAAGTCGGAAAAATAGGTTAGGTTGGCCTAATCTAACGCCCCTTATTGCTAATTGAAACGTACCCCGAAAGGTTTATGCTTAAAACATGTATATATAGTTTGAAGCTTGAAGTTTTGTTGAAAAATATGTTTGTATAGGCTAATCTAATTCCAAAACAATGCCTTAAAAACGGATATGAAATTTGTTTGCCTATAAAATAAATTTATACTGCCAAATGACCTACCTAACAGTTTTTTTTTGTGTGATAAAAATTCGATAGGTTTAAAAGTAATGAAATAAGAAGAGAGATGTTTCTAATTAAATAATAATAAAAATATCGAAGAAAAAAATACATACAAACATAATTTGAACAATATAAAGAGGAGTTTTTATAAGCTCTAAATTCTACAATAATCTATTTTATTATCATCCTAAAATAAAAGATTTACAGCAAAGGGTATTAGGAAGAAGCTCCAAGGAAGAGATCTTAAATTCATGGATGAAATCTATACTTATTTAATACGCTAAGGGTTTTTTTGTCCTGAGAACTCCTCCTACAATTTTCAACCGATTTTCAAGTTTTTGCTGTCGTTGGATAGGGCTTGGCCTGTAGTTGTTTCCGCCAAAAACTGATAAGAATCGGACTGAAAATAAAGGCGCTATCCACAATTGAAATCTCGAAATTTCCCATTTAAATAACATTGGGATTGAATAAAGCATTTTAAACATCTGTAATAAATCAGCTGTAAATACGTGTAGTTTTGGTGATTAAAGAGATTCACAATATTGGATTGGTCGGATGTCATTGATTTAGAGCTAAATGTAACATTTGCATTGTATGAAAATAAATTGCTCGATTTCGAGCAACACGTATACTAGTTACCTAAAAAAGGAAAAGAAGTTTCTTTATACAGTCAAGTAAGATATGTCAGTTTCTGATTGAGCAAGATGGTCTTTCTGGCTCAGATTGGCGCACAGCTTTAACCTTTCAATATTGCTTTCTTGAGGACTGCTTTGATGCACGGACCCTACACGAACCATTTCAGACACTGCAATGGGCTCGAAACTTTTGTATACACTCTGGGCTTCTACAGCTAAGGCGAATTCGTTTGAAACTAGAGAAACAATTATGTCAGGGAAATCCTGAACAAACACTACTAAAGATCTAAGCTTGTACTAAATTAACAAAGCTTTTCAGTACATCAAGAGGTATGTTTGTATTTCAAACTGTTAAAGTACAAGAAGAGTAGATGATATTTTCAATTCACCGAAAGAAAAATTAGTAACGGATAAAATACTTCACAATTATATTTGAATACACTCTCAATCAGTGGATACAGTAGGTAAAGAAAGGAAGGTAATCTACGAACAAATCATCTCCGTTCTTCAAAGCAAAATATTGTAAGTTGAAAACTTAAGAGTAATTTAACTTATGGTTTTAGCCCGAGAAACTTTAAACTCGAACTATGTCAATTTCAGAAAACAATTCAAAATTATAATATCAACTGACAAAATTTTAGTCTTTACCATTCAAAAAAATCCTATCTATACAACCTAAGAAACTTGTACCAGCACATTCACATAAAAAAAATACTATATAAATTTGAAAATAGGTAAAGAAGCTTGAAACCATAGATGTGATAGATAGTTATATCGCTTAAAACAAAAATTTCTTTTTGATAACATCATTTTTATGTTCAAAACCACATTATGTTTAATACACTGTGTCATTTGGAAAACCATTACAAGTAAGGCCGGTGAAGGGTGTCTGTTAGGATAAGCCTAATGATGCATATTAGATTAATAACGATTCTTAGATTTATTTAGATTCTAGATTAATAACGATTAATAAACGATTCTTGAGTAGTCAATAATAAGATTATTGACTACTCAAAGTAATAACAATAACATTCTATGGCTTTTCAGTGGAGGGAGATCAGCAATTAACTGACAGTTCTCGTCGGCTGAGAGACCTGCACTTTTTTGTTTTCCATGCAGGTTGACATCTTAAAAAAAAAGACATCCATACACATCCATAGACATCCATAAAGACATCCATGGACTTTTACATCCAGAGTAAAATCTTAAAAGTTTAAGACATAAAAAACATAATATAAAATATAATGTGATTTATCAGAACAATAGCTTCGTGACTTAAAAAAAAAAAAAAAAAAAAGAAAAAGAAAAAGGGAGCTACCGATGTTTTTCCCTATCCCATCCGGGATTTGAACCCGGGCTCGCTGGGTGATAACTCATAGCTTTACCACTGAGCTACTACAACAGCCGCTGCCTCTGCCTATTATTGAAAGTGACGGAACATAACACATACGTGGGGTTCATTGCTTTACGTCCATTAAAAATAACACTAAACTGTAATAAAAACGTAGTATGTTCGAAGTTTTATAAAGATGACGAATTTCATCAGGTCAGACGTAATTTGAAAACTCAAATCTGCTTAAACTCAGCCACTTCATTGACAACTTCATTTGATGTCCTTTCATTGCTGTAAAAGATGTTATTACTAAAAAAAATAGGCACTAGTAAAATCTTAAAAGTTTAAGTCATAAAATACCATAATATAAAATATAATGTGATTTATCAGAACAATAGCATTGTCAATCTTCGGTATCTAAACATAGCACGCAGATTGTAGAATTCAGGTAATTAAAGAAACAAATATATATTTTTCTGAAAATTAAATCTCCTAAATGAATATTACTCTTAATATTCCGTTTGAATCATTTGTTTTTCCCTTTTAGTCATGTGATACCTACAATCTTGACATTTTTATACCACTCATTTAATCGATAAAACCATTCACTTTTAGAATTTTACAGTGGTTTTAGCCTACATTAAAAATAGTAACTAACAAATTGATGGAAGATTTATAAAACTTTATTCAACAAATATGTGTTAAGGAAAGTAAATTTCTTACGAAATTCTTTAGTTTCATCCTAGATTCATACTCTTTATGTCTTGGAGTTAAGATAATCCTAAAGATAACTTTTATTGTAACTTTAATAATGGCGTGCCTTACCAACAACGCTAAAGCGGGTGAGTTGCCCTGTTTTTATATAAAGGGAGGTGATATTAAAGCAAGCAACATCATAGACATGTGTTTTTATAATTTTTATCTTTATTACTTGTGTTAGGTAACTATGAAATTTGGTTGGAACTTCCAAACTTTCATATAAAAATAGATGATGCTGTTATAGATCTGGACTAAAGTCTTGTTGAATGAGTTTGACAGATAAATGGAAAATCAACTTCCTTTTTACAACTTGTGGAAGTAACGAGTTTTTAAACTTTTGTAATGTTTCCTCCTGTTTTCCTCGTTGTCATTTTACATCACTAAGATACAATTTACTATTTTATTTATAATAATTTACTAATATAATATAATTTAGATAAATTACTAAGATAATAAGTCATCAAGATGATTTTCTGCATAGTTTTTATAATATGTAGTAAGATAAATTGTTTATAATAAAAACAATTAAAAAGTATTTTCCATTATGTGAGAAATTAAATTTGTTATGTTATTATTATGTTGTGTAAGTTCCTTTTAATTAAAAAAAAAATTGTTGAAATTACTATGCCGGTAAATTAAATTTAGTTTTCGGCTTACCTTTTACCAAAATTTTATGTATTTAGAAGGATCAAGTACCCACAGTTTTTTTTTTATTATTGAAGCAAAATTGGTATTAATTATATAAAGGATTTAAAAGCCTCTAATAACAATCACACTAACTTTTTTAATAAATTAAAAGGAGAGCAAAATAAGAAAAAAATATGTTTATTTATTCAGTTGCCTATAAACAACAATTGTAAAATTTGAAACCAATGTTCGTAGTTTATACTAATTAATTGATGGCTTTAGTATTTTTTATAAGAGATTTTTATTAACTGTTTCGTAAAGCATGTTTATCAAATGAGATACAACCTCAGACTAGATTTTAGTATCAATTCGTATCTAAAATCTACAAATCTAAATAGTGTTACTATAAAAATTGAGTACAAATAAAATTAGAACAACTACTGCATTAAGTAAGTTATTTATCACCTTCTGATTTTCACCGTATATATTATTAGTTGTTTTATATTTCAAACTTGCAATTGTTCATCAAATTTAATCGTAAAACATTAAAATATTCTTCCAAAACAAATTTGTAGATATTTTTGCTATAAATCCGTAAACTACTTTTGAAAACAATAATTTATTTAAAACAATAAAAATGTGTAAGTAGAATTGTGGGTATTTTAATAACTATTTATACAGGGTGCCCAACAACCATTGGACTTGAAGAAATCTTAAATGAACTAGAAAAGGTAAATAATACCAGAAAGTGAGTTTGGAATATGTATGAAAAATCGTATACAAAATGTGGTTGTTAAACAGTGATTATTTTGACTAGATTGATGATTACTTGTAGCATTAATTTACATGGGTCGAAGAATGGATTCATGTAAAGCAGGTACAGTGGTGATTCTATTCAATAAACACAGGGTGATACACGGGCATCGGGCGGTTTTGAATGAACTAATACTCAGCCAATTTTAAAACTAATGAAGGGTTATTTATACTAAATTAAAGCTCTTTATACACCATTTTAGTTCACAAATCTGCCATATGAGTTATTCGTGTAAAATAATGAGGTCAATGTGAAATTGATCCTTTCAAATGCAGGACTCGAGTCTCTTCCCAACACCTGATTATCATGACATCTCTGTGAGGATGACAACAATTTTACTATGAATGTTTATTTATTTTTAAATCAAAGCTAATTATTTGCCAATTTTTTAGCAATGCTTATTACCTGTTATAGTTGTATATAAAAAATAATATCGTCAAGGTGATGTCCATAATTTTGAAAGCAGGACTCAAATACAACTCCATTACAAGGATTAACACCTCTTCAGGGATGACAGTAATTTCTTGAACGATTATATTCTTAAACTCGTCCTAACTTCGTGATTTAAGATTATAGACCCAACTTTTAAGGTTGATTATAGACCCACAGAAAAAAACACACACACTGAAAAGTCGACGAATTGGGAAAGGAAAATTGGCATTAAGGAAAATTGCCAAAACAAGAGATAATATGCTTAAGAAAAATGTAAACTTTTTTGTGATAAAAAGCTAATTTAAGGGTAATTAAAAGCGAATGTTTATATCTTACAAACCATAAATTTTGGACGAGATGAAGTATGCAATGATTATAGAAATTTTTGTAATCCTTTCAGAGATGTTTGTCCATGATTATGAGGTAAGACACTCGAGTCCTGAATTTGAAATGATGAATATCAATGATGAATTGGCTCTGACGACAACCATGAAGTAGGCCTAACAACAAAATAGACTGTAAAAATATTGTACACGTATTTTAATTGACTACTCAAATGACAGTTTTTATTCCTTTGTAGCAAATAAACATTTGTTTAATATTTTAGAAAATCAAAATAAATTAATGCAAATCGACATAAATAAATGAGGTAGAGCATTAGTGACCATAAATATTCATAAAGTATTAGAGTTTACGATTTCTAAGACGAAATACCAAATTTAAGATAACTGTGATTCTATAATTAGCATTCGTATAATTTATAAAAGTACATAATTGATATGGACAACTTGGCAACAAAGGCAGGGAAACTTTGCTGACATTCTTCTTGGAAGATTCCGAAACAACTCAATTCGGAACTGAGATCCTCCATTTATTACCTGAATTCTCTTCACGAAACCGCGAGTTACTTTAAGGAAGGATATATTTTACATTGAAATTAAAGACCCAATACTACTCAAACCAAAATGCAGAAGATGTCAAAATAAATATCGAGATTTCATATTAAAACAAAATGTACAATAGTTTTACCAGTAATTTTTTTACGGGCTCTACTGAAGGCAACTTTTATAATTTTAAAAGCATTAATTAAAGTAATAATTAATTAGACCATATAATTTCAATTGATTGATAAATTATTAAGCACAACTATTGTTTATAACGTACTTAAGCTAAGAATTTGATCAAAGTTAAATCCATGCACCAGATTCTTCACATAATTTAAGATATTTTGATAACCAATTTGGTCTCTTTCTTCCCAAAACCTCCTAATTAAAACACAAAGAATCTAACAAACAGTTACAAAACCACCATTTTCATCGAAATATCCACATGTTGGGATCTTACACAAGGACATTACACGTTTTATTCCAACAGCCTGGAGTTGATTAAGTTGACCAAATCGAATTCGGTCCAGCTTTACATGAAACCGGCTTAACAACTTACGCTTTTCCTCGGGTGACACATTTGTAGGAACAAATTAAATGTTTTGTTATTTTTCAATGAAATACTTATTGAAAAAGTGGACATTTTTATAGATCTTTTGTAGGAATGAATGGCAAGTTTAGTTTCCAATTAATCTTAAAATACGTAAAAATTCTAAATTGTAATAAAAAATTTGTTTTGGTGTAAACCAAGGGTTGCTAGGCCAATTTGCCCGGAGTCATGTTGTGTGCGACATCAGGAAGTGAACAATTTGATATTTCTTCACGTTACAATTTTCAACAAGATTTATTGAACAAAGGAAAAAACACAAAACTGTATCAGATAACGAAGGAAGATTTTTCCCAGTAACGTATGGCAGGAATTGATATTTAACGGCACATAACGATGTTTTGAAATGTAATACTTTCGACCAAAATTTAATACTTTCTGTAACATCTTCACTTAAATATAAACGTAAATTTCTCTTAGACCTCTGAGATATAGAATGACAAAAGTTTATGTATTTCCCTCGAGATTCCTGTTGAAAAGCCGTTTTAGTGTCCATGATTCTATCTTGGAATTTGAAATGCGAACAAATTATATTTCATTTAAATGTTAGATAAAATTATGTTTCAATTCAAATAATAAGTAATTTATGTAAATAAATAGAACTTCACTCTTCAATTTAATTTATGAAGGAACTATACAATATTTAATATATAGCAATTTCTAAGAGAATTAAATTTTGGTATTTTATAATTTTCTAATAAAATAAAACATTTTTGAGTACTTATTCCTTCTTCTGTGGAGACGTTTGATTTTAGCATTGTATTGAAAAAATTATTGTTTGTGGGGTAATCACCCAGCGGGCCCGGGTTCAACTCCCAGCGAGGGGACAAAAAAAGTTTATTCGCTTCCGTGGTCTCCAAATTACGGTGTTTAGAAAAGTTATGTTTAGGAATTCCACCTGCATGGAAAATAAAAAGCTAAAGTCTTTTAGGCGTCAGTGTCAGATAATTGATGATCTACTTCTAATAAAAGCAATACAATATTAGTTATTTATCAAATGGTATTGTTGAAAGCATTTTCACTATAAAAATGAGGAAAAACTGGAAAAATTAAATATAATTATTCTTACAAAGAAGAAAGTTGGATTACAATTTTAATTTTATATCTTTATTTATTTTGGGGAATATTTGATTTTCAAATGATGGACTATTTTAATCTTTCTGTATATATGTTTTATTTCTAAATATTTTAGGATTAGCATGAAACAATTTACAAAATAATAAAATTTATCTGACGAGCATGAAAAACATGAATATGATACACATAGTTTAATTTAAAATAAAAAATATAATTCAATGGGGATTTAAAAATATCAAGTGTTCATAAAGTCTTGCCCATCTCTTTTCTGTAACAATTTTTCCGGAAACCATTAAAGCCACACGCATCTTCCACTTCTTGTTTTAAAGTAAATTTAATATATTTCATTTTCATTAAGTTCGTAATACATAAACTCAGCTGATTGACAACAACGCAGTTTATTTACAATGAAGTACGAAAACAAGTGAGGAATTGTGAGCTAGCAAGAGAAGTGACAGTGTGTCCGATGGATCCACGAAACTCACTTCCATATTATACGATCCAAAGGCATACTTCTTATGTGATCGTCTAAAATAATGCACATATTGTAAACATCATCAAGAGGTCATAAGATTGAAAGAAGTATTGTTGTGAAAGAAGTATTGTGTGCCACCACAAAAAATAAAACGATAGTTTCCTTTTTATGTGGTGCCACTTAGGGAACGTTATAAACAAACCTCTACGAACTAAAAAGTTGCCTAGGGGTATATGATTTAAAAATAACCCGAGGTGCACATATAGATGTGTATTGAGGGTATACGTAGCTGCAAAAAAAAGCTTAAGAGGTCGCTTGTAAAATAATACGTTTTCCTGCCATAGTTTTTTTCATACTATTCGCGGTTCTCTATTAAGGCAAGACTTAGTGAACAATTGATGTACCGGGTGTGCCTGAACTATCTACTGACCTTTTAAGATCGGTATTCCTGACCTAAAGACAAGCGAAAATATTATATTTAAGACTTCAAAAACTCCACAATTAACCATACAGTGGCCATTTTGTTGTTATATACCTTTAAAGAATAATTTTTTATCCGTTCGTTGTAATACTGTAAGTTGAAATTAACAAAACAAGGTGCTCAAATAAATAGTAAAAACAGTAACAAATCTATAAATAATTTAAATTAGATGCCAATCTTAACGGAAAAAATCCATGTAATATGAAAAACTGATAACAAAAGACATAAAGAAGACAATAATCTACAAAGCTAACAAAGTACACATTTTAACAAACGAAAATAAATAATTTCCATGAAACACAGGTGAGTTTTGGTGTTGGTCGTTTTTGTATCATGAAAATTGAATGTTTTAACACACACACAATTAGGAAAATAAGCAATATAAAACATATACAGTATAATTACCAATATATAATATGTACTTTTCAATATTATTATTGTGCCTCAATAAATAAAATTCTGAAAACTCATCACTGAATATAAGATCTATCAAAAAAGCCAATCCGTTAATCCACCAACCCATAGACGGTCAACAAAAACAAAAAAATCACACTAAAACAAAAAAACACGAAAACACACGAACAAAAAATCTAAATACCCCCCGTCACAGCAGACCTGCGTACTCAGCGAATTTCTAAATTAGTAATATTAATTTTGACCAGATAAACCTGTTAACCAAATATCATCACAGCTCATAAATAAGGAAATAAATGTCTATTCTCCTTATCATAAATATAGGGAAAGATTATGCAGGTATGCTGCCATGGGGAACATTAAAAGTAGGTTTTTAGCATAAAAAAATTATTTCGGATATATGAAGCCATATACTAAGTTTCATCAATATCTGTCCATTGCTAAAAGAGTTTGCCTATTCTCCATATGATTAACATGGGAAAAGAGGTTTGCTGTCATGATAAGCCCAAAAAATCAAGATTTTTTACCATAAATGGATGAATCTCAACAGAATGAATCTGAATACCAAGTTTCGTAAAAAAATATTGGTTAATAAGTGAAATATTAACACATCCTTATTCTCCATAAAATTAACATTGGAGCACCAAAATACAATGTACTGTCTTTAGACTTTTTAATATATCGGTAACCAATAGAGATAGAGCAAAGCTTCATGATACTAAATTGTGTGTTATTTTTAGCTAAATCCAATAATCAAAATCAAAATATTAAATTTTAAAAAATTACAAAAAAGTAACATGGTCCCGGGTTTAGGTTTTACCATGGGACCTACGGTAATAGCTTGTTCCCTATGGGAAATTCGCTAAAATGATAAAACACGAACAAAAAAACAAAAAACACACGAAAACATGAAAAGACGCCCTTTAAAAAACAGATTACATTATTCATACAGAATTGACATGATATTGCTTATTCTAAATCAACTGTAGTCCCCAGAGATGAAGCCTTTATAACCAACTAGATGACATCCTATCAAAAATAACGGGGATATTCAAAATTTACTATTTATAAAAATATTTTATAAGATTTATTTGTCACAGAGCTTTCTTAAAGTATTGACCGTATTTATTTTAGCCTTCAACTTGGTTTATACCACACACCTTAGCAATGCTTAGTTGCATTAGTAAGAACAGTAAACATTTAAATTTAATTAAGTATAAACGCCTATATAAAATTGTTAACTCGTCACAGAAGACTTGCTTACTCAATGAATAACCAATTGAATTAAAAAATATATATATATATATATATATATATATATATATATATATATATATATATATATATTAGTATGTAGGTTTGTTTGCCGCCATGTAGAGGTTGTAAGCAAATTTAAGATTAAATCTTATAAGTAGGCTATATGCTAAATTTTAAAAGTGAGGTAACTTAATTAGTGAGAATATGGGTTTTGTTTATTTCCAATGAAAACAACATGGAAAACATAGATTATCACTAACTCGAATTTCTTAGTATTATATGGATCATTTGGAGCCTTAAACAAATCGATAAAATAACGTCCTAGATTAATTTAAATGAGGTTTAATTTTTATTTTATTTTATGGAGTTAAAAGGCATTTTCTAAGAGATTCCATATTTTGTCTACCATCTTAGGGGCAATAGTAATCTATTAACATACAAAACCATGACCCGTTCAGTTGTTTTTCTCTAGACACTTAAAGGCACTAGACTCTTTTACTTTATATTATGTTACTAAACAAAACAAAATTTATTGTACTTAAAGGAAGAAGTACTATTAAAAGTATATTAAGACAATTATCCAATAATATAAAAATATATGACACATGCTTTAATTAGACTTTTTCCGTATGATAATAAAAACTCAAATTATTATGTATCAAATCAATTTTAAAATTATTTATATAGTTTAGTATATAAGTCAAAATACACGGGAACAAAAATGTTGAATCATGGCTCAATTAAAATTTGTTTGTTTTATTAAGTAAATTAATAAGACTTATATCTCATAATTTCTTACTCCTATAAAATAGCAATTACATATTTCAAAAGTGAAGTTTCTTTTACAAGTTAAGAAATTTCAAGTGTGGTAATTTCTATTTGTTATATCATCATTTATATATGCAAGTTCCTGGTTATACGATGCACGTTGAAATTTTGAAAATACCTAGTTATGGAAATATCATTGGTGAATCAACGAATGACTTTTAGCAACATAAACTTCCCTTAATATTCGTAGAGGAGGATTGAAAAATAAAACTGAATGTATAATTCTAGATGAAAAAAATCAAATATGTAAGTCATAGAAAATAAGCGCATTGGTAATGTAACTTCATCTTATGCGTGCTAACAGAAACACGATTATTTATATTTGCTTATATGTTTGTTAAAACAAATTTATCCTTAATACTACTTAAATAATAAATTTGACTTTATAAAATTCTGTAAAATGGTATTTGGTTATGTTAAGTAATTTTATTGCAAATAAAAATGTATATGACATTCATTAAAATAACTAATGTTAAACCACTTAGGCCAAACTAACAAGTTTAATGGACGGTCATAATGTGCTTGCATTTAGTGTATGTGATCGTAAGTCGTCCACTTCGCATCGCTGAACGTTATTGTGCCATTTGTCTCAGTCAGCAGAACCATTTATCCAGAATGGACCCATTTTTAAGGTCCCTGATATTCAAAGTGATTTTACCAAAAGATCAATTTGTAAGTTTGCTTCCCGAAACAAGTAGACATGAATGAATTACAATGTAACAAAGCCAGTATTGTAAAAATTAACTTAAAGGGAGGTTGACTATAGGAAAACAGCAACGTTTGAGCAGTATTGTAGGGACACAGAAATAATTTACGCCGTTAGCTGAGGCACTTAACAATCAATGAAAATCAACTCTCCCTGTATAAACTGACTTCATCACTTGTATTGCTTTAATTGCTTAAAATTTAAACCGGTATGAAAAAGCAACGTTATTTCGTTCAAATAAACGTAAACAAAACTTATCGTAATTTATTTCAAAGAAATCTAATAATTGACAATGACAAAATTAATTCATAAACCCCTGTACGTATGTTATATCAAAGTTGCCACCAATACACAAGACTGCAAAAGCAAAGTGATTTATAAGGTTCATTTTGGATTATTATTTATTGTATACTAATACCGATAAAGCACCACCCGATGGTAAAAACTTATTTCATTACATGTTTTGTATTCTGGTAACTAAAATCCTTTCATTAAAAAAAACATTGATTTTTAATATGTTTAAAAGAATCATTTATTTAATTCAAACAGCACATTTAAATGGCATAAAAAAATTACCCCAAATCATCCAAATATTCAACCGAACTTTAAATAAAGGCTACAAAATATCACAGAAAAAAATCACAGAGTGTAAAAAGCTAAATATGTTATTTTATTGTGAACTTATCTGAATTTTTTATCTTACTTATTGCATTACATGTTCATTTTAGTATCAGCGTTACACCATTGACCATAGACGGTGGGACCGAAGGCCGGATATGAACGGCCAACACATCGGTCAACGTGGGCGCAGCCGCTCGCGCCAACAATGGATCAGCTGGAGCCCCGACATAATACTCATGCCTTCGGCGATTACTTCTTATATTATTTCCAATACACTGAATAAAAATCCATTCAAATTAATGAACAAATGTATTAATAACGTTTGATTATGGTAGTATATTATATTTCAAAGCTTGTATCGTAATGAAAACATGATGTCTGTGTATTGGGGCAGTGATAAAGATATGGGTTGTTTTAATTATATGTTTATCATATTTTATTAATTTTAAAAGAGAGGTTACAAAACAAATTTTTGGGCCACTTCAACTTTATAACTAGACTACCTGTTTCCCGTCACGGCTTCGCCCGTGATTGAATTTATTTTTTAGGTAATAAATTATATTTAAAGAGCAACAAAATCTTCTTCCTTAAGTATGAAATTGGGACAGTAAATTAGTGTGAGTTGAGCTCGGAAGGAATTTTGCAAACCCTTTTTTAAATGAGAACCAATGAGCAAATAAGAACGACCATGTCAAATTTCAACCCTCAGTCCTACAGTCATTTTAAAATCATATGGGACGGAGCCCTAAAGATCATCAAAAACTATATTTGCAAAACTGTTTCTTAGTAAACACCTATTATCAAAACGGAACATAAATGTTTAATTTCAACATCGTAGGATCTGTGGTAATTTTGAAGATTGATCGGAAGGAGCCCAGGATTAGTCTTGACAGAGCCCCAAAGAACATCGAAAACTATATTTGCAAAACCGTTTCTAAGTGAGCACCTATTAGCAAAACGGAACATCCACGTCAAATTTTAATCCCTTAGAATCTATGGTAATTTTGAGGTTGTGTGGGTTTTGCTAAATTGTTTCTTAGTGAGCAACTATGAGCAAACGTCCATGACAAATTTCAAACCCATGGGGCCTAGAGTAATTTACAAGATCTGTGGGGCGGAGCCCTTAAGAATTTCAAAATATATATTTGAAAAACCTTTTATTAGTGCTAAGCAACCTACCTATGAGCTAAGAGAAACGTCCTTGTCAAATTTAAATCCCGGAGGCCCTAAATTAATTTTGAAGTCCTGTGGGGCAGAGCCCTAAATAACTTCGAAAACTATATTTGCAAAACCGTTTCTTAGTGAGCACCCATGATCAAAGAGGAACGTCCATACCGGTATTAAATTTCAATCCCCCGGAGGCCCTAAAGTAATTTTGAAATCCAGTGGGCTGGAGCCCTAAAGAGCTTTAAAAACGATATTTGCAAACTCCTTTCTTAGTGAGTACCCATGAGCAAAGGGAATCCTCCATCGTATTTCAACCCCGTGGGCCGTAGAGTAATTAATTTTGAAATCCAGTGGGCCGGAACCCTAAAGTGCTTCAAAAGCTATATTACTGTAAAACCGTTTGTTAATACCTATGAGCAGTAAAAAAGTATATAGTAATTTAAATAGGATATCAAGTAAACTTCACTTAATACAATCAAAGTACACCGCACTAAAAATAATTATACATCACTATATCAAAACATAAATCTTGATAAAGAGAAAAAACATAAACATAAACATTATATCTCACATCTGGTTACTTCTATGGTTATAAGCATTCCCTTGAATGAATCATCATGTGGCAGATGTAAAAAAACCTAATTCAATTCTCATAATCATACGTTAGAATACAAAAAATGTTGTTTCCATAAGAATAACTTTGAGGACGTCTAGGGCCTAGCCCTTTGTGAATATTGATATGAAAATAGTCAGGTTTTCTCATTTCAAGCCTAAAGAATGAGTATACCAAATTTCAGCATTCTAGCTAGTTGGGAAATTGGAGAATTAGTGATGAGTGAGTCAGTGAGTAAGGGCTTTCCATTTTATATATTTAGATACTGTAGTTACAAGCTTAAAAAAATTAACTCTTACCGCCAGTACTTTTATTTATTGTGTAAAGTAAATCCTTAACATTTAGAATACATATGCGCTGTATGTTCCCGTGTACTTCTATTTCAATGACCAGTATTCAGGTAGAATGCTCCTAAGCTAAATGCTTACTTGAAATGCTAAATTGAAATCTTGTGAGATCGCCATCCCACTTTGATATCAATCAGTTCGATACATTGTTGTTCAAGATAAACAATTAATACGCAGATTTCTTCCGTCCAAGCAGCCTACGTGATTGAATCATGATGAGAAGCGACTGCAGTTACGTAGAGAATAAAAAAAAATAATAAAAACTAATAAAATTTTCTTTTGTTCTTAAGCTAAATAATGGCTTAAGTTTTAAGATAAAATAATTTTGCTAGAAAACAGAACTAGCACCTTAGTAAATATAAGTTCTTTTTTCTACACTAACTTTTATTTGTTTAAATAATGGGCAATTGTCGATAGCCACGTTGGAGGTTTCAATTGTCCAATTATATTCCACCTTTGAAAAAAAAAAAAAAAACATTCCAAAAATATGCATTTGTTTTTATAAAATCATTTAAACCGATTGTACTGTGTAATAATCGTCTCTTGAACATGAAGACTATCTTTAAAGTTTCAATTAGAAGTATGAAAGCCACAGGGTAAATTTAACTTTAGGAAAAAAAATTGAAAGAAATACTCCTATGAACAAAGGTTTTTTTTAGAATAGAAGGTGGTTTAACTGTGAGAACTGCATGAAATAAACAATGAATCTTTTAATTTGGAACATCGAAGTGTCCCGTTTCTTTAGTTGTGAACATTCCTTTAGAGAAAAGATAACTGTTTCTACATAAAAACCTTTATGATGCAAGAGGGCCCTCTTCGCTTTCCCTATTTTACTCGGACATATTATCATCAGTATCATGGTGAAACTTAAAACGATTGAAATGACAGTAATGGAAGTACTACTGTCATTTCAATCGTTTTATGTGTAATATTTTATTCCTTACAAACCAACTATGGTAGATTATAATAGAACTAATATTCATATTATAATCAACTTATCCTGTGAAAAAGAAAATTCAAATAGAAAATAATATCATTATTTTCTATAAGTGTATTCTATCCTTAATTTGGTACACTGCATATGGGAAACTCTCCACACACAGTGACAACTTTTAATCAAGATTAATTGTAACTCCTTAAGAGTGTATTAAGGTAGGCCTATAAGGAATTATTTACAAAGAGAGTATTAAAGTCCGATTGCTATCCCTTGTCATTGAAAATGTGCAAAGCCAACGTTGTTGAAAGAGTGTGAATCCGGAATTTTCTGCTTGTGAAAAGACTCGGAAGTCATTGTTGTTAGGATTAGTGCAAGAATAAAATAAATCCTCTAGTTCCACATTTCTATTTAGAGCTGGAAATAAGCAGTACACAAATGTATCAAAGCTGACAAATTCCATTGTGTCTGTTTTATCAGACTTATTTCTTCGGTGTAATGTTCCTTTTTTTAATTTTAGAATAATCATAAAAATTAGGTTTCTTTATTTTATTTTGAGTGTTTTTACGCCAGTGGCATTTTTAACGTTTCTGTGTGGAATATTCAAACCCCGATCTTGTTACTATCTAACCTCTACCTGTTGTTATACAGCATCATTAAACAATCAATAAAATCAGCATCAATAAAATAGCAAAATGGCAATGGCATTTGGGTCCGGAATCGAACATTTGCAAATTTTCTCAGGATCAAACCGGCAACCTTTGAATTGCAAAGGCGTGCACTATAACCCCTCAGCTACCCAGCCAGTTATTTTTGGAACTATAAACTATTTGTGGAACTATATAATTGTTAAAATACACTAATTTCATTGAAAAACTATTAATAATAAAAATGTATTAGACTAAAATATCTTTTATGATAAGAAAATATATTTTAGTAGCATAAAACTAGATAAGTGTAGGCCTGCTAAAATTTACTATTTAAGTAATTATAAGGTTTATTAATTTGTTACCTACTCTAAATTTAGTTTTTAAAGATTAATAAACTATTTACTAATTGTTTGGTTCAGTTTTATTTGCTTTTTTATCCTTATATTTATTGAGTTAGAGTATCTCGCCTTTATGTTTTATGTGTAAAAAATTTCAAATTTAAAAGTTCAATTTACAGTTGTTTTACGAAGCTATTTTCACCTACTAAAATAGCTATTTGTGTAATAAGAGCGTAAAGTACGTCATTGCTACTCGAGAATTGTAGATGCAATTTGTAGATGCAAATTGTAGAAACAATTTGAGAGCGGCAATGACTGTTTGCGCTCGTGATACACACAAGATTTTTCCTACCAACATAATTGTTACATATTACATGTTTTATTGTACACAAAATGTCATTTAGATTATTTTTTATTTTTTTCTGTCGGAACATAATGTAAACTATCAAACATAACCTCAAACTAAAAAAAGAAGCAATTACTAAACGACAACAATGAATAACAGCTGTAACATGGTTTGTAATAACAGCTGATTTAAAATTGCAGTTTGATCTAGCGTGCGGTAAAGAATCATTGCCGCTCTAGAGCGGGAAAGAAACGGAAACCGGAAATGAACTGTTTTGCATAGGGGTTACAGGTGTGGCAATGCAATTATTTCCATGCAGTGGTAGGAAAACGATTTTTTCCTACCACTGCAAGGAAATAATATTATTGCCACACCTGTAACCCCTATGCAAAACAGTTCATTTCTGATTTCCGTTTCTTTCCCGCTCTAGAGTGCAATGTTCTTTACCGCACACTAGATCAACCAGAATTTTTAAGTCAGCTGTTATTACAAACCATGAAACAGCTGTTGTTCATTGTTGTTGTTTAGTAATTGCTTCTTTTTTAGTTTGAGGTTATGTTTGATAGTTAACAGCGTGTTCCAACAGAAACAAATATAAAAATTTAAATGACATGTTGTATACAATAAAACATGTAATCTGTAGCAACTATGTTGGTAGGAAATACTTGTGTGTATTACGAGCGCAAATAGTCATTGCCGCTCTCGAATTGTTTGACCGCACTCAATTGACGCTTCGTGGGGCCATCTACAATTCTCTAGTGGCAATGACGTACTTTACGCTCTTATTACACAAATAGATATTGTAGTATTTATTAGTAAAATTCGCCTCATATAGTTTTACCTCCACCTATTGATGCGGTTGTTGGCCGATTAAAAAAAATCAATTTCGAATAATAATAAAATAAGAGATAATTTGTATTTGAATTATTATTAAATCATTATATTTAATGAGAAAAATATCAAGGGCCTATTTAGTACGGAAATATAAAAATTTTATGAATCACTAATAAAAAAATTATAAGTCAATAACATATAGTTATTTTAATTAAACTATTATTAAAAATAATGGTAATATAAATTTATTCTAAAGGAGTTTTATAATGAAAGATAACTTAATTAATGATGTGGAAGACCATTTAGCACGAGGGAAAAAATAGTAAAAGTATTTTATTCTTAACAAATTAATCTATTTATTCATATGCAATGCTAATAGTTTATTATCTACAAGTAATACTTATTAGTATGATCACTAAAACAGACCAGGAATGTAAAAAACTCTATATCCGTTCTATTTGTAATTAGTTCGTGTTTAACTATTTGAGGTAGTATATTACCATTGACTATGTACACTAACGTGAATAGACCTCTCATCCAATGCATTTAGTTTGAGGCAAAAATTTGGAAGTTCGGTGGACGCCGCACCAGAGTCGCCGCCATCGATGTTGTTATTATTCAGCTGAATTTACAGTGCTGCCAAAAGTTTTACCAAAACATAAACATAACTTTCAGTTATAAAATGTTTCATCCTTGGTTTAGAAGAGTGGTAATACTGATTTATCTACCATATGTTACGTGTACTTCGATGGACGCCGCACGAGATCGCACCACCGTCAATATGCTTCACACACGCCTATGCTATGAGAAGTCTACTCACGTAGTGTACAAAGTCAATGATATTACCTACCCGTATACTCAAAGCCGTAGCCAGAAAAAAATTTGGGGGGGGGGGGGTTTGAGCTCACGGTTACAGGAATTAACTTCCAAACATTCATGTTAACACAATTCTTAATATAATAGTAGTTTTGTAATTAATAAAAAAACCCGTTATCGTCAGCTCTCGACACAATAAATATGATAGTATCGATATATATCACTTGCTATAAACATAATTTCACTCAGTCCTTATAGTCTATAATAATCATTTAGTTCATAAAAATGAAAATCTAAAGTATCTTTCGGGGGAGTTCCTGTCTTTGAATGGACATCAGTGCTAAGCCACTCATCACTCGCTTGACGGCTTTTGGCTTTTACCCCTAGAATATTTATAGTAAGAAATATTCAGTTATCTTGCCCAAGGAGGTTATATTTTAATACTGGAGACAGCACACTAATTGCCACTAATTGCTCTGGAGTACCAAATTGAACTACCTGTCGAAATTAACGAGTCAGACAAGGGAGTCAAACGAATTGTGAATAAATTCTTTTATTTTACTTTATCAGTCTCTAATAATTTACCTGTACAGTACTTCTAATTTCTAAGTTAGTTGCACATAATAACAGAACAAAGAATTTAAGTCCACTTTTTACTGCAGGAATGTCAATTAATTAATTGTATACGGAATACTAAACTATTTTATTATATAAACTAAAGACATAAAAAAAGAATTAAGGCATTTAAGACCTGAAAAAAACGAGAAACAAGTATGGACCACTGTTTGCGAGTTGTATCGAGAAACTTCGAAACTCTAACAGAAGATAATCCTTCTTTACTTTTGTAGTTTTCAACTCTTTTATACCTCTAAGCCCATTTAAAAATTTACGTTTTAGAGGCAATGGACACGTAGTAAATTATGAGCTTACATTCATGTTATTAATGCAATTTCGTTGTCTTTGTTTCAAATAATTTCTAAGTAAGTTAATATTTTCTGTTATTTATTATGAATTGCTATTAAAATATTTCTAGAACTGTCTATCAAAACAGATTTAAAGAGAACAGACCATAATTTCAAGGTATAATTAACATACTTTTCTTAGATTCGACCCTCAGTGGTCGGTAAAATCCAGTAATAGGCGATGCTTTCTTTCGTATGAATTACAAGCTTTTATAGTGTAAACACTACTGTATTAACAAACCAATTAGATAGTTGGCCTAATTGCTTTATTATTAGAATTGAAATCATCACCAGGGAACTAGGCAGCCGGGTCAGCACGCCTAATATAGTACAATTAAAAACCGAAATAACAATAATGAATTCACTGGGGGGCCACCAACTGGTCAATTTTCCAACCGGTCAACGTTGCATCCGGTCAACGATTTTAAATAAACGGAATTATATTAAAGTTTCGACCAGTCAACGTTCGAACCGGTCAACGCCCCTACTCCGACGCCCGCTACCCCTCTCGCGCCGGGCGGCGTGACAATAAAGCGCATACAGTCCGACCATCAGAGGACCCTGGCGGAGACCTCCCCAAGCTACTACAGCCTTTTACTGGACAGAACGTTGTTCGCCACTTAATTAATTTCGCCGCGAATGCAATCGCGCTGCAATTCAGAGTTTGTCATGAATCATATGCTACTGTACTTATTAAAATTTATAGCTGTAATTTGATTTGACAGCTTCATATTGTACTTTGTAATTAATTAATAAAATCCATTTTGAATGCACATAAAGCCTTTATTGATTAGTCAACTGCCAAAAAGGAGCATGCTTAGGGGCCTAATCAATGGCCTAGTCGAATCTAAATCTGAAAAAGATATGTGTAATATTTATAACCATCCAGTTTTTTGTAGTATTTACCACCATAAAATAGCGCAGCACAACTGAGGGATCCCTTGGACAGGTTGCGTCTTTTATGGGGTTGGTGACTCATGCTTCTGTTTCGCTGGAAAAATTCAAGAGGCTCAGGTGAGACTAGCGCTAGTTCCGCTAGGGCCGATGGTGGCATTTTGAATTCATATGTTTGGTGTAAATAAATATTCATAAATGGTTATTTAAAATTCTAAGCTATAGTAAGGTTTACGAAAATAGTAAAATAGATATTTCAACTGCTGAGCCCCTCTTCACACCCCTCACCCTACAATGTTATCAGTTGTGATGTTTACTCTGTGCAATATTATATAAAAGTACCAGGTTAACCGGGCCTTGCTCGTTGGTTTTAATTTAGTTTTGATAAATAGTGTCATGGTAATAAAGCTATTAAATTTCTATTAACAACCAACTATAGCTCCTCACCTTAAAAAGCTGTTTCAAAATGACTGCTTAACATTACTGTTCCTTTATCTTTGAAAAATTTTCCTTGCTATTTCGCTATCAAAATAGCAACCTATAAGACCAATGCTAAAAATTACGATTTTTAAACTTAAATTTAGAACAAATTTTATTTTTCCTGGAATTGAGGTTGTTTATAAACTTATTTTTGGGATAAAACACTCCAAATGCAATGTCTAAGCAAAATCTACCCGCTAGATTTCGAGATCGTGGAACACACATCCCCTCAGACATTGCTCGTATTATAGTATAGGATATACTTTGGTATATTTGGCCACAATGCATCAACTCTAATCATATTATTTTTGTGACCCTTGCTATCCTATACGAGGAGTGTCTGTAGAGTGTGTATTTACCACGATATCAAAATATGGCGGGTAGATTTGCCTTAAAATTTGAATTTTGGACAGTTTTTGCCCATATATAAGTTTAGAAACAGCCCCCCTCCCAAGAAAAATAAAAAATAGTGTAAAATTAAGTTTTAAAATTGTAATTTTAACATTGGTCTTGTAGATTTATAATCTGATAACAAAATAACAACGAAATAAAATACCATTACTTTTAAGCATTCTTTTTAAACAACTGCTATAGTTGCTTGTTCGTGTAAACTAATGATGCCTGTTCGTGTAAATCGAAAGATTGCCATAATACTTAAAAAAAGTAAAATTAAAGCAAACTAGCAAGGCTTGGTCTAACCGGGACTAATCATATAATCAAAACAATAATCTATTTGTGAACAAACTTTTTTATTAAAAATGGAAGTTCTTATGGATAATGATTTACGACACTTAAATCTATATATAAAACGAATAGCGTATAATGTATGAATAGCGGAAGGGGTCGGAATAGCGTTTAATTAGGTAGCCTACTTTCTTTAATTTTTATACTCAAAACTACACTGGTAACAATTTTAACTGCTGATATGTATAGCTTTATAAACTATGTTTAAATGCGAAATAAAAGAATCGAATAAATTATCTTTTAATTTAAAATGTGATCAGAGTATGCTGACATACGCATTCAAACCAATTGAAGATCATTTGAAGATTTCCTGGATCAATTGAAGATTATGCCTCTAGTTTTCATAGATCATTTAAATAATGTATATATACATAAACATTAAACAGTTAAGAAGAAGGTGCTTTTCATGACAATGAAAATCTCCGACCTGCAGCGCGGTTGCATTAACGGCGAAATTAATTAAGTGGCGAACAACGTTGTGTCCAGTAAAAGGCTGTAGTAACTTGGGGAGGTCTCCGCCAGGGTCCTCTGGATGGTCGGACTGTATGCGCTTTATTGTCACACCGCCCGGCGCGAGAGGGGTAGCGGGCGTCGGAAGTAGTGCAAAAGTAAGGCTGCTGGCTCACTTCAAGGTCACCTGAGCGATGACGTCATCGAGGTCAATGACCCCACCGATGACGTCATCGATGACGCAATCGATGACGTCATCACCAATGACGTCACATCCATGACGTCACACCCATGACGTCACAGAAATGACGTGCGGATGACGTCATCACCCCTTACATCACCAAAATGACGTCATCGATGTCACAAAGGTCAAGGTCACGCCGAAACCTAAAATTTTTCGGCACTTTTGCGGTTTCTCGCACTACGCTCCGAATTTTAATCCGGTTCCCATGACCTTGACGACTTGGAGCGAATTTGCGATGAGAAACAGCAAAAGTGCCGAGGAAACTTGAAGTTTGCAACGTGACTCTGCCTAAACCGTCATGTGACACCGCTCGGGTGACCTTGAACTAGCCCAGCTGCCTTACTTTAGACCAGTACTACAACCGCGATGTGCACCCTACGACAGACACCGAGCGACTGACTGTCCGGCCCCGCGCACTCTAGGTATATGGGAAGTGGTGGGTGAAATTGTGATAACCTTGGGAAACTTGAAAATGTCAAGCCGGGTAGCACCGTTTCGGTGCTACCTTAAAGTTACATGCTAAAGTGTGATGACCTTGAGTTAAAACATAGAAATACTACAAGTTGATACCGTCCCAGAGTTAAAGTGTGATGACCTTGAGTCAAAACACAGAAATAATACAAGTTGATGCAGTCTCAGAGTTAAAGTGTGGTGACCTTGAGCTAAAATACTGAAGTACTACAAGTCGATATTGCCCCAGAGTTAAAGTGTGATGACCTTGAGTCAAAACATAGAAATACTACAAGTTGATACCATCCCAGAGTTTAAGTGAGATGACCTTGAGTCAAAACACAGAAATAATACAAGTTGATGCAGTCCCAGAGTTAAAGTGTGATGACCTTGAAGTTGTAGAAGTGTGGTGACTTTGAACTACCCCAAATTGTCAGGAATTGGAGTAGCAACCGCGATGTGCACCCTACGACGGACACCGAGCGACTGACTGTCCAGCCCTGCGCACTCTAGGTATATGGGAAGTGGTGGGGGAAATCTCAAGGTCATCCAAATTGGGTTTTAAAAAAATAAGAAACTCTAAACCTCATGCTCCTCTTCTTCCCTTTAAACCTCATTTGTAGTATATATGGTTGACGATGGTAAATTTGACAAATACTCCAGTGATTGTTGATCGTCTTGCTGCAGTATAACTTCAGACCAATCATAATCTAAAGTGACCTTGAGCTTTATTCCCGGGTTGTCGAGGAGAATAGACTTCATCCAATCGCAGATGGTTTCTAAATAATGCACGTTGTCGATTGTCAATTTCCAATTCGTATTGGGTACATCTTCGGTGGAAGACATGGCATTGCAAGCAGGTGTGTCCGCCATGGTTGTTGGAGGAGGAATGATGCTTGGTGCAGCGAGCAATGCTGGTATTACAGAGTAGTGGGGGAAATTTCAAGGTCATCCAAATGGAGTTTTTTAAAAAAGGAAACTTTTTCTATTTACTTATAACATAACCACTTAAAACTAAAAGGATTGGGATCAACAGTACGTTTAATCACCATATTCGTTATATTCTTCCTGTTTCTCAGTTTTCACCTCCGCCCGGATAGTACCTCCACTCTTTAGCTCCTTTTCGGCTTCTTCTAGTTGCTGGGTAATCGCCATCTGACATTGAAGTTCAAAATCATCACGCGGCACAGATCCGCAAATATCCATCTGAGCCAACCAGAGCTGCCTGAGGTTCTTTTCCTTTTCCTCGACAGCTTCGACGGCTGCATGTAATTCCTTTTCTGTAATAGAGGAGTCCCACAATTGTTGATCATCGGTTTTGTTGACAACCTCCTTTTCAGACTCCTTGTACAAATTGTTCAGCTCCTGCTGAGTCTTAATGGTTACCTCCTCGTAACTAGCACAACTTACATTGAGAGACATCTTGATGTTGTACGGTTGACCGTTGGAGTTGAAATGAGGCTGAGGCACAGCGCTTGGGGGTACTATGAAAAAGTGGTGGGGGAAGTTTCAAGGTCATCCAAATTGTGTTTTAAAAAATCCTATCTTGTTACTGAGCACATATGTCAGTAACAAGATAGGTGTTTTTTTCTCTTTTACATCTTTAATATAACAAATAAATAAACATATTCTACAATGGCAAGAAGAAGGAAGACAACTGCTAGTCAGCTGAAATAATCCAAAGTCTGGCTCGCTTCAGTCTTCATGGACGCCGGTGATGAAGTCGCTGGAGAAGAGTAATGTTCAGACTCTTCTTTTGGGTGTCGGAGATTGCGTATATTGCAAGCGTAGACTTGCACATTTATACGGTAGCCTCGCGCCACCATCAGCTGCAACTCCTTGTACAAGTCGTTTAGCTCCTGCTGAGTCTTAATGGTTACCTCCTCGTAACTAGCACAACTTACATTGAGAGACATCTTGATGTTGTACGGTTGACCGTCGGAGTTGAAATGAAGCTGAGGCACAGCGCTTGGGGGTACTATAAAAAGTGGTGGGGGTATTTGCATCGAAGCAGGTTTAACCTTTAGCTTGGTGGTGGGGGTAACTGTGAAATGCAAAGGTCAAAGGTCAAGGTCACCCGCGAAGTTTAAAAAAAATGCAACATATCAATATGTGACAAACTTCACATATTGATATGTTGCATTTTTTGTCTTTTATGGTTTATTTATTTATAAAACATTACAATAACATATGTACAACAGTAAAATTAAAATCTAACACTGCTGCTTGTCGGCGATGTGGATGGTCAACTCGGTGGAATTGCTACCCGTGCAACCGTGGGAAACCAGGTAGAGACAGCCGGGTTGGATGGAGCGCAGATCCTCGTTCTGGAGGAGATGGACGAACCGTTTCGGCAGGTAGACTTGGAACTTGGGCTCATCCCCCGGAGTGAACGGTGCCTCGCTAAGACTGCAGCAAATGGCCTCTCCAACTGAAGTCTCCATCTTCTTCATGGCGTGGATAATGTAGTGCTTCTCGTCTTTAAGTTCGGAACACTTCTTGACGGGTAGTATGGTAGATTTGGAGTGAGCATTGAACTGCTCAACCAAAGTTTGCAGGAACTGGTGAGATGCCATGGTTGAGTTAAAGATTGTCTTCTTCTTCGTCTTCTTGCTGGGAGATGTTGTCGTCTCGGAATCTCGAGTAATACTCATGCCAGGTCCCGGTCTGCTCCTCACTTATATAACCCACGTCACCCCCACCACTCCCCACTCCCCCACTTTGAAGGTAAGATGCGAGTTTATAGGCGTTTTTTAAAGCGCAATGTCTATCTTTTTCATGTTCTGGACTTTTAGTACAAATACAAACATTTTCCATCGTATACTTGTAGTTTTTATCCAAGTCCACATCATTAACCGGAACATGAGTAAATTCTTCGATCCATCTCTTCTTTTCCAGTCCTTTTGTATAAATATTGGTAAACCTGTTTGAAAACTGATGCATGATGTTATATAAGTCCGTGTAACTTGCAAAACCATCATACCAATCGATATGATGGAAATATTTTGAAATCCACCTGTTGGTAGTAGCGGCTTTGCTAGTTAATGATGAATAAGAACATGGTGGTTTGAACAAAAATGTATATGGAACACTTGTATTGATATCGAAAAACACAAGTTCTTTTATGATAAATCTATCATCATTACCCCGAAACGCTTGGAACTCAATTATACCAGGTTTGGACTTTACTTGTTCTTCTTCCTTGTCCATTGCGAAGATCACTCGTCTGCTCATGACGAAGTCCAAAGGTCAACTGATTTCCACACCACGGTAGGTACGACTTTTATACCTGGCCGTACAGTTGTTGGCGCGTTGGTGTATATTTAACGTGGGCACCGTCCCCGGTAGGCCTAACCCCACAAAGTGTTTGATATTGTTTTAAAAACCAACCATTGTCATCTAAGTTTCCATCTTTACATTCTCCTTGTTTTCATTTTCATCACTAACACTTGATTCTTCTCCTCCTTCTTCCTCTTCTTCCTGTTTTACTGATTTCTTATGTAGTTGAGCGTATTTTTCCAACTGTCTCCACATTTGTACTTCATGAGGAACCCTATTAAATATAGAAGTATCCACAGGTCCGTACAATATAGGTGCGTCCGGTTGTTTGTCCAAAGTGTCTTCCAAATAATCTTTAATAATAGAACTTGAAAACACTAGTTGTCTCAAGTATCTTGTTATTGGTTCAGTTGCACAGGTTAGAATAAAAAACTCTTCTCGATTAAGTTGAATCTTGTTATCATGTCTTGTTGTGTCTCTAAACCGCAATTGATGGTCACCACGATTCTTTATAATATCAATTTCCACATTTGAATCCAAAAGTCCTACTCTTGTCTTTCTTCCATACATGTTACTAGTTAAATAGCATTCTAGCAGATGCAAGTGCTTCATAAAAGATTCCCAAGCACTATCGGTGAACAAAATCATTTTGGGTCCATGAGTCAAAATTACAGTAGGTGAATAATCCGTCGATTTCATAACACCGATTAAAACACTTTTGTCCAAACTGGATGAGATTGGATAAAATATTCGCAAGAATACCTCACTCAATATGTTAGGAGAAATATTATCTTCAGTATCCCTTTTCTTCTTCTGTGCATTCTTTCTTCTTTTACCTTTTTCCTCAACATTATTACTGCCGTGGAGTTGTCCGCAAGCGTTGTGTTCATCTCCCTCCGGTTGACCTTGAAGATCTAAAAAGTCGGATATCTCCTTCTCAATATCTACTACATTTTCTTGTGTACCACTAGGAGAAGCCATATTGAATAAGATGCTACCCATACAAGAACAGGCAACAAACTGATGAGGAGCGACATGAACACTCTGCTTTTATACTCGCGGAATGCATTGGAATGTAACAAAACCGGTTTTTTACAATACATTTTTAACAATTCCAGTTAAAGGTGTGTATGTTACGATTTTATCATGTAGAATTAAACAGTATGCAGTTGTATTAGCCGATATAGGCGCGTTGAATTCCATTTCTATTTTTATATCTACACTTGATGATTTTACCGATTCATTTTGTTTAGAACAATCGATTACAACTATAGGGTAACCATCTAAGTATTTTTCTGGTGATAGTAAAGGTGCATTCGTTTTACCATAATATGAACTTTGGAATCTTGCATACATATCGTACAATATGCTGTACTTTTTATTAGCGAATGACACATTTAAATTATCGTATGGAAAAAATTGTGAATTTAAATAAACTTTAATATTTTTCAAGTTGCAATGATCAAATTGGCCTGCATGTTTGGTGATGGTGTCTCTTCTGCCTGTTTGTAAACCAAATATAATATACCTGGCTCGTTCCACATAATTAGATGTTTTAACTGTCCAAGTGTGTCGATCCGTAGTTGGCAAGCTGGGATGTTCATGAAATTCCCAACTTCTAAAAGGAATTACAATATCACGATCAGCCTTTAACTTTCTTAATAGTAGCATTCTATGCTCGTCAGCTAATTTTACATGTGGAACTCTCCATACAATTTTGTCTAATGTTAATTTCCATTCTAAAGTTGCATCTGTTGTACCGTCTGGAGCTTTAATAATATCTTTATCGTTTGAAGATCTCAACAAAACTAATTCTTGTTTAACGTTTAATATTATTTTCCTATAATCTTCAGCAAAACCAAGCAACAAACGTAACGGAATATGAAAATCAAAATTTCCATTTGTATCTGGAGTGATTGTGTCTTTTGCAGGTAAAACCCATCCTGCAGGTTGTATTAAATTGGTTTCATTAGGTGATATAGATGTTAATCCCTTTAAAGTTGTTGCAATACCTACTTTTTTAGTAGAATCAACTGTTACACCTGATATTTCATATCTAATTTCATCAAACAGGAAAGCCATGGGATTATTTATAAATGGAACTGTTGTACCAGTAGTAGTACCGTCCTTTTTAGTAACTTTTCCTTCAATATACAAGTAACTTTCACATGGTAGTGTGTAAATGTCTTGATTTTGTATGGGAATACGAATTTCATCGTTATTGTTTAATTTTGATGAAGTGTAAGGGTTGTGGGTGTGATATTCTTTTTCCCATAGGGTTTCGTCGAATGTTGGACCCTGAGCTATATCCAGTATATCCATTATCGGTTACTTTTAATCCAATTCTCTCTAAGAAACGAATGTTCTCGCGTGTTAACTCCTCCACAGCTGAAGAGCTACTAATACGGATTCCCGTAGGTTGTTCGCTTTTAAATGTTAAACCCATGGTTTTGTATTAAAGTGTTGATTTTAAATGTAATCTAACCGTAATAGGCTCTTCTCGGAAATCTATCAAGTTACCGTCTTGATCCAATACGTTCAACACGATGTCTGAAATGAAAGTGGTGTTCAAAGGTAGATATACCAGGTTTTGCGGCTTTTCAACAATTTTAAATCCAGGTGGTACACTGGGGTAAAAAGTATGTATTATATGAGTATTTGCTCCATCTCTGTAAGCTCCTTGTATAATATTACAAGTTATGTCTATACTATTGACTTTTAATATTGTTACAGTTTGTTTACCGGAATGTGTTTTATTTGGTTCTAAAATCGCTCCATCTTTGGGAAATCCTAATAAATCACCAATTGAGTCTGACTTACTGAAATCTATATAATATTTTGAAGTAAGCTCAGCTTTCATTGTATTGTTATTACCTTTTAGCGTTATATTGTCTTTTCCCATTTTATTTTGCAAAAATTCATTAATATGATCAATTTCATAAGAACCTGTGGGTAGAGTGCAAACTTCCAAGTCTGTAAACTTCCCACTGGCATCTTTTCCTTTATAATAATGTAATAAGTTATTTTTACCTTCCGTAACATTGGGAATAGAGTTGTAAGTTGTAAAATCCAACAGTGCTGCCTCCCAAAATCTTCCTTTTTGCAAGCGTAACGCTGGAAAAAGGATACTTCGTAAAGTGGACGATTTTCCTGTTAATGATACCGTATAGGAAGACATCTCAATAGTGACTGATACTTTTAGCTAGGAATTCCAAACATAAATGGCCGCATATTGAAGTATTATCAGGTTGTTCTCTTTTATAGTTGTAATATATGTTTTTAGCAGATTTAAAGTAATGTTCAAGTTCTTTAGGTGGTGGCAAATTTCCAAAACTATCAAAATAATATACATTACTATTTAGTTTCTTATAACACACCCAATGGGTGCCGGACCCTTCAGTATTATCCAAATTTACGATTCCAGTCTCATTTTTCCATATTTTCTTTGGTAAACTGTCTTTCATAAATACTCCGCGGAAAAATGGTATTTTTAAACAGGAAATATATTTAAATAATTCAACATTAGTCAACGCTTTATGTGGTATAACCAATTGATTTCTTTTATTTAATATGCACGATACGGTCTTAGGTATAGACCAGCCCCGTTTTTTACCATTGACCATATTGTCGGTTTTTTATTATTTTTCCTCGGAGAACGTCTTTTTAGTCTAATATTACCACCATGTTTTCTCTTGGTTGATCCTTTTTTATTCTTACCCCTCCTTTTTCCACCTCCTACCGCTGTTTTAGCCTTCATACCTGCTGTTACCGCTAAAGCTGCTGCTTTTTCCGCAATACTAGCGTCACTAGACTTTACTCGTTGCCAAGCTATATTCGCTAGCTTTTTATCAGCGATTGACCTATTTTTTGAATCGGTAAACGTGGAATATGCGATATCGTGTTCTTTACAAGCCTGATCTAACTTATTTATGCCTGGATCACCTCTTTCCAGTCGTTTTTTCAATTTAGTTCCTGGTCCGCAATACTGATAACCTCCCGGTATGTGAAATTCGTATGGTAAAGCGTCTATTGCTCTGTTTACGATAGATCCTACTGGAATACGATTTAAAGCTTTACTTAACAGAGAAACCGCTGTGGACGTGATACCGCCTCCTTTCCGTATAGTGTCTCGATATGGACTGGTGTAATGAAACGCCATGATTGTCTTTTATATTCGAAAAGCGTAACCCATGTGTTACCTCTATGACAGGTTGCACATAAATGATGTAATATATGGTGTTATTTAATTAAATATCAAAATCACCCCAATCTGATGATCTAAACTTTTGTGTGTTATGATTAAAAAAATATTTATAAAGAATTTCTTGTTTAATCCATGTATTTCTCATTTTTTCGTCAATAGGTTTATGTTGTCCTGCTGCAATATAATTATGCATATCAAATAATAAATTACCTATTACTTTAACAAGAAAATTAACAGTTACAGCGTTATTGGCATAATCAGGGTCTGCAACATTTGTTAATCGTTTGTTATCACAATTCCACCATTTTTTTCCAGTTGGCTCTAATTGTATTATCTGTTCATAAGTAACAGCATCACCAGGCTTTTCACCAATACCTAAATTTGTCAATAACTTTCCTTTACCATCCCAAACATAATTGTTTTCTTCAAGCAAAGTAAACTTTTTATTTCCTTGTACAAATACATCTCCTTGACGTGTTACTACTTGGTATTGTTTCACAAAACCGGAGGTTTCTTGTTTTAAAGTTTCCTTCATTTGACCCACCGTTGCACCATCTGATGGTGCAAAACCATCTTTTACATTCGCTAAACAATTACCAAGACAGTCAATAACTCCTACATCACGTGTAATACAATGATCTTTGATGTATTTTAAATTTACAGCATCATTTTCATTTTTTGGATAACCTATATCGTTAATAACAAATTTATAAAAAGAAAACCCATCTTTTGTCTTTTCAGGTATTATAGAATGTAAATAGCGTCTATTTATGCTGTCTTTTTCATCTACAGGGTCTGCTACGTTAGATATACGTCGATTTTCAGCATTATACGTTTTTCCATCGAATTTTAACGTATTTTTCAATTCCGATGATAAATAACCTCTGTTTATTGCATCAGCGTTTTGATTTGGCTTACCGACGTTGGAAATTCTATGATTACCCGCGTTATATGTGTTTTTGTCTAGTTTCAGTGTTGGTAATATCTCTTTTTTTAATACTTTTAAATTTATTGCATCATTTTCATCTGTGGGATCATTAATGTTTTTTAACCGTTTATTACTAATATCATAATCTCCATCAGGTGTTTGTGGTAAGCCAGCACCTCTTTTTAAAGTATTAAAGTAATATAATCCATCCGAGGAATATCGTCCGAACTTGTCAACACTCATGGTGCAACTGAATAACATTCTAGAGTGTAACCCATTTTTATAATATTAGTCTCGATTTCTAACCCATATCAGTTTTTATACAAATTCTTAGTCTTTATCAGTTACATTTTCATCGCTCCCGGGACATTTAAAATATTTAAAATTTCCACTAACTAATGCTCCGTCTGATTCATTTCGAAACACATGATTTTTATGAATAAATTGTTCACCAGACAATTTTCTAAATCCGCTAAATGAATTTGGATCTGCAATTAATATATTTTGATAATCATTTACATCCATTAATTTAAATCTTTGCTTATTATAAATAAACTCTTTATTTGCACTGTCATATTGTAATGTTTGTCCTACAGTTGCAGCATCATTTGGATCTCTACCATTATGCAAGTTTTTTATTACTTTATTTTTACATGTAAAAAATCTAAAAGAATGATCTGGATCTAGATGTACGGTTTGTGATAAAGCAGCTGCATCATGTTTTTCATAACCCCATCCCATATTTGATAACCCTTTACCCATGCAATCCCAAGCATTATTTTTGTATGTTAATAAATTAAATTTTTCATTACCTTGAACAAATTCATCCCCTTGCTTTGATACTACTTGATCTTGTTTTACAAAAGAGGTTGTTTCTTGTTTAAGAGTTTCCATCATTTGACCCACTGTTGCACCATCTGATGGTGCCGAACCATCTTTAACATTCGCTAAACAATTACCTAGACAATCAATAACTCCTACATCACGTGTAATACAATGATCTTTTATATATTTTAAATTACAGCATCATTTTCATTTTTCGGATAACCTATATCGTTAATAACAAATTTATAAAAAGAAAACCATCTTTTGTCTTTTCAGGTATTAATGAATGTAAATAGCGTCTATTTACGCTGTCTTTTGCATCTTTAGGATCATCTACGTTGGATATACGTTTATTTTCAGCAGTATACGTTTTTCCATTGAATTTTAGCGTATTTTTTAATTCTGATGATAAATAACCTTTGTTTATTGCATCAGCGTTTGATTTGGCTTACAACATTGACAATTCTATGATTACCTGCGTCATATGTGTTTTTTCTGTAGTCTTAATGTTGGTGATATATTTTCTTTTAATACTTTTAATTTATTGCATCGTTTTCATCTGTGGGATCTTTTATGTTTTTTTAACCTTTATTAGTTATATCATAATCTCCATCAGGTGTTTGTGGTAAACCAGCACCTCTTTTTAAATTATTTGCGTAATATAACCCATCCGAGGAGTAACGTCCGAACTTGTCGACACTCATGGTGCAACTGAATAGTAATCTAGGGAGTAACGCATTTTTATGAGATTACCCCACGGTTTCGGAGTTCATCCACTAAAGCCACCCATTCGTTTTCCAATCCAGTATGACCCGCTTCTTTAGCTTCATGTATTAGTTTCATTCTATCCACCAATTTATTGATATTATTGTAATAAATCACATTTGTGTTATATAGTTTCTTCATTAAACCTGTACCTGTAACAGATTTGTTTCTTTTTCTTGGTTCTGGAGCACTTATATCCAAAGTGGATGACACAAACCTTCGTTTTACCAGGTTTTCTTGGCATTATCGGCATTGGTTGTCTTCTCGTTGTTGGTATTAACTTGGATACAAATACTCTATATTTAAAGACCTAGATCTAAAAACTGGCTGGTCAGCTAAATACTTCCTCCTGTATGCATTGGTGTGTTCCAAAATCTGTTTATATGCTTCCATATCTTCTTCTTTACTAACAATTCTAAAGGCTTTTTTTTTCAAATAATAATTCAAATAATCCTCTTGTGCCCTTATATCTTTGATTACCAACAATAATATTATCATCTTCATCAATGTTTACCGGGCTATTACCAACCATTAAACCTTCTTCTGTTAATCTTACTCCATAACTATGGTAGTTTTTATTAGGATTTATTCCAGCTAACATTTTTATCATGTATTTCCTTCCTAAAGGTCCTTTGTTATGAATGTTTTCCACCCAACAAGCTTATGTTTGACGGACCTTCCCTTGCTTCTTCTTCTTTTTCCTCTTCACTAGCAGTTGATACATCTTCATGTCCTCTTTTAGGTACATTATTTTTTTTATTTAACTTCAGGTACATTATTGAGTATTTGTTCCAATAACTGATATTTCGGTTGTTGTAGTGACTTTGAAATACATATAAATTATTAAAACGTTAAGCCTTTAGGGTTGTAATCAAATTGAATACTACATTTGTTTTTCCACAATTGGAAGGACCGGTAACCAGACAACGCACCGTGTTTGGTAACAAAACACCGTGTTTCCCAGTATTGAATTGAGAACCCTCCACTGTGAGTTCATCTATATTATTAATAGTAAATTGTCTTTTTGCGGTATTATCTCCATCCTTTGTAATGGTTCAACCCAAAATGATGCTCTATCATTATATTAGATCTTTTTAGGTATCCAAGAATCTTTCCGTCTTATTAAATCCTAACCATCTTACTTTAACCTTATCTTTTTTGCGTTGCAAACACCTTTTCTACTAGATATACATCACCTACTGTTGATTTTAACATTTCATGTCCATAAAAACCTCCTTCAAGCAATTGTCCTTTATTATCTTTTAAAATGTAAGTTTCTGGTACTGTAGGTTGCACCTTAAATACGGTAAATACCTCATTTGTCCAGTTCGGAAGATATCTTTTACTGAATACACCTTTGTATTTGCTTATTCGCACTTTATCACCAACATTAAACCTTTTAGGCTTTAGTTTTTCAACTTTTTGTTTAGTATTCATTTTATACGTTTTAATACAAGTTTTCATTTTTATTAGTCACCTGGCTTGGTTTCATACCGATAGTTCTATGAAACTTGTTATTGTAATCGCTTATAAGTTTTGGTAACACATCAATCCATACGTGTGATCCTCTGTTGGAAAACATCTTATACATCGCACCTTTTAAAGTTCTGTTAAATCTTTCAATTATTGATGCTTTTACCTCTGAATTGGTTGAGTAATGGTTAATGTTGTGTTTTTCATTAAATTGCAAATTCCTTATTAAAATATTCTTTTCCATCATCAGTTTGTAAATGTTTTATAGTATGTTTGTCTCTTTGTATAGCTGTTTCCATTGCTTTTTGAACACTTTTGCCACTTTTATCTTTTAGTGGTAAAGCATCTGCCATTTTGAAAAACAATTAATAATAGTCAATATGTATTTAAATCCACTATTTTGTTTACTATAAGGAATCATTTCGATTAAATCCGCTTGATATAAATCATTTATTCCTTTTATCACTGTATTTCTTCGTGGAAACTTTCTTCTTGCAGGTTTATGAGCTCGTTGACAATTTCTTGCTTCAAGTTCTTCATACTGCAGGTTTGAATGTTTCATGTATCACATGTATAATAACAATGAATGTTGTCTTAAATATAACATCATTTATATAGGTCAAGGTCATCCAAACTTGTGTAAAAAAATGGGGAACACGGCGTTTGACTTGCCGTGTTCCCCATTTTTTTACGGAAGGAGAAAGGAATAAGGTCGAAGTTGTAGAGGGGCGAAGAATAGGTTACTAGTCGATAGGGTTTAGAGAGTAGTGTCCAAAAGGAAGAGTGTGAATTTTATCCGGCATAATATGCCTTTTATCATCTCGAGCTGACAGTGCTCTTTTAACTTCAGTGACACTGTAGACCTCATGTTTAAAGCTTCTGATAGTGTTGAACGTTGCAGACATTGTAGAATCTTCAAACAAGCAGGTCTTTAATGGTCAAATGTCACATGTTTCTTCAAGTACGATGTTTTGACTCCTTTTGCTTTCTTGACTGTGGGTGTGTTGTTCTCGTTGTACATTTTAAATGAATACAATTTTGCCATCAGTGCCACTATTTCTTCTAAAGGCATTCCATTGCTTCATCTTTAATTTTCCGATTACTTTTTTATTCTTTTCGTTGTAATTTGGATGGTTCTTCGGATAGTCAGAGAAGTCAAAATCGTCCTTTGTATGGGAAACTCCTTAGGTCCTCATACATGCTCCAAAGTCTTTATCCAGTAGATAAACGCGTCGGTATCCATGTATGCAACTCCAATGTTGTCTCTTCCGTAGTGTTTTAACCATTTTGTTGTAATGGAAATCATACATTAAAGTTTTACTTATATCCAAAATTGACATTCCAATGTATAACGGACGATTCATCACTATTGTTGTTTTCTTCATACTTACGGCAACTAGATCTTCGTTTATAATCATAGATGTTCCAAAATTTGGTTTTTGCACTAATTTTTCCAATTTTTTAGGATCACTTACTAATTTTACAATCTTGTGTTTTCTTTTGTTTTCTAAGGTCTTCCCGAGATGGCGTTGTTCATCAATTTGTAAAAGTCCTTTTCAAATGCTGATGTTGCTGCTGCTCTTCTTGTAGTGTTGGAATCAATATATGGTTTCAACCAACAAGACTGGGTGAATTCATTGCTCTATGATTCTCACCACACGTAGACCCAATTCAAGAGCTTGTTGAACTACCCAGTAGTGAGCCACATACCGATCTTTATTCTCCAACGTCATCATCAATTTCGGCCATCTTCCTGTCGGTGAAACTTCAGTCTTGGCTAGGAGAGGCAAGTCGTAGTGATGGTCATGAAGGTGCTCCGGATATTCGAAATCACAGTCCAAAAATATAGCCTTTTGGACCATTCTTTGGAATCTGTGAGATGTCACCGATGGTGGCGGGTCGATCCATTTGAAGTCAGCGTAGGGAAGCGGATTTGACATTGCCCAACCATAAAGGTTGTTTGCGTCAAAGTAACCAAGGTAGACCGATGGGTTGTCTCTCATCGAAGCCTGGGATGTACTTGTTGTTAGCTTTGACATGACGTGTTACAGCTTGTGTCAAACCGCCCCGTACACCAGATTCTATCATGAGCACCATATCAATATCTGTTAGAAGTTCCAATCGACAGTTGGTTGACTTTTAGCATAGCTTGCCATGCTAATCCTGGAGATGTGTACGAGTGTAGAGGGTCCAGTCCATAGGCGGAGAAGCAGGTGTTTCGAAATTCTTCCATCACATCGCACAGCAGAGTTACGTCCAATTTTATGTAAAAGTCGGATATTCCCCCTAAGGTTTGAATGTTTAGTTGGTTCCAAACATTACAAGCATGATTGTAGTCTTCAACGGAGATTTCACTCTCATTTAACTTGCTATTGAAGGCTTCAATCGGTGGCAGACTGGTTCTTCTTCGAATTTTTCTGCAGAAGTTATGTAATCATAGGGGAACACTCCTTTACGCATTACTAAGTCCAATTTATCTTCAGGTACAATTTTGCTGGTTTCTTTTAGATCTTCTCTTCTTAGGTTTTCTTAGGTTCTCAGACAATTTGCTCAAACTAGATGACATAAATCTATAAGAGTCTACGAAGCGAAGTTTAATTTTACCTACTGTTTTTGAGAAACTGATGTACTTCTCCAATGTTTCAGCTAATACTTCGATTTTTCCATCATCTCGTCCTAACTCTGGGATAATGAAGTGGGAGTCATAGCCGCTAAGATTGTGTAACACGACAGGGATAAAGTTTGGCAGTTTGTAATTTATATTGCATGAATTACAAGCAGCTCCTCTGTATAACCCTGTCAGGTGATCGTGATCTCTTACTTTTTGATTTTCTTCACTGAAGCTCTTCTTGCATAAATAACATCTTGTTGCCAAATTGTATTCTTCTTGTTGATTTTGATTCAAAGGTTCCATAGGTAAAACATTACCGAATAAGCGTTGCACCTTTTCAGCAATGTCATACAACTGGTCTAAGAAATGCTTAGCGGCTTCTTCCCACGGTAGAGTATCGGAGTGGATGTTAAGCCATAGTCTTGCAACTGTTCTTCAGGCAAAGTCGATTTCACCAATAAGCAAAAACTGTTAGGTTGATGCAGTTGATATTTGGTTCTTCTAGTCACCTCACCATCCGGAAGCTCCTGTGGTACTAACGTGGATTCGAAATCTGCGTAGACGGCTACTGGAATCCGATATTGGTGAACTGTTTTGTTGAATTGGATGAACGCTCGAGATGGCGGCGGCAGACTAATCTTCACTTCATAGTTGTCATTACAAAGTCTTTGGTGTTCCTTCAACCACTCCGATCCTCCACGTCTCAAATCTTTATTCGTAAAACAAAAGCATCTCTTACACACTGTCACTCTAATTTTATTTTTCGTTAATTGTCGTACAACCAATGCTTCAAAATCTTTTATCCACACATAATGTGAAATTTCGCCTTTAGTTATCAATAATAAATCAGTATGGTTTCTTTGCTCCACTTTTCCAACTCGTAGAGGATACACATTGTTCGAATCATCTAAGCCGAACACGTTAACAGAAACACCTGGATTTTGTTTCTCAAATTTTGCAATTTGATTAAGACTCACAGGATACGACATTCCTCGGAAGTTGTAGCGGTGTTCGTTTTCATAATATTAAGGATTATGTTTTACATACTTAGTTAGCATCGCATACTTAAAACATTCATTATCCCCGTTTGTAACATTTCTGCAAGAGTTGGTGTCTTTAATTTTCTTTGGTAGAGGGATAAAGCTGCTACCCCTCATACCATATCCATGCTTGTGAACCCTCACATCCATACCTTCAATCGATGATAGCGTCCAGCCAGATCCTCTTCCTTCGTGTTCTTGGAGTTTCATTAGCAGTTCATTCAAACAATCTTCTAAAATTTCGTTGATATCAGATGTGGTTGTAAGGGTTCGGTTTTTAGCAATGAATGCTCTCGGTGAGTTTTCACCATTGGTATTAGTAAACATAGCCTCCAACACCAATCCAAATTTAATAAAGTTCAATCTTGCCAATTCTTCCATCAATGTTTTTACAACTAAATTTTTAGCTTGGGTTATAAAGTTTTCTAATTCCAATTGCACATTATTAATTTTGAAATGAGTTACAACTGGTCCTGGCAAGGCTGTGGTGCGCAGTTGTCTTATTTCTTCCACTTCTTCTGTATCCTCTTCTTCCATATCCTCTTCTTGGGTACGCAGTTGTTTTACATCTTCCACTTTTTTTCCTTCCATTTCCTTTTCAATAAATCCTCCAGCTGTAGATGGTCCAGCTCCGGCAAATTGAATAACACTTGGTCTTCTTCTTTGCATTAACTGTAAATAGCTAGCCCAGTAGTTCTGCTTCTGGGGTTTTTCCAAAAACCGATCAATCGCATCCAAGTCTTCTTCACTTACTACAATCTCTTCTTTTCTGTCCTCTTCACGATGCAATTCTCGGTGTAACTGTAGATAGCTATCACAGTCGTCCATCTGTTTCTGGTAGTTTTCCAATAACCGATCAAACGCATCCAAGTCTTCTTCACTTACAACAATCTCTTCTTTTCTGTTTTCTTCATGATGCAATTCTCGGTGTAAAACAAAGATATCTTCATCTTGGAAAAACTCACCACAAATATCGCAAAGAGCCATTTTTGAACAAGTTTGGCTTTGAGTGTGCACTCGGTGAATGTCCAAGCAATAATGAGCAGCGCGCTCAACCGGGTCCCTTTATACCCGAGGTTGAAGGGTGGGGGAAGGTGACGTCATATACATCCGGTTTATCAATCATTTAGTAAATTTGGCTTTTAAACACCCATTTTCAATATATTCTTCAACAGGCTTGATAAACCAATAATGTTTGGTCTAAATCCACTACTTTGTACAAATATTTTGAAAGATGTCTGTTTGAGCAAGTTTATGTGGAACAAGGTCACTTGGAATTATTATTTTTAGCGGGGATAGAGCACTGCAATAGAGCCATGGTATAGAAGTGGTGTATCCATCCAATTGGTTTGCCCTTTTTTATACCCCCACAAACTATGCATTTATGTGGGTCAAGGTCGCGTAAAGATACCCTTTGAGCGGGGGATAAACCACTAAGCAGCATGCTAGTCCATTGCCGCAAAGTGATCTATCCCCCGCTCTGTTCTACAAAAAAACCTCAATCAAGTCCAAGTTCAAGTCCTAGTTTAACACTTGGTTGGGAGAATTACATTAGTTTGATACTTATTTCTACCGTTACACTTGCTCCATTCTCAAAAAGATATAAATAATATAATCCTGGGTACTGTTCTTTTTCACGTCCTGCATGTTCCTTAATAAAGTCGAAGGCCAATCTTTTTGAATATTCATTATGAAACACTTCTCTTACACAAACAAGGATTTTTTCTTCGAGAAATTTCACTTGAACTGTTGTTAGTTTGCTTACATCATCCTTGTCTATCAGGGGTAGCTTGTAGGTGAAAGTATTTGGTGGTAGTTTGTGCGTTCTATCAAGTAAACAACAAAATTTTTTATACAATTTCTGCTCATTGTCTGTAATAGCTATTAATACCAAACAGATTATAGTACGAAGGATCATAAGGTATACGACGATACATTTTAAGAACCGGTCAGCATAAGCGCTGGAGCTAAAATGAGAAATGCGTGCAACCCGGCCGCCTTATATCCCCACCGGGTGACCACGCCCAAGGTACCCGGGGGGGGGGGCACTTCTCGTCCGGAGCAAAAAACTTTTTGGTCAAGGTCAAAAATTTTTCCCAAAAAAAAGTTGGGGGGGGGAGGGGGTGGGGGAGGGGGTGGGGGGGGGGGTGGGGGGGGTGAGGAGGGGGGGGGTTCGCATTTTATTTTACATATTTAGGTCAAGGTCACAAAAAAACTTTAAAAAATTAAGCCCCACACCCCCTTTGGGGGTGTGAGGCACTTGGGTTGTCATCGCTGTAGCCTCCGAAGAGACCCAACTATGACAACAAGGCAACATCCAATGTCCTGTACCCTTCGCCACGCAAGACTTGTAAACATTTACTGCATTGTCTTTTCAGTAGCTAACAAAGATTCATTTACATAATTTTGTGTTTCCAGAAGAAAACAAACTGAGGACACCCTAGTGGCTTACGTCCTCGTCCGAGTGCAGAGGCCGCCGCAACCTTTTGCATGCCAGCGTACAAACGGACATGCTCCCAAATGCCATCCGCAACCTTTTGCATGCCTGGCAGGAGCCTACCGATAATTAAAATAGGCTTTACACGGGGGCCTACTCCCGTAACCTATCTTTAATATTTTTAATTTACAATGCATTGACTTTTTACAAGTCTTTGTGGGTCAAGGCCACACGGACATTAAAAAATTTCGGCCCCCGTACATCCATGGCGAACCACGAATGTTCGGGGGCCTTGGGGACTAAAAACACAAATAGCTAACAAAGATTCATTTACATAATTTTGAGTTTCCAGAAGGGAAACATACTGAGGACACCCTAATGGCTTACGTCCTCGGTCCGAGTGCAGAGGCCGCCACAACCTTTTGCTTGCCAGCGTACAAACGGACATGCTCCCCAAATGCCATCCGCAACCTTTTGCATGCCTGGCAAGGAGCCTACCAATTATTAAAAGTGGCTTTACACGGGGGCCTACTCCCGTTCCCTGACTTTACAGTTTACTTTGAGCATTGAAAAAGCTCAAGGGGGGATTGCTAAAACAAGCGTATACACTTTAAAAACAAATAACACACTTACAACACACAATTGAGCTCAACGTAGTCAATGCTGGAACAAGCACATACACATTAAACACATAACAAACAAGACACAAAGGATAAAAGACACAGGAGACATAGGGTACAAGTAAAACACTCTCATATAAAACAATTCGCAATACCCAAACGCAAGCGCAATATCTTACAACTAATACATGTCTTAAAGTTAGAGTAGACTTCGCTAAACACTGAAGGCGCCATTCAATGTTTAGTGATGCCTATGGCGGTCCGTCCCGATCGTTCACGTTCAACGCGCGGGAGCGGACTGCGAGCCGGCTCTGGCTGGGCTCCCTTATATCCCCACCGGGGCTGCCACGCCCAGGATATCAGGGGTGGGGGAGGGGGTGGGGGTGGGGGTGGGGGGGGGGGTTCGCACTTTTTGTCGGGGGGGGGGGGGGGTTCGCACTTTTTGTCGGGGGGGGGGGTTCGCACTTTTTGTCGGGGGGGGGGTTTCGCACTTTTTGTCGGGGGGGGGGGCTCGCACTTTTTGTCGGGGGGGGGGGGGTTGGAACTTTTTGTCGGGGGGGGGGTCAGGTAAGTTAAGTGGGTCAAGGTCACCCACGACACTTGTACTCTAAGTGTTGGCTGTACCCCCACCACAACTGGGTCCCTAGGCTGCACAGCACCGCTTCGCCAGTATGTCTCCGGCTTCCATGCGGTGCGTCTCGCTGTTCCATAGCTCTCTATATGTAAGTAATTTTACAAGTTCTGAATGTAGGTCACTACACTTTAACTCTGGGACGATATCGAATTGTAGTATTTCTGTGTTTTGACTCAAGGTCGTCACACTTTAACTCTAGCACATCGGTTATTGTACCAGAGGTGCTCAATAACCTAACTTGTAATGTTTAGGGTGGCATTTGCACGCCACGTGGTATCGCCAAGAGTGTCCAGTCCAAATTTTAAGTTAAATTAATTTCACTGTAATCTTTTCCAATTCCACTTTGTTTTGCCAACTAAGGTTGTCGCTTTATAAAGTGGTATTTCTCTAAGGTTATTGGGGATTGAAAGATTACAATCACTTTATTTAGACGGCTCTTCACCTTAGAGTTTACCATAACTTCAACTTTAACTTTTCTTCCTTGCCCCTCACAGCTTAAGCTGTACAGTAGGGTTTCTTCTTGCGCCAACTCGGGCTGCGAGAACAGTGTGTTGACTGTAGGACAGCTCATGGTGAAGTGATGCGATACTCCAGCGTTCAACCTCACCTTCCCCCACCACTGTGACCTTTCCCCGCTCCTGCTGTTTCCCCCACCACTTTTCCCTTCACTCATGCGCTACCAACAGTCTCTCAGTATTGTGCGGACTTTTGTGAGGGGAGGCTATGTCGCGGGACACTCTGGGTAAGAAACTTAGCCGTGTTAAGACTTTGTTAGTTGCTCACTGTCCCAAACTCAAAGTCAAACGGGTTTCAACTTTAGCTAAATGGCGAAGACTGTTGCGCGGACACCCTAGGTTTTATACCAAACAGACTAATGTAAGTTTTACTGATGAGGATTTGTTTAGAATATTGGATGAAATGACTTTTCCTTGCAAAATTAAGTTAGTTACTCCCATTCCTGACAGTTTAGAGTCTTAGTCTCTCAAGCCGATATACCTAGAGTACACAGAGCCGGACAGTCAGTCGCTCGGTGTCTGTCGTAGGGTGCACATCGCGGTTGTAGTACTGGTCTAAAGTAAGGCAGCTGGGCTAGTTCAAGGTCACCCGAGCGGTGTCACATGACGGTTTAGGCAGAGTCACGTTGCAAACTTCAAGTTTCCTCGGCACTTTTGCTGTTTCTCATCGCAAATTCGCTCCAAGTCGTCAAGGTCATGGGAACCGGATTAAAATTCGGAGCGTAGTGCGAGAAACCGCAAAAGTGCCGAAAAATTTTAGGTTTCGGCGTGACCTTGACCTTTGTGACATCGATGACGTCATTTTGGTGATGTAAGGGGTGATGACGTCATCCGCACGTCATTTCTGTGACGTCATGGGTGTGACGTCATGGATGTGACGTCATTGGTGATGACGTCATCGATTGCGTCATCGATGACGTCATCGATGACGTCATCGGTGGGGTCATTGACCTCGATGACGTCATCGCTCAGGTGACCTTGAAGTGAGCCAGCAGCCTTACTTTTGCACTACTGTCGGAGTAGGGGCGTTGACCGGTTCGAACGTTGACCGGTCGAAACTTTAATATTATTCCGTTTATTTAAAATCGTTGACCGGATGCAACGTTGACCGGTTGGAAAATTGACCAGTTGGTAGCCACCCTGAATTCACTAGTGAACATATTTATGATTTTTTCCTTTAATTTCGGTCTCACTAAATTGCTATACAGTATTTGAAAATGGTATTACTTGAAACTCAGTTATCAGGAAACTCTGCAAAGTAGTTCAAATATAGGTGTGTTATATCGTTTTCATCATACCATTGCGATAAACGTTGTTTTCGGAACGGTCAGCTGTGATCGAAAGTAGTTGATTCCCAGTGGGTTGGATAAATGTGTTGGTAAACAAAGTTTTCGAGGACTAGACCGCGAAACAGTGGTTTAAGGGACACTAAACAAGTTAATTTATTTTTATTTTTAATAACAGCTGTAAATAGTTCAAATACAAGATATAAACAAATAACAACGTAAGAGTATATAAGTTAAAATTTATTCATTTTAATCCAAATTGTAAATTGATTAAAGGTGGTATGATGAAAAGTACTGTTCGTAACTCGTCCGAAAGTGGTATATCGTTTGACTATCCGGACTAGTGACGAAATATACTATTTCATCACTCCTTATTTAAAGTGGCTATTTTCGATGACAGCTGATATCAACGAAAATAACTCTTTCTGAACAAATTCAAAAGTAAGGAAAAAATAATCACCTGATTTTCCTACTCTCCTAATTTACTTTACGTGCTCTTAATTAGTTCTCCATTTGCCCACTACACACGCTCGTGTTTCTTTGTCGTTTATTTTCATGTTTGTTCTTCTGTATGTGTATCTTTTTTTTTCGTGACGAAAATTACCGTTCATAACTTGTATCGAAAGTGATTTTCAGATACTTGCTCTAATTATTCCCGTCTTCAGCTTCGCCTCAGACGTGAAACTTCATCGCGTACCGGAAAATGACACTTTCGGTACTTGTAATGAGATATACTATTCCAAAAGGAACGCTATCCATTGATTTTTAAGTATCAGTTGTTATTTAAGTTATTAATACAGCCTTTTCATTCAGTATTTGGTATTTTAGCTAGTATTATGATTTACATTTATTTTTCAATGGGTATAATAGAACTGTGTTTATGTTTTTATTCATATTAATTCAAGGCCACAATTAGGATTCATTTCTTTAAATAATCTTTCACAAAATATCAAAATGAATATGTTACACTACAAATTAATACGATGTATTTATTAAATTTAATAGCTTAATAATTCAAATTAAAACACAACATAAGGAAGGTAGAGAGCTTTTAAGCAAATACGTGTCATCATAACGTTCACCTCATTTGCAATTCTATTTGAGAACAAGATACACTTGTATTTAGTGCTTTAAAGACGTTTAATGTATACAATTTTGTTATAAGAAGAAATGGTTGGATTGCTTTAGTAAAATAAACACTTTTTTTCGTAGTAAATCATCTATATTGTGTGTTTCGTACATTTAAATGTGTAATAATAACAACATATATTTTAATACTGGTAAAAAGATACACAAGTGTTATTTCTATTATAGACAAGTTTCTTTAATTGAGTGTTTACGTAAAGAGGTGCATAGTTGATAAATATATAACAAACATGCTTTCCTAATGAAATATATTGTGATCCGATCTAAATTTTAATTGTCTTTACATGTAAAATACATAACCATCTACAAAAAAGTCTCTTTAAAAACAATGCCTGAGAGCCGGTTTCTCCAAGCACGTTTAACTTAAACTTAGTTTAGTTCAATGTTAAAACATATGGGCAATTTTGGTTTAAACTTGAATTAAGGTTTAAACTTGCTTCGAGAAACCGGTCCTAAGAAATCATCGATGTATATGCTACATCAAATTATTACATTAATTTATGATATCTACTTTATTTTTGTATGTTATGTTTTTTTTTTTATGTAGCTATAATTTATTAATGACTTCAGTTTAATATTCACACAAAACAATGACTAACTAAAAAGTCGTAAAGGCAATATGATGTATAAGAAGTATCCTTTTGTTAATATTCAGTTTCTCATTAAAAATGTTAATTCTGAGTTATAAATATAATTATTATTTCAAATAATTTGATAGTGTGGTAATCTCTAGTTAACAGTTTTACAAATGTTTGAGAAAATGTTATATAGCAAAAGGAGTTAAGGAAAAATAATGTTACATGTTTAATTGGATAACCGTAGTTGTGAGGTTTGGCAGACACATTTACAGAAGGAGGGATTGTGGTAGGTTTAGTTTCCATCGTGTTTGATCGCCCATGTGTGGCTAATACATGTTTACAACCACGTATCCACAGACAGAGATACAAAGAGATTTATCTTCTTCGTTCTCCTTGATTTTTATTTTGGCTTCTTCTTTTGCTCCACCTAAATAGTGTTATGTTCTGCTATATACAGTGTCTAGATTGATTGATTAACTTTGCTTAGTAAAAAATTGATGTTCCAGTTTCTTTAAAAAACAGAATATATAAGGGGCTATCCCTTCAAGAGAAATGAAGGAAACACTGGCCCATCGACGAATTATACTATTCTAAACAAGTTTTTTTTTTTTTAATCCTTTCAATTCACAAAAGTTTTACAACTAACAATTTATCAAATTCATCTATATTTTGAAAGACACAGTTACAGCTACACAGATAATGAGGGTTGGTAAGATATACTACAGAAGACATTGAATATTTCTAAAATAAACTGTTCCTTTACTAGCAATACATTAATTTACAATTAGCACATAATGTGATATAACGTTGAAATTAAAATATTTTAGTTTAACTTAGACATTAAAAGTGAAAAATACTTTAAAATAATCCTCAATTAGTAAAATTTCAAGCCACTACAGCCTACACTTAGGTTTAAGTTTTATTTCTCCAATCTGTGAAACCAGGACCAATCTACCCAGTCCATGACGTGGATTGTAAATTGGTGATAAATTCTCCCCCATTTGTCTGGTGAAGGTCCAAAATAATTCTCAACCGCCCAAGGATTGGGGAAATTTACTGGACCTTTTCTTTTGGACAGGGTTATACTTATGAACAGACCGTTGAGTTAAATTTACATAAAAATAATTGATTAATTGAATTAGGAACAATAAGTGCGTACCAAGCTTTATTCTGGTTATTTATCTTATTCTGTACTTGTACAGAGAGCAGAAACAATAAATACCAGGAATTTCGATAAGCATCACGTCATAACAGCACGACCTCATTGATGGAATATAAAACAATCCATATATACAATTTGAGATGCAATTTTATTCTTGTAAATTTGTACCGAACATTTTTACTACCAATTAAACAACGAAACGAGGGTTTTTATAATAATTCATTCAAAGAAAATTACATACACCCTACTGGTTAGGATACACTCAGGCATAATTTAATACTTAAATAAGTATACTACACAAAATACTATTATGTAGACTGTGCACTATGCTATGAGTTTACAATGTATTTTCAATTACACACAGAATGCACAGTTAATGCACCTTATGATTTATTCCTTTAACGCATATTGCATTTTTTTATGATCGAGAATCCTAATAGATTATCACTTGGAGTTAACTTGCACTTTCAGTTTGCCAATCCAAAGGCATGTACATGTACAGTTCTGTCAGAAAAGTTTTTCTTTTTTACAGATTAATCCATTTTTTCAAATTTGAGATTCTTCCAATGTTAATTTTACCATCATAAATGTGAATTTATGTCAAATAAAATCAAAATATAAAGTTAGTAAATAAGAATGGTGGTAAATCTATACAATGTAGGAAGTGTTACCAAGTCTATATTTCTTAACGAATGATGTTTTGGGTTAATACATATACATAATGGAAAAAAAGTGTGAAAACTATTTAATATTTTTTTAAAGGATTGAATTAACAAAACTATAACTTTGCAAATTTATTTTGAGTGACTAAGACTATTTCCTAAAGTACATATTGTCCTTGGATCTTCAAGGGGACAAATACGGTCCACAAGGATTCAGGAGAAAATCTTAAATGTAAACATAGATCAATTTGTAAATAAAATTAAAGGTCTTTTCAAATAGAGAACAATGTCACAAACCCGACCTCAAACGAATGGCCGAGTTAAAAATGGCAGGCGATCAAACTTTGTGTTAAAATCATATTGCTGAAAACAAAATAGCAATTACTCCCGATCCACTCGACCTTTTGCGGTCGGGTTCGTGGTGAATTATTTAGAATGCCAAGTCCTTTAAAATTATGTATCATATGACGTAGGATAATGAAGTTTTTCCCGAGACTTCCTTTCGGGAAGTCCTTAGTGGAAGTCGTCAGGAAAACTGCATACGTCATATAATACATCATTTTAAACAAGGAATCTAAAATAAATAAAGAGAAGGTAGGGTTCAAGACATACAACGCCCTCTATGCACCAGGTGTTCTTTTGCACCTATGACATCACCATTTACTAATACTGGAAATGATAATGATGGCGTCATAGGTGCAAAAGAACACCTGGTGCATAGAGAGCGTTGCTTGTCTTGACCCCTACCTTGTCTTTACCTATTTTAGATTCCTTGATTTTAAAGAACTTTGTATTCTGAGCAATTTGTCACAATTCCGACCTCCCGGGCGTATGGATCAGAAGTTAATGCATTTTTTGTTTTCAGCATTATGATTTTAAAGCAAAGTTTGATCGTGTTCAATTTTTGACTCGGCAATACTTTTGAGTCCGGGTTTGTGGCATCGTTCCCTGTTCTTAGAGACATTTAATTTTATGTACATATCGATCTATGCTTACCTTTAAGATTTTATTCTGACTCCTTGTGGACCGTCCCCTCTTTAAGTACAATGAGTAATTTAGGAAGTATACTTTGTCACTCAAAACAAATTTGCAAAATTATAGTTTTATTACTTAAATACTTTTAAGGATATTATATCGTTTCCATACTTTTTACACCTTTTATTTAAAATCCAATAACAATTTCAAAGATCGTTTATAGTAATGATGTTTGTTAACAAGTATTGTATGATATGTTATATAGCAGACTATTAGATGGCTGGACAGAGCTTCTTTAATAGTTTAAAATAGACGATAATAATAAAGGGTTTTTAAAACACGAAGACGTATTTGGATGACGAAGTCTCGTCACCTGCGCTATCTCTAAAGTTTGTCAAGGAAATATGACAAGTGATAGGGCTTTGTATTACCATACTATAATTTCATTACTGTCTTTGCTATAAGGAGTGTCAAATGGGGATAACTAGTTAAAATATTTATAGTAAAACAAAAAAACTATTTATAATAAAATTATCATGTCTGTAGGCCTATGACTACGCGACTATTAATTGTAGTTTTTGCAACGATTAAGTTTTGAAGGCTTTGAAACTACGACTGAAATGTACAGGGTGTTTCAGAACTCCCTACCAATATTTTAGGGCATTGTTCCTGGGTTAAAAACATATCTAAATATCATATTTAAATTGTCCGGAAGTCTTAAGTTACTCACACAGCCGCCATTTTGTTTTTTACACATAATAGTTTTTATTTCCGTAACGGATGGTTGTATTCAGATCATATTTGGTATAAATCTTTATCATATTAATGTACATTCCCAAGAAAAAAATTAATTTTTTCCATTGTATATTTTCAAAATGGCGGCCATTTTAAATTTTCAAACTCAAATATCTCAAAATCGGTAAATTTTATAAAAATTTTACAAGACACAAAAAAGTTGCTAAACTAAATTACCTAACCAATGGTGCCAAGTTTGTAAGGATTTGACAACAAATAACAGAGTAATTCAGATTTTTCTTCATAAAAACGCGGATTTTGCATTGAATTTAATGCAAATAAGGCCATTTTAACAGCAAAATCAATGTTTTTATGAAGAAAACTCGCAATAACTCCATTATTTGTTGTCAAATCCTTACAAACTTGGCATCTTTGATTAGGTAATTTAATTTGGCAACTTTTTTGTGTCTTGTAAAATTTTTATAAAATTTACCGATTTTGAGATATTTGAGTTCGAAAATTTAAAATGGCCGCCATTTTGAAAATATACAATGGAAAAAAATAATTTTTTTCTTCGGAATGTACATTAGTAAGATAAAGATTTATACCAAATATAATCCGAATACAACCATCCGTTACGGAAATAAAAATTACTAGTATACGTGTTGCTCGAAATCGAGCAATTGATTTTGATACGATACAAATTTTACTTTTAGCTCTAAACCAATGACATCCAACCAATCCAATATTGTGAATATCTTCAAAGGAAAAAATCTAGGCCTACTCATATTTACAGCTGATTATTAACAGATGTTTAAAATGCTTTATTCAATCCCAATGTTATTTAAATGGGAAATTTTGAAGATTTCAATGGTGGATGGGGCCTTTATTTTCAGTCCGATTCTCATCACTTTTTGGCGGAAACAACTACAGACCAAGCCCTATCCAACGACACCAAAAACTTGAAAATCGGTTAAAAATTGTAGGAGGAGTTCTCAAGACAAAAAAACCCTTAGCGTATTAAATAAGTATAGTTTATGTGTAAAAAACAAAATGGCGGCTGTGTGAGTAACTTAAGACTTCCGGACAATTTAAATATGATATTTAGATATGTTTTTAACCCAGGAACAATGCCCTAAAATATTGGTAAGGAGTTCTGAAACACCCTGTATGTTAAAACACAAGCAAAGCGAGTAAAGGATGAATACTATCGTTGCATAGTATTTCATCTACTATCAACTTGATAAAGCGTCGTGAAAATAAAGTAATAAACATGTCGACCATTTATTGGTTAAGCGGTCACTCATCCAAAACGTAGCCACACTCTATGTCACTTGATCTAATAGTCTTTCTCCCTCACATGAGATCACACTCTTGAGATTATAACATGAATCCTAATGGAACATTTATCTGATTTATAATAAGTTTAGTAAAATAATAATTTATAATAAAATAATAAGTTTGTGAGTTGTCTGATGATGCTAGCCTTGCTATAGCGAAAGGCCTCACAACGAATTAAAATTTCAAAAATATTGGTAACTGTGTTTCAATTTTAAATTTATATAATATTAACCAATATTGAAGCTCTTGATACAAAAAAAAAAAAAAAAATTATCTGATGATGTGTGAATTGTGTAATTATCTATTGTAACACTGCTTTCGGCAAAATCAGGTATATCATTGGTCTAGAACCCAAATCATACTCGTAAAAGACTCATAATGCAAAGTTTTTGTATTGGTGTAATAATATATTTATAGATTATGTTACTTACAACATAATCTATAAATATAAGTGGAAGTTAGAAGGATAATACAAAAGTTGTTTGAAAATTCCCAGAATCCAAAAACATTATAACCATTACTTAATTGAACAAACTTGATATAAAACTCCAGAAAAATGGACGATATCCTCCCAACCTTTAAAGGGCTTCAAAGTTACCTAACAAAAGACTCAGACGTCTTCAAAGTTACCATGTTATTATTATGTATACAACATTTTAGTAATGAACACATGAAGACATTTAGGAATATTAATTTATAAACAGTTGATCTTATTTATTGTATTGAGGGAAGATTGGTAATAAAAAATTAAGGATATTACAAACTTGAGGCAAGCGAGAATGCTTAAACTCAAAATAGTGCTCGGGTTTGCATTGCAATTTGGGTATTATTGCGAAGCACGGGTCAGCTAGTTATTGCATAAAATTCAAGTTGTCTGTCTTGTGGAGTTACAAGATTCCCCAAGACATTGCAACAAGAATCTATCAGAATGTGCCTAACGGTAAGCACCACTTCAACGGGCGGTAAAAGTTTTTATTAGTCTTTACACCGTAGTTACGAGCATTACTTGACTGGGACCGTTCTCAGTGATAAGCATTGAAATACGTCCCCCCCGAGACTACTGAAGGTTTACGGTGCGTCTTAGCTCGTCAACCGACTGGAAGTTGCAGTTCTTGTAGCTTACCCGTCTACGGTTTATTACTAACTTTGACAAAGTTGTTTAATCAGAAAAATAAAAACTTTTCTTGTTCTTGTTTGAGCTTAGTTGATTTTTTATCTACGAAAAACCCGTTATACAATGAAACTAAAAGTCATTATCTTGACATTTGTTTTAATTATATTTATATATACGTATACATTTTATTATATTTATAATTAAACTTCAAAGTTTAATAGTTGGTTCAATTACATGTTTAATGAAAAGGATTAACAAATTAGTTAATATTTTTAAGTAATTATTTATATGGTTATTTATTATGATTTTTTAAATACTAAAAGTAATAAAATGTACAAGTATTTGAAATGCAAAAGATTGACCAAGTATTCATTAGGTTATCTAATTAAAATGGTTTGAGTTAAAACTGATAAGTAAAGAAAGATTACAACAATAAATATATATGTTGAATTAAAAACAAAACCAGTGTTCACGAAAAATAACCTAAATAATGTCAAATAATACCATGATTTCTCAAGATCAATACTTTGTTAGGAAAAACTTATTTATCATACCAATGGGTAATTTTTATTCATCAATATTTATTACGTTTTATTTTATTTTTAAATAAATTTCAGTAGTAAATCAAACATTTGATTTTTATACAACTGGTTGTTTTGTTGTAATCTAACTTTCTATCTTGCAGTACAATCGGACTACAATTTATGCATATTGATTCGACATACATGGGATTCCTAAATCATTCACTCGTGGAAGCGAAACAATATTATTTATATCCTGATAATTTGGAAAATGAGTTTTAATTGGGATAAATCAATTCTACATACTCAAATCATTCTTATGAGCATTTTTTTTTTTTTTATTTAGTTAAAATTAATAACTGCGTCCTAAGCCTATTAGTAATAATACAAAAATTACTGCACATAAAATTGAACATAATACAATTTTAAAATCTTACATCTTAAAATCTTCATAGCTTTTCAAATTATGTATGTTATATTTTAGGTAGTTCTGGTATAAAATGTTTTACTTAATTGCTTATACCTTCTTCCATAAAATTGAATCTTAAACGTAATGTGTTTTTTTATATAATACTTAAGAGTTATTGGCTCAGCTAAATAATTTAGTCTTCTAGTATATCATTATTATGAACCAAAGGAAGAATCCTTTTGATTACTGACGTATTTAAATTACACTTGTCAAAACCGTATGTATTTACACCATATATTTTTTTTATTTGTAAAAAATAAAGTCTAGCCCTTTATAAGGTCAATTTTTAAGATGTAGTTTTGTACATCGCGATATCTGTATACTTTCCAAGCTTGATACATAAAATTAAATTTTAAATTATTCGAAAAGTCCTGCCAGTTTTATAAAGTAAAGCTTGATTTATACATTTAGTACAACACAGTAAAATAAAATCCAGCTCAAAATGTAACTCTCGACAATTCTTTTGCGATTCAAAACGATTACTTTAGAATTGTTTCACTTTTCCAGAACAGCAAACAAATTCAACCCCTTCTTTTATGTGTCCTTGCCCGTATTGCTATCTTTCAATCGCTTTGAAGAATACAACATAATTTCAGCAGTGTTTTGTTATGACAAACTGTCTTTGCGATATATTGTTATAACCAATGAATAAAAATTGTACCTAAAAGAACAAAGAAGTTGTGGGACCCCTCAGTAGACACTCAGGAAATATATTCCAGCCCTTATCACGGCGCGCGTGAGTAATGGTCGAAAATACATCAAAGGGTATTTTTACCTTGTTTACTCTTTTGAATCTCATTCTCTAACAATATCTTACCTTAAAAAAATTAAAGTTGTTATGTTGTAGCCGAGTAAAATATGAATCATACTTACAATTCATCAAGCTTGGTTCTCTGCCCACCTACAGTCCCAATATTTTCCTCCAAGAGAGAAACAAATTTGAAAAAATGCCATATTTCTTCGAAAAAAATACTCATTTGTTAATAAACTTTGAATTAATTTTAACAAGATAAACTTGTTTAAGGACGAAAGAGGTGAGTGAGGTGCGTTAGAATGTCGCCGGATTATTGTACCCCTAAAGCCCGGTCGTCTTTGTACCGATACTACTTTGAAAGTCTAATCTGTATTGAAGATAGTATGATGAAGAAGTAGATTGTAATAGAAGAATAGAATAGATAGTAATAAAAGTAGTAGAAGAAGATAGTTGATGAAGAAGTTATGAGTCTTCCTTTGAGAGACGGTGTATTACAATTAGACTATTCGACTATTTAGGATATTTTTTGTTCTTTTGAGGAAATAAACTAATTTTCTAGATTCCCATTTTAAAACTTTTCTCATTCTGTAATTGGGTTTCTCTCTTAAATAATAGTTTATTATCAAATATTCACTTCAGTAATTATAACGTATTTCTTTATTATCAATTGTAAATTTTTATTTAAACGAGGCCTTCTTAATTCATAGAAAATTTCAATCAAACAGTTTCGTTCTTTTTATTGTAAAAAAAAATAAAATAAAAAAAATACTATGGTGATAAAATTAACCACTGCTGAGATCGATGCAATGTTCATGCTTTGTGCATCAATGAAACAACTTTCATAAAACATGGAATTAAATTTGTTAATAAAAATACACAGCATTTGTAGATACTATTCTTATTTTGTAATTGGGTTTCTGTCATAAATAATAGTTTATTATCATCTATTCACTTCAGTGATTCTAATTTAAATTTTTAATTACCAATTGTTAATTTTGATTTAAACGAGGCCTTTTAATTAATAGAAAATTTCAATCAAACAGTTTCGTTCTTTTTATTTAATAAAAACTTGTCACTATCGTGATAATATTAACCACTGCAGAGATCGATGCAATGTCTTGCTAAGTGTAGCGATCAAACAGCTTTCATAAAACATGGAATTAAATTTGTTTAAAAACAATACATAGCATTCGATTTTTTGGGAATCTTGTACAGTATATACTATTCATTTACTAATTATATTCATTAAACTATGTTTTAATTTTATAGTTTAAAATCGTGGACCGCTTGTTTTAAACCGAGTTTTATTTTGTACACAATGTAATTTTATCAATTTGGATTTGGATTTGGAAACCCCATTAAATGTTTTTTTTTTTTTTTTTTATCTGAGACTTTTATTGTCAAGGTAATTTACATGTCACATGTAACCAACCATGTCTGCTGTTGGAAAACATATATTAAAATTATATTTTTTCACACATGCACAAGTATGTGGGTGATGTACGAGGGCATACATCCAATAAAAACAAACCAAAATCATCCACTAACTTGAAACATAATTATATTTCTAAAATAATTATAATAAACTTTAAAACTAGAAAATTCCCTCAAAATATAAAAAAAAATAGCCATATAAATAAACACCAAACAATGAATATGGTATATATTCAATGAAAAAATAACTATGCGACCTAATAAATCACCATAAATGATGGTTGTTGGCAGTAAATTGTTATTAATGGGTGGATAATTAGTGGACCATTAGCAGATATATGGAGATCGTAATGTAAGCAATTAGTGGTAAATGTTTCGCGTTTAAGTTTCTGGCTTCAAAAGTACTTAGATTATTTCATTAAAATTTTAATCCTAAGTAAAAATTTAAATTTTATACATGCTGATATGCTGATAAAAACCATTAAGTTTTTATTTAATCAATGACCTTATCTGCAATACTGTAAGACCCGCTACATCTTCACTACCTTGAACTACATATTACGAGGTTCTTAAATAATTATTTATAATAAATTTGTATTCTACACTTTCGACTTACTTATCCTACATGAGTGACAATTTTCGTCAATAGTTTTCGACTCACAGTTTTTATTATTTGTAAGCTCTAAACCAGCCATAAATTGGTTCTGAAAGAATAGCTTTATATTAAATAGTATTATGTACGACGCAAACTATCACTTCAGAAAGGTAGGCAAGAAGGTTTACAGTTAAAAAATTTTAATATTCTTACCTATGTACGTGATTACAAAGTTTAATCGTAAATGCTATAAATTAATATACTTTTACTATTGTATGCAATTTCATGAGCCTTAGGAATCATTACAAATACTGTTTTAGGAATTTCCCTTGCGCTTAGTTTATTTATCTAGAAAAATATTTTTAAAATCAATTAATTTACAAGTGGAAGATGACCAAGTTGATGCACTTTGATCTTTCTCTATTTATTATTTTTACTAACAATACAGGAGCACTAAAATACTACGCTTTAGAAAAAAAAACAATTTACTATATAAACCTAGTTTTAACGATCAACTAAGAATAAATCATTTTAAATTATTCGGATGTCAAGTCAGCAATAAACACAACAATGAGAGTCTGTTTGTCCAACACTAAGCCGCAAACCCGATGAAAATCGAATCAACGAGTCGGAAATGCAGCCGGACACAGATGGCATTAAAATTCTTTTGGCAACGCAGATCTGTTTGAAATGTGGTTCGAAGCACAGTGGTACCTTTCATTCCACCGGTACTTACCCAACAGCCATTCGAGGTAAAGTGTTAATTTAAGTTTTACCGAGATAAAAAAAGGAAAATCCAGGGTAAAACAAAGGAAAACTAATTTATTTTCCAGAAACTTTTCAAAGTTTGCTTACGATGGTGAAAAACTGGCATCTCGGTGCAAGCAATGGACAATTCACACAGGAGGCCGAGCCGCGACCAGGGTAACAAGCTCCATGTATGTGCCCTGTGCTGTGGAATCGGCCATTCACACACTCTTAAAGTGTCTGCTAAGATCCCCTTGCGCTGTCACCACGTCACTGCCATCGATCAGAGCATCCGATCATTGGACTTTCCAAATAATGTCATAGTGTTAAGAAGGATTTGGCTCATTATGGCACCTAAAACGTATAAATTATAATGTATTAACCTTTAAATGGAAAGAAAGCTACTTATTCATGTAGAACAGTTGATTCCAATCAAATTAATTGTATAAATAAAATAACAACTGTATAATTATTTATACAGTTATAGTTATTTATAATTATTTATATGTTATAGGTTATTTATAATAACCTATAACATCTTACTAACCACAATAAAATTTTATTTATTGGATGTGAGTTTTCAATTTAAAATTTATTAACTGTATAATTGTATACTACAATGGCGAAATTGTAAAATGTTTGTTTAAACAAATAGTTTATATTAAATTACACTTACAAGTATGTCACCCTTTTTTTATTATTATTTTTATTGATTTTTTATTTTTGGTCGAATATGGGGGTTAAGCCACCAGGAATCGATTGAAATCGGCCCCACGGCTGGAAAAAATCGATTTTCGTCCTAAGCCTTTCAAAGTTCTCATGTTATTCATATGGAGATTTTTAAAAGCTACTAAAATTGAAAAAAATCTGCTGATAACTTTGAAAAATCCCAATGTATTATATTTTTTTAACCTGTGGTTCAACAAATGTATAACAACGTTTCGCACAATTTGGACTAACGAGAGAGCAAAGTTAACGGGCTTTCTCTGAAAAGAAAAGTGGTTCTTAATTTTACGTATGATCTGTCTCCCTGGCACTAGATATATAGTTCCAATATTTATTTCAGGCCAACCATAAAGATTAAAATAGCTATAGAAATTTGCAAATATTCGAAAACTTATATCTTGAACGTTTGCAAATCACTTATTCCAGGTGATAGTTTTAGCCCAACTTATTTCTGATGTTGTTTAACCAATACAACGCTTCCATTAGGCTACAGTACTAAGGTTTAGACCTAAGTAACAAATAAAAACAACAATAATAATAATACTTAAGAGTATGTCCGCAAGCTTTTTGTCAGCTCTTGATCTATTTTTTGAATCGGCAAACGTGGAATATGCGATATCGTGTTCTTTACAAGCCTGATCTAACTTATTTATGCCAGGATCGCCTCTTTCCAGTCGTTTTTTCAATTTAGTTCCTGGTCCGCAATACTGATAACCTCCCGGTATTATAAAATTGTAAAAATTAATATGGTGTACTTTCATCAATAACACTTTTATGAACTGCATTACACACTGACGTCTCTTCTGGTTTCCGCTTAGAAAATTAATCATGCTCTCTTTCATCGGTTTCCGGAATATGAGGATGACTCAATATCAATTTATCGTGCTTGGAATCTTAGAGTTTTTAATAACGTTGTTAAATATATTTTTGTAAGTAAGTTCTAAATTCATTGGTTTAATTCGTTACATCTATCAGTAAGAAAAATATTGTGCATTGGAGGCGACGCCTGTTCCGCGCGGTATCATTTTTCCTATTTAGAAATCAAGACCACCATAAAGCTTATGAAAAGCTAAGAAGTATGCTAGAAATTCTAACAATAGGAACAATAAGAACAATGTATTATTAGGGATACTTCCAATATAGTACTAATAACGTGTAAAAAATTATTAAAGAGAAATACATTGGTTGGTGGTGGTTGGCAGCTGGTTTACTTAAACAAGGTAATTAACTCCCCATCAGTATCAATTCCCCAAGCACTTAGATTATGTGAAGGATATAGTATACTAGGTGATTTTACTGATCGTTGAATCCCTTAACCATCCTAAAATTTATTACAGGAAAACGTATTGGAAGGAAATATCAGTTAAAAAAGTGTATTTATACATGTTTCGTACCATCTGCCTAGGGCCCCACTTACCACGACTGGAGTCGAGTATCCACGGGCAACAACTAGCCATATTTTAATACAGAAGAAATAAAAACTGATTTTATATAATATAAAGAATTTTCATTCCCCTTTTAAAGAAAAAAATCTTCTTTATTTTCCTAACTCTCCTTTTTCCTACAACATTTTATAATTGTTTATTTTGTAACTTTATTATGCAGTTTTATTGAGCTATATCTTTTGATCTATAAATACAAAATTCATAATAACCTATAAAATCTCCTAAGTTTGGAATTATTTATAAATAGCTTTGTAATTTAATGACATTTTAAATTACAATCAATAACTTGTAATTTAATCGTTTATTTATGTATGTATATTTATTTATGTAAAATAAATATACATGTATTTTTTTATAAATCAATCTTATTAAGCTCAGAATGCAGTCATTCTTTAAATAGCTATAAAACGTTTGATTCACATGTTCAAGCAGGTAATCTGTGTAGTAAAATCATCTCCGAGTTCCATGTTGATCAAATTAACTACCGGCCAATTGGAACCATCGTAATGTCATATTACCAGATAATCACTCCATCAGTTTCGTTTTAATTTAATTTTTTTTATAGGTAAGAATAAAGCTGATAGAAATGCATTAATATTATTAATAAAATATGATGTACTAGCTGTTGCCCGTCACGGCTTCGCCCGTGTTGAATTTTTTTTAAATTTCTTTTAAGACCTACGAAGTCTTCTTCCTAAAGATATACATTAAGTTATCATTGAAATAGTGAGAGTGCGGCACCTATGAGCAAAGAGGAACGATCATGTCAAATATTAACCCCATAGACAATAGAGTAATTTTTAAGTCCAGTGCGGGGCGGAGCCCTAAAGCCTTTCAAAAGCTATATTACCATAACCGTTTCTATGTGACTTCCTATAAGCAAAGAGGAACATCCATGTCAAATATTAATCCCGTATGTCATAGAGTAATAAGTCCAGTGAGGTGGAGCCCTAAAGGACTTCAAAAACTATTTTTCCAAAACAGTTTCTCAGTACCATTGAGTACAGAGGAATGCCCATGTCAAATTTCAACCCTGTCCGTAGGTTTTTAAGTCCTGAGGGGCGGATTCCCTAAGGAGTTCAAAAACTATTATATGCAAATTCGTTGCTTGGTACCTTTGAGTAAAGATAAATGTGCTCGTCCTATTTTAACCTGTAGGTTCTATTGTAACTTAAAGGTTATGGTGATTTTATAGTTTGTTGGTTTTGGCTGGGGGTGGAGCCCTAGAGGAAAATCGCAAAATCCTTTCTTAGTGAATGCCCATGACCAAAGAGGAACATCAATGTCAAATTTAACTCAGTAGGCCATAGAGTAATTTTTAAGACCAGTGGGGTGGAGCCCTAAAGGACTTCAAAAACTATATTTTCAAAACTGTATTTGTTCAATTTATATAAAGTAAGACATGTAGCAAATCACACCCCATTAGTTTAATAATTTACTTTCATTATCATATCTTTTCAATATTTGTATTTGTTTATAACATTCTTTACTCTTGTTTTGAATATAGGCCCTACCTTAATCTCATCTCTCTTTTTAAGGTTCTTTTGAAGTTCTTTTTAATAGTTTACCTCAGGTCCTTCGAGCATTTTTATTGGTTCCCCTCCAGGATCTAATATCTTAGTGAATACCTATGAGCAAAGATGACCGTCTATGTCAAAAACTAACCCTGTATGCTCTATAGTAATTTTGAGGTTATTTGGGGCAGAGCAATGAAGGAAATGTGTAAACCACTTTTTATTGAGCACCCATGACCAAAGAGACTACTCCAAATTTCAATACCGCAGGCCCTATAGTTTATAGATTCGTCGTTACTTTCAATTCATATTGTAATTTGCAATAATTGTAACATTATATTGAAATTTCGAAGACATGTGGGATGTGGGGTGGAGCCCTGAAGAGATTTTTGTGAAAGCGTTTCTTAGTGAGCACCTGAGGAATGTTCATGCCAAAATTCAACCATGTAGGCCCCAAAAGTAATTTTGAAGTCCTGTGGGGCGAAGCCCTAAAGATGCTTTACAAAAGCGATTCTTAGTGAGCACCTATGGGCAAAGTGTATCTTCCATTTGAAATTTCAACCTCGTAAGTCATCTGGCTTTTCATATTCGGTGTTCCCTAGATTCATACTTAAAATTGGCAAGCATAACATTAAACAAAAATTGAAATCGTGCGTGGCTGAACCCTGATAGAATTTTGCAAAACAGTTTCGTAGTGAGCACGCACATATGAGCAAAGAGGAACGTCCACGCCAAACTTCATCATCATAGATCCTATAGTTTTTCAAATTCATTGTTTCCTAGATTCGAACTAAAAATTAGCTATGAATAACATTAGATAGAAATTTTGAAGTCCTATGTGGCGGAGCCCTGATGGAATTTCGCAAAACCGTTTCATAGTAAGCATCTATGAGCAAAAAAGAAGGCCCATGCCAAATTTTAACATCGAGATTCGTTGTTGCCTTGATTTGTATAAAATATTTGCCACAAGAATAATATTAAATGGAACTTTTGAAGTAATGTGGGGTAGAGACCTGAAAGAATTATGCAAAACCGTTTCTTAGTGAGCATTTTTTAACACAGAGGAACGTCCATGGCAAATATCAACCCCCTATACCCTACGGTTATAAAGATTTGATGATACCGAGTGAGTGGTACTTGACAAAGTAAATTAACTAACCTAACCTAAACTCTAATACATTTTTATACCAGTTAAATTGTTTACAAAGATAAAAATATTGTCATATGGTTATGTCATCCTTTAAAATGTATTATTTCACCAACAGCTGATAGCTTTGAATCTTCAACAGCTAATTACATCAAATCTTTGAAGTCGTGTGGGGCGGAGCCCTGGAGGAATTTCGCAAAACCATTTCTTAGTGAGCACCTATAGGCAAAGAGGAACTACCATTCCAAATTTCAACCCTGTAGGTCATATAGTTTTGGAGATTCGTTGTTTCCTAAATTCGTATTTTAAGTGCTCCATAAGAATAACATTGTAACGAAATTTTGAAGTCGTGTGGGGCGGAGCCCTGCAGGAATTTCGTAAAACCGTTTCTTAGTGAGCATCAATGGGTAGAAAGGAACGTCTATACCAAATTTCAATCCTGCATGCTCTCTACTTTTGGAGATTCGTTGTTGCTTTGATTTGTATTAAAAATCCCCCATAAGAATAACATTGTGACGAAATTTTGAAGTCTTGTAGGGCGGAGCCCTGACGGAATTTTGCAAAACCGTTTCTTAGTGAGCGTTTTTTAGTAAAGATGAAGGTATATGCAAAGTTTTAACACTCTAGGCCTTATAGTTTTGGAGATACTCTGATACGTGAGTGAGTGGTATTTGACAAATATATAGTAGATTTGGAATGTTAAAATGTAGTCTATGTTTATGTCTTATTGTCAATTAGTCATATACAGTTACTTTAATTATTTTTACCTAATTTGTAAAAAATATTTTTTACTTTTATTAGTTTAATATTTTTACCTTTATTAATGTTACAGGCGGAAAGGTTTTAAAGAAATATTATTTTGTTTTGTTTTAATTTGTTGTTCTACTAGACAATTTACAAAATGGTCTATTTTTAATAATAAATCAAGCTTAATTTGACCAATCCTTTCATTTATATATTTGTTAAAATTATTTAAATTTTGTAGAGATGTATAATCCTAACTTTATTCAGATGAGTTCGTAAACCAAATATATCGACCTACCTGAAAGGGTAGTTTTGGGGGGTAATTTTTTAACAACATCCCATGGCAGTGAACTTGCACACTCTTTGTATTATATTTTTATGTTGATTTATAAGAAAAATCAAGAAATATTGAATATCATATCATTCCTCAATGTTGTTCCCAGGACAACTTAAAAACTGGTTTATACTGGAAACTGACATTGGGTACAACAAACGAAATTGTCATAGCACGTCGTAAGTCTTTTGGCTGTCCACTATGACAATTTCCCTTGACATGGAAACCCCTAGCTGAAGAACGTGAGTGGACAGTCGGTTGGTTGGCCATTTAGAGGACGGAGCGGGCCGTCCGTTTAAAACTGGCTATAAGTTATCACAGGAGCATGTCAGTTGGCCCTCTGAGTGGTCAATCGGGCCAATCGGCCGACCGTTGCCCAACTTCTCATCCTTTCTCTTTCTTCAGTCTCCCATCCTTCCGGGGGCTTGCGCCAAATGTCTGTTAGAGGCAGACGTGCTTAGCGGTTCTGTCGGAGTCTCCTTATCCTCAGCAAAAACAACTCAAATGCTGATATATTTAAGAACTATTTAAGTTGAAAGCTAAATGAATTCTCCCTCATTTTACAATAGAACAAGATTATCAACTATCACAGCAAAAGAATGAAAACATTATAGCCATTTCTGTTTCTTTTTTACTTTCCCATTATCTTATTGGTTAATAGAATCTCAGTTGTTTCATGGCAGTTAATCGAATTGTATTAAGATTAAAATAAACATTCTTTTTGGGTACCTATATTAGTGTAAATACAAACCTTTCCTAACCCTTTACAAAGCGCATTTGAAACTAAATTTAAGTAATAAGTTGAATAGAATTTACTGAGTGTTGTTTGTACGTATTTTAACCAAATGGACAAGTCGAGATCATACGGATTCATGAATATAAGTGTTTGCGTATTACTATGTAACACTTAAGGGGCATAGCAGTAAGAATTGGAAAATACGATAACTCAGTTTATGTTTTTTTGTCTATACCAGTTCTTCCCCCTTTATAATAGACCATAACAAATGATAGCAATCAGTGTCAGGAGCACAACGTCGCTAAGTCTTCGTTATGTTTAAGGTTCACTTTTGTTTATCCAGCTTTGCTGTAATTTATGTTCTAGAGACAAATTTCAGTGCAGATTCTGAGACATCTATTGTTATATCTGGCTAAACAAAATCCACCGCTTGGCTTACTAACATTAGCGTCGGGTGTCTGCCAATTTACACCATATACTACTTTTGTATTCTTAAATATGTTGTTATTGGCTATACCTTTTAAACTGTTTAGAGATATTTTTTAATTATAAAAATGTCGGTGTTTAAATCAATAATGTGTAAATATTTAATATATTTACATATTAAATATATTAAATAAATATATTTATTTATTTAATAACATTAAAATTAAATAAAAATTTATTTTTATTAATTCCGCTTAATAAAATATTGTAAAATATGTAATGTAATGAACATATTACTACATATTTTGTGTAAATATGTAGTAAATATTTAAGTTTTTGAAGCCTTGATAAAACCTAAAATTAGGATATACATAAAACATTTTGATTGTTTCACACTTTCATTGTTTATAATTTGAGACAAAACAATTTGTTTAAAAAAAGTTGTATTTTATCGTCTTTAGATGTATATAAAGTTTAATAAGTGTATTACTAAACACATACTTTTGTCTTCAAGAGAGTGTTATGATTACTAGGATTACTTCAATTTGTCTAATAATTAATTCTAAATTATTGCATGAACACTGACCAGAAATGTTATCACAGAACAAAAATATACCTTAAAATACTATCGTGAATACAGTAAACAAAATCCCATTTAAAACCACTGTAACTATTTAAATTAGGAAAAGTGTTCTCCGTTGAGTTATATAAAACCCTAAATTCTATAATCGTCTCAGAATTTTAATATTTTACATTTTAGCAAGGTTAGATGTGAATATCATAAAACAAGATATTAAGAATATTCCTTATGAAATAGTGATGGTTGGTGATGAAAATTTATTAATAATCGGGTTGCCTAAGGAGTGTAATGGAATGAGAAACATTAAATGAAACTTTATTAAACAAGGTCTCTTACTCTCATTGGAACCTTTCAGTTGAAAATATTAAGTGGGAGCACTCAATTATCAATCACTGGAGTGGTTTTAGCTAATTGAGTGATCTCACTTAATATTCACTTAGTATTCACATCTAACCTTGCTAAAATGTAAAATATTAAAATTCTGAGACGTTCATAGAATTTAGGGGTTTATATAATGCAATGGAGAACACTTTCCCTAATTTAAATATTCGTTATAGTTCTATTGTTATCGAACATTTATTTCAAAGAACTTTAAATTAATACAAAACTAAAATAAAAGTAAAAAACTATAAAGAGTAAATAAAAAGCTACATATATCATTTATAGGTTACGTGGTTAATCACAAAACAGAGAGTAAATGGTGCGGCCTTGGTAAAGATTTGATAAAATTAGATGTTGTTTGATTAATTAGTTCGATTAATTAAGAAATAACGAAGGTAAACATTTTATCGACAGCCGTGACCAGCCTGATCCTTCTATTACAACAGCACTGAAGCTATTGGAAAGCCTACTGTAGACGTGCGTCTATAGTGTTATATAACGTCTTACAATGTTAATTTATTAATTTTTACCCGAGTTCCCAAAAATGCCACGATAAATTACAGGTGTACATACATGGATGGTCCAAATCTATGAATAAAATATTCTTGATTTTAATAAAAAGATGTATTTTAAAAGGAGAACAATTAGGCCTTAGTATGTGTAAATAGTTAAAATATTTATCAAAATGTATCTATTTTTTATTTTCTAATTAATTTAACAAAATGATTCAAACCTTTTAAAATAAAGAGTACAGTATAATATGTACAATCTTTTAAAGACTATACATAGGCCTACTTCATAAGTTACATAGGAGAAGTTACATAAGTTACATAAGATACTTTTTATCATAGTTGATCAGATACTCAATATAAATGCAGTTTTACCTATTTACTCCGATGGTATAGGAGAATTTTTTTGACACTAATATTTTAAACTCTTTGTAAACACTTTGTTTTATAAAAAAAAAACTTATAAAATCCAATTTTTTTAATGTAACTACGGTACGGAATTTTGATCACATCATAATCTCAAATTTCGTAAGAAACAGCAACCCTAAATAATCGTAAATTTTTTTTTTTTTTTTTTTTTTGTAATTTGAAGAACAGCTTAAGTCTTCAATGGAAAATAACTCAGTTATCATTGAAGTAGGCCTGTCTTTGTGTTCTGATATGGTGGTTTTGTGTTCATATCACGGATTCCCTCGTAACTGATCACTAGAATTCAAACCCATGTTAAGGTACATAAAGTAGTAAATATGTTTTAAAAAATATACAATTAATTAATACATTACTATACGACTGTTTAGTAATTTTAGGAAGCAAAATAAAATAGAGGCAATATCGTAAACCAAAATAGACGTCTAACTAAATTCTGTTTGACGAAACAATAACATTAAACTTGGATAGAGTTGGGATTTCCAGGGACTTTCATCACACAATGGGAAGAAAGTAACTGCTTCAACATTGTAACTTTTTTCGAATCCAAATTAAAAACTGAGGAAGGTTTTAATAGATTTTAATTTTTATGTACTATATTTAACTTGATATCATAAAAACGTTTTCAGTATATTGTTTTAAAAATTTCTTTTAGTTATATGTATAAAAAAAGATATATTATATTTTAGTAAGGACCGTGATTATTGTAAAACTTGAATAAGTTTTGTTACTAATGAGTACTAGGATTCAATAAATGTAGGATTAACTCAATTAACGTAGTTCGAGGTAAAACTATCACACAGGAATTATTGTGATAAAGACGTCTCCAATTATAACTGCACTTAATGGTTTAGAGCGACTAAGGTAAGGAAATCATGAAGAAATTGTTCTTATTACTGTATTTAAATTGAGTAGTCCGAAAAGTAATTTAACATAATGATCCATATACCTTACACTTTTACATATAGGCCTTACCATTTTTATCCATATAATTTAAAAGGCTATATGTAATAATAAATTTATATTATGAATAGGTTAGTGTAATAACTATATTCAATCTTTAGGAGTCAAAATTCTTAAATACTGTATATTGTAGCTAAAAAATTACGTATTTCACCTGAAATAGGATAAGACTTCACCTATGTCCTCCAAGCAGTAAATATCAAACAGTATATTTTAGTATTTTTTAAAGTCCCCATAGACAATTACAGCAATAGTTTTATTTTTATTTCAGTTATTCCACTTTTTGTGTTGTTCATAAACTTATTTTAGATATTTTCCAAAGTGCGCCAACCTGGGCATTCCTCTATTGTTGTACAAAGTTCTGTGAAGAAAACAATATTTTAACAAAACGATTGAAAATGCTTGTTCAAGTTAAGTTTTTTGTATGCAAAATGCTTCAACGCTTGATTTCCCAACTGGTGTTGAGAGAATGCTAACAGAAACATTTTTAACATACGTTATTGCAAAATCAACTTTTTGAATATGATGAATACTATGGTTTTTGAACATATGGAATGTTTAATAACCAATCGTAGTCTTATTTACCAATTATTCAAAGATGATTTCTCTAGTTTTTATTTTATTTTTTTCAAATTTTTTACGTCTATTCACATTTAGGTATATCGGAAGTTGTGTGGTTCACAAAATGCTATTGTTATGCAGTGAAAACAAAAAAAATATATTATTTTTATTGCTATAATAATTTGTATGCCCTTTGTACTTGAATAATCAAAGAACACAAATCCATAGATAACGAATTTTACATTAAATAAATAATTTATATGAGAATAATTAATAATTAGCTGACTGAAAAGTCAATAAATTTTACACATTTTATCTTAACATTTTTTGACATCTTTATATACAATAAATAATAATGCAATTGTAATATAATACAATAAATATATTACAATGAGATCTCAATAGCCTAAGTTGTATATTAAGTAATTTCATTACTTATTTGAATGGAAATAACCAAAAATGCATATACACATACACTAATGAAAGATTACTAATGCGTAAAATATTTTCTATATATTAAACTAACAAATCGTTAATTTATGAAACCATAAATGTAGTCTTTTTAATGTACATTTTAAGAATAAACATATAATTTACGTCTAAATATTTAATTGAAAGTTATGGCAATTTATTTTTATAATGGCCTCATGACTCCTTTCACACTTTATAAGAAAACGTTTAAATTGTCATGGCAAAGAAATCATAAAAGCATTGCTTTTCAAACTAAAGAAACTTTAAAGAAGGTTTATTTGACCTTTTTTGGTATTTGTCATAAGTGGTAAAATATTAATTAAATTAGCCTTAAATTATTACATGCGTAGTGAGAGATTTTTAACTAATGTCAAGGTTTCTACAACAATCATTTAATGGGTAAAAAACAACTTTATACTGTATATCAATAAGAAGGCAGTTTATGTAATAACTGTTTCCCCACCTAGTTATCATTAATAACATCGTATAGGTTTTATAAATATAATTATTTTGTTTAATTTCAATAACTTGTTAGTATTGAATTTTATTGCCAATATAATATTTAAAGTATACGAGACTACGTAGTTAATTCTTTTTTATATTGTAGTATAACATGTTCACTATAGGCCTACTAAAATGTTATATTAAAATTTAATATTAGAATATAAAAGAGTAATTAATTATTTTTATATAACTTTACTTACGGAAATAATTTGCATGTGTTATAAAAGTATTAAATATAACCTCTATTTCAGTATTTTATGAAACAATGAGCAACGTATTTTATATAACTCCATTATGCAGTGGCGGACAATAGCGGCAACTTGCGCGTTATATTGAAACTGAACAAAATACCAAATCATTTCCACCATGTTTCAATTTTGTTGTTTTTCATAACTTTTAGCAATATCAATAAATGAAGTTACATTAATCAAACCAAATTGACTGATATTTGTAGTATATAACAATACATATGTCTGTTTATCTTGTGTCTGTTTTATTTTTTCTGGTGATAGGGTAAATTATAGGGCATAATTTATTAATGATAGGGTAATTATAGGGCAAATTACGGCACAAATTATTTTATGTATCATTCTATACAAACGTTTTCTATTATAAAATTTTTGCTCACATATATTGATTGAGAATCGAACATTATTTTTATAATAGTAAGGGAATCAGTTATTAAATGTTCTTATGAAGTGCAAGTTGGAAAAAGTACACATATAATCTCAGATATCAAGATATTACACCTGGAGACAACTTCTCGAACCCGATATCGTATTAACAATCTTTACACAGCCGTTAATCACACGTTGAAATTCGTAATTTTAAATTTTTAAATGACCCACCTGGAAATCTTTAACCAAACAAAAATGGTGGTGTTTTGTTGTTTTAAACTCTTTTATTATATTTTAATTTAAAACATTCGATTTTTTAAAGTAAGTTCTGAACCCATGCAAATCTCTGTGGGGTTTTGGTGGTATTTACTGTGATAAATATGCATTTCAATTGTAAAAAAAATATTTTGGGAATTTAAAACACTAAATAATTTTAAAATATAACAAAACCCATATTTTTAAATACTTTTGAAACAGCGAAGATTCACAGTCAGGAATATACGATGATCAGGGTGCAGGTTGTGATCTGAAGTACATTTGATAGACTAGAAGAAATCTTAAAACTGGAAGAAAAGAACACATCGCACACACACCAAGCACAACCAACCTGAAAAATCTACTATGACAAAACACTGTATTAATGTCGGTCACATATTTTCCCAGAAAAGTGCAAGACTATTTAAGGGCATTATGAAACCAATCTTCTAAATGCTTGTAATCTTTATATATTAAAAAAATTAAGAAATTATCAAATCTAGAAACTGGACTATTTCAAGTTCATTATAACTGAAAGCTACTCAATTGAATTCCATACTTTGTTTAAAATTAATGCTTTTGTTATTTCATCTATGTAGATTATACATAAAACCATTTTATTTAAACTATCTCCAGCTTATCATATGATAAATTATGTACCATTTAAATTAAAATTGCAAATTTATTCTTTCAGCTTGTGAAATGTTTAAAGATAAAAGCATAAAATTGAGGCAAATATCATAGCTCTTTCATTAAGTAAACTAAAGTAAATATTTTATTAGTTAACATGATTTGTAGTTAAAAGAGAATAATTTATTATAGAACTCATTATTTCTAGTTTCAATCATCTGAGTTAAACAAAATCAAAACATCTTTCTACTCCATTCTCTTTAAATAATCTCAAATCCTCTTCCTGATCCCTCCACTAGAAAAATCGCAAAAAATGTTTTGCAATTATTTTTGTTGTTTTTATGGTTTCATAGTAGTAAATAGTCTTGTGTTGAAAATGTTATGTTCATTAGTTCATGTGTAAGGTTTGGTAATTTATAACAAAAATAATTACAACATTATGACAAATGCAACTTTAAACGAAGAACTGAAATTAATTAACTAGTTTCAGTAAATAATTAATATTAATAAAAAAATAACACCTCTCATTAATATTTTTAGAGATACCTTTTCCCAAAAGATTTATTTTTAGCACCTTCTATTTGTCATTTTTTAAATTTTATAAATGTACTTCAACAAAATGCATACGAATGGATTTAAGCAAAAAGTTTTAAATTATTTAATAATAAATGTATATTGTTAATCATTGCAACTAATTAATCTAGGGTAATTCATATTTTGCATATTTGTATGGTGTTTTCAGAAATTGCACATTGAAATAATCAAATCATTGTAAATAATAATTTGTACTATAATGATAATTTTTGTGTAAATACTGTATTTAGTTTAGCATTTGAATGATAAGTATTTGCATGTTCCTGTCAACTTCCTGTACAGAAATGAGACTCATAATTCTGTGGCTATGTACTATAAATTATAATGAACGTTTGCGAATTTAATGCATGACCGTTAATAAATAAATGTACTTATTATTAAGTTGCCTTAAGAAAGTTGAAAGTCTTAATGAAATGTAACGAATTGAAAAATTATATTTATAAATAGAGTATATAAAATGACCACAACAATGTAAAATCAATATTTTTAAAACAATATTGTAATGACTGCTGACCTAATTAAACACTTAATTATGTTTAATTAAACCCACAAATTCTTTTTCTTTCCAGGGACAATTATTCAGTCGTATTTTAAAATGTTAAGGTAAATAAAGTTTGTTGGATGAAAATAAAAATTTGTGGAATCAATTTAACTTGCCGAACAGTAGGGAGGAGGCGATGGCATACTGCAGAGAGCACCAGTACTTGGCCATTGCACCGCACCACGGACGCGCCGACACTGGGCTGGTGGCGCCCGCGCGCCCTCCACGGCGCCCTCTACAGCGCCCCTCTACAACACCCCCCGGCGCCACCCGCCACTGGGGCTCGAGGATCCAGCAACACTCATTTGACAATGCTAATTTATGAAACAATTATTGTATTAGAACATGTAGACAAATATCAACTACCAAACAACGAAATAAAGGTTGCTACAACTGTTTAGATAAAATACGTTTTTTTTTTTTAGAAAATTTACATTACAATTAAATTCTTATAGTACTGTGAAATAATTCGTATTAATTACTATAATTTGAATGAAAACTCGGTAGTTAAAAAGTTTGTTTTTACAACGTATTTTTCTTCATACCTTATTACCTTGGAGTACAAGAACAAATATTGTGCATACTTAGAAAAATACTTATCAACGTTATTTTTATCAGTGTAAACACTGTATCCATCATATCATTTTGGCTTGTAACCATAAAAAATTATGAAATAATCAGTTTTTTTTAATTCAAAGTAGTTTTTTTTCTTTGTTTTATGGACTGTTACAGTTACAGGGTGAAACGTGACACACGGGAGATGGGCGATTTTTAATGAACAAATATTCAACTAATTTTGAAATTGATACAGGATTATTTATACATAATCTGTATATTGAAACGACGTATAAAAAAAATATTATGTATAGCTCATGCAATTCTGGTGAACAAGGCTCATACCAGCCATATCCGTTATTTGTTACAAAAATGTCTTTAATGTGATATTCATTATTTCAAACGCAAAACTTGAGTCTCTTTCCAGCACCTCATTATCATATGGAGTATTATCTCTGCGAGGATGCCAACAAGTTTAATGTGAATATAATTTATTTTAAAATCAAAGCTCATTATTTGCAATTTTACTTAACAATTCTTATTTACTTGCCAATTAAGTTAAATGTGAAAAATAATATCGCCAAGATGTTGTCTATAATTTTGAATGCAGGTCTCAAATGTAACACCGCCATCACAAGGACCGCCATCCTTAACATATTTTAGGAATGACAGTAATTTCTTCAATGATTACATTCATCAACCCATCCAATTTTCGTAGTTTATGATTATAGACACAACTCTTAAGGTGCCTCCACGAGAAAAAAGTCAAAAACTGAAAAGTCGGAAGAATTGGGAGGTCATTAATGAACAAGGCCAAAACGAGAGATAATCTGCTCAGTAAATATGTAAGCTTGTAATCATCAGAAGCTTATTTAAGGGTGTAATTAAAAGGTAATGTTTAGGGCTTACAAACCATGAAATTTGGGCAAAATGAAGAATGCAATCATTCAAGAAATTGTCATCATCCCTTCAGAGATGTTATGAAATTGAGGTGTTGAGAAGAGACTCGAGTCCTGCATTTAAAATGATGAATATCACATTGACGACATTATTTAACACGAATAACTGATATGGCAGGTAATGAACTTTATTAACTAAAATATAATGAGCTGTGATTATGTATAAATTACACTGTATTATTTAAGATTGGCTGAGCATTATTTCATTAAAAACCGTTCATCTCTTTTATGTCACCTTATATAACATGAAAATAATTTTAAATTTAGGCCACTTTTAAAAATCAACCATACTCGATTGTAATGCGAATGACTGCGAAGTGTTGATATTATGAATAAAATATAAATAGTTAATACAAACAAGAATAAGCCTCTTGGTTTGTAACCTTTGTCATGGAAGTTCGGAATATAAGAAATCAAAGATAATTTCCAATAACAAGAGACTGTACTTGTTGTACAAATCCAAGAACGAATGTAAATCACTAATATGAATATATTAAACCAGTTTTTACCATAGATTTGTTGGTAATCTTGTTAGATATTAATGTTAGAGCAAAAATCTATATTATCAGACTTCCAAAAATGTTTAATAATCTATATTATATTAATTTTTCAGTTTCTACTTTAGTTGCCAATTGAGTTTCACGAAAAATTACTCAAACTTCCATATAGATGACTGCATTATCCTACATTAATAATATTTAATGAAAATGCATGAACTGGATTCAGAGTATGAGGTTATTTGTATTACTTATTAGTCTTAAAGCACTAAGGTTAATAGCGAAATCAATTTTTAGCTGTATATAAGTTTCACCTGGAATAAAACAAATTGTCAATAATTCTACTCTTTACTGTTAAGAACATGCAACGTACTTTGTTGAAAAATAAATAATAATAAAATAATAACTGAACTATAGTTTTAAATTTAATTAGGATTAACACATAGTAAAACTTTAAATATATAAATAAAATATACTTTTTCATCCAAGGCATATGTGACGAATTTGTGTAATGGGATTACGGGGCGTGAGTGGGGAAGTCGGAAAACCAAGCACCCTCCTACGTGTTTGTATCAATAATTAATGTACGCTGTCCTTTTTCAGTCCAAATAGAAGTATATAACAACTTTTCATGAATGTAGTTTATGTTTCCTTAAAATGCATGTGGTTGTTTCAAGTAATTCAAACTTTTACATAAAACAGAATAAAATTTGAAAATAAAAATTGTTAAATTAAAAGTATAAATAACTTGTATATTTGCTTAAAACATCGTACAGTTACTTTAAATAACACAAATTTTGTTTATAAAATCGTTTAACTTAGTAGGATTAAAAACAAATTGTTAATTGCAACTAATACAACTATAAATTGCATATTTTCAAGGTAATATGAAATTTTGCATTTTATTTAACTTTTAAGCAAAAAACGGTAGATCGTGTTCTTTGTAAAAGGGTACTTGGTTACAGCTGATACACTTGAATACAGAATATTGAAATTAACTTCTCTGCTGAAGTCATAATAGAATACATAATAATTCTGATCCTTGATTCAATGACTGTACTCCTCTTTCAAAGTATCTTTGGAACTTTAAAGCTTTAATGTTCCTTGCAATTTATTTAATAAAATTCCTTGCAATTTATTTTGTAAAATTAACGTATTTAGTTGCATTTTGCAAAAAATATTTTAAAAGGTCGCCATTTTGAGACGGTTGAAGATATTCAAGTTTAGTTTTGCAAAAAGAAAAATCTTAAATACAAACGATAATGCAAAATATGAACACTGTACTTCAAACCGTTTATGAGTTATGAAAATTTTTAAACACATACAGATAGATAGACGGCAAACCAGGCAGCAGAGACTCATGTTCCCTTGGTGAAATGTGTTTGTATTTACCTAAGCAATAACACTATATACCGTTGACCAGAGGACATCCTGTAGATTTTAATTAGCTTTAATTTCTTTATTACGTTGAACGCAAAATGGAATGATTACTGATGTCCTTTTATTTTTTTACGAAATATTTACTTTACATGAATGTGATCCTTTATTCTCACAATCAATAAGAAAATTTGAGTCCATATGCTGGAGAGGACAGCGAAAAAAGACTCATAAGACATACGCAAAAATCTAGAATTTCAAATGAAATACTAAATAGTCTAGTTTATACTGGATGAATTTCTTAAAGTGATCTTATAGCTAACTTTTGTATTCTATATCTGACAGTATCCTTCTTATGGGTTACCCCCTTTATTATTTTTTTACGTTGCTTTCAAATGCTTATTTCAATTTTCTAAAGTTTACACAATTTTTTCAATGTGGTGAAAAACTTTAAATTTTTAATATGGACCCGATATTTAATGTACATTTTTGATCATACACACAATTTTAAAACATTTTTCTTATTTTTCATTTGCCTAAAAACCTAACAGTTAGGGTGTTAGGGACGAAAAATAAAAAAGTTAATTTAGATCCTATAAGAATAACGTTGGACAATATAAAACTGGAAAATACATTTTTATGTGTAAAATTTTATGAGCAATATGTTCCCAAATAATCATTTTAAGAATTTTTTCCTAGAGTATTTTTTTTTTATTTTACTAAATGTTTTCTAAGATACAGGCAGTTAAACTTAGGTCCATGTTATTTTTATGGGTCCAAAAATTAAATTCAAGCAACCCGATCTCCCTAACTAAAGGTTTAGAGGCTTAAAGGTTTTAATGTTTAGAGACAATTTCAAATAATAAATGACTTAAATTATGTACACAAACCAAAAATAACACAAAAATAGGAAGTACCTATTAAAGATTATTATTTGGCCGCCATAATATGGCGGAAAATTTCACACATTAAAATACCTGAAAGCAGCATAAAAATTAAAGGTTGTCTCTCATAAATAGTATTCTGTCAAATACAGTTATTGGATCACTTTAAGAGACTTACAATGTATATTTTAGAATTCCGAAATTATATCAATCTTTAATAACACATATAGGTGGTTAGTGAGAATTTGAAAGACAAAACACAAGAGTTCTGAGGATTAAAACGTGTGGTTAGATTGAAAATATATTGTTACAGTACTTTATTAAAAGATAATAAGAGACAAGGGAAAATAACATTTCTGTCTTACTCGACGTAGGTTTTATGAGAGTCTTTTTACGGTCAAGAGAATATTTTAATGTTTAAAGTTGGATTTTTTAAAAGGTTATCCTTAAATCTCGCCACACTATTCATCCCAACATCTCATATTTCCTGCAAAGATTTACATATAGAATCATTAATAAAAATTTATACAATGTTTTCTTTTACAATACATAAGGTTTGATTTTATAGTTATGGTATGTATAAACAGACTAAGGCCGGTTCCTAGGTGGGCGACAGATGCGACGCGACGAGAGCGACCGAAGCGACACCAGCGACATGCTTGCATCGCCATAATGTTATACATTGTATATTGTTGTCGCTCTTGTCGCCCACTAAGGATGCTCCAATGCTTATACATTTGTTTGAAATTTTGTCGCTCTCGTCGCGTCGCATCTGTCGCTCACTTAGGAACCGGCCTAAATATTAATAAGTAGACAATGTATATGTTCAATCAATCAATCAATAAAGTTTATTTATTCATCAACAATAATACAGTACAAACATTACATTAGGTGAATACCTTAACAGTGCTATTCTTCAAAGCAGAAAAGTAATTTGTTGGAATGTATACACTTACTAGTGAATAACAGTCAATATTTACTATAAATGCATATGTTTGATTTGTGTTCCTTATCATGACTGTTACTTGAAACAAATATGCTAATAAGCACTCTCCGTCATTCAAGATTCCTTGTGTAATATTCGGTTGATATATTTTACTGACGGATAGTAAACCCAACATCGCAGTAAAGTAAAACAAATATGATGTATGTAGCTGGCTTACATCCAGAGACAATGACGATGAAATCAGACTGTCCCTTTTTTGGACTACTAAACTCGTTATATGCCAAAAGATACTTCCTGAACTCTTTATATTAAATTATTTACTGTTGTTACAACTGTTTCAGGTCTAACACAAACCATCAGAGCAAGTGTCTTCGTTTAAAATATTTCAAACTGTTTACTCCTTATTAATCGTATTTTTGTAAATCTGTTTGCACAGTGGGCTTAGGAGAGAGAAAAAATAAAATAAATTTAGTTTAATTTCTCTCAAAAACATATTAAATGTACGTTAAAATGTTTAACGAACATTTTATATCAAAACTAGAACCATAATGGACACCAGTCTAATACTTACTATTCCCATGAATCCACAAAAAAAAAAAAAAACACGACATAAAATTTGTCATGAGTTTCAATTTTTGTAATGTATTATATATAAAAATACTGACGCCATTATTGTAGTTCATAGGACTTAGAAGATGGTACAATGTTTTGGGTATTAGCATGCTCACAGCTTGTGAACTCCTCTTAAACGTTTCTTGTTGGATAAAAGCATCTTGTCTTTGTCCCAAAGCATTTCTTCTCTCAAACCCTCATAAGTTTACAACAACTGAGCAAATAAAAATTTAAATATGGTCTTATTTCACTTTAAGTTTATTGACTTATATTTATCATCACATGACACAACTTTCGTCGTGTTAATCGAATAATGAATTGATACCTGTACCCAACTTTGTCGTCAAAAAGATTCCTCTAAAATATTATTAATTTTTATCAACATCAAATTTATTGTACCGTATTTTCTTCATTGGCCTTCAAAAGTAACCTATTTTTACCCTTCTTGAATGAAAACCTATATTGCATTCTTCATAAAAAAGAAAAGTAATATGAGGTTGTATAAAAGAAGTATCCATTTTATGTGTTTTTGAAATCAAATGGAATAAAATCGAAATTTATATAATTTTACGTTGTTCTGGAATTGTTAATTCCTAAATTTTTACATAGGCCTATATTAGAGTTGAACATGAATGAGCTTTATTCCTTGCCCTAAAATGTGAATGTGATAATCCTTTTTACCTTGATCTGGCCAATATCGAAGAACAAAACCAGTTATTACTTTCTCCCCCTATACCATAGTATATGGAGAAAGTATTGTTTTCGTCAAAATTTTTGAATTTGAGTTGTTGGTGGATTTATCCATTATGGTTCCCCCTGAGTCCAAAAAAGTGGTTTTCGGAGTGATGTCTGTGTGTGTGCGTGTGTGTGTGTGTGTGTGTGTGTGTGTGTGTGTGTGTGTGTGTGTGTGTGTGTGTGTGTGTGTGTGTGTGTGTGTGTGTGTGTGTGTGTGTGTGTGTGTGTGTGTGTGTGTGTGTGTGTGTGTCAGGATGTAAACAGAGCTAGAGAATGCCCTAATGGTCCGATTTTAATGAAATTTGGTATATAGGTCCAAATCCACGATAATTCCAGGCGTTTTTTTCATTTTTTTGAATTTTTGATTTTTAAGGGTATTTTACCCCCAAAAACCCTCAAAAATCGTCAAAAATCAAAATTTCTCAAAAACGGCTCTAACGATTTTGATTAAAATTTTGTGGTTTATTAAGCTTAAAATGGTGGATAAAATGACACCACCCGCATCTCCGAGAAAATGCGCGTTCAAAAGTTATGGAGTAAAAAGTGTTTAAAAAATCAATTTTTTGGATTTTCAAACTATCTGTTGTCTCAAAATAAATTTTATTTATCACCATTAAATCAAGCTCAAAAAACTAAATAATCCAGTACTTTAAATTATTGCTCTACGTCAAGTGGTTGAGGTGAAAATACAATTTTTCGTTTAGCGGTAAACGCAGTACGTTGTTAAAAGTCACAGATGCGCGTAGGGTCAAGCTCGCGCTGCTCAGCTGGTAGACTCGTATCCAACAGAGTCATCTAGACATTAATGTTTAAAGCTTTTAACACATGTTTTTATATTGTTGGGAGAAAGTATGTGTCAGTTAACTGATACCGTTTATTTTGTAATGGTTTGCCCCGGTTTTCTTAGAAAATCCCTTAAACCCAATATTCTCTTTTAAAATATAAGTGTTTTAAAAACCTCCTTAATCAATTAATAGAACATTTAACTTTGTTTGAAGAGCTTGTTTATAAAGGGAAACATGAAAACAGTGTTATAACATAACAGTAAAATAACATAATATAGATTTAATTTGTTCCACAAAATATTTTTTCCTTAAATTAACTAAATTACGAGTGATCATTTCCTACACATGAAATATATAAATCGTTATAAATATTTAAATTTGTGAAAAAAAGCTTTGTACAAATTACAGATTGAGTTAAAAAGTTTAGCATGAATTATTTAAAAGCAATTTTAAATTAAACTCAGGGGTGAGTTATACCTCTGAAGCTACACGCCTAGTTGGGCAGGAACAGACATCGGTTGACATCCCGCGAACCGACTCCTGTTTCTCTCCTGGAACATTGCCAGTTACATTCATTATCTCCGCTTCTATGACGATACGTTTATGTTATATCAGCGTCCCAAATGAAATAAAGTTATATTAGTTTTAAAATGTAGACTATCTGATGCATGTTTGACTATGTGATGATTTATTGTCATTTATCTGAATAATTGACGAGTTATAATCTTAACTACTATGGAGACTAAATTTTATATTTTTGTTAATTAATCGATATTAGAAGACTACATGTCGATTTCGAGGGATACTATTTTTGGAAAATTTAGGATTGTTAGTGGAGCGTAGGAAAATGCTTACATATTTTAAGCAAAATTGACTGTTGATATATCTTATAATAATCTGGCTTTCTTCAAAATTATCGATTGAATTTTACACAAAAATAAATAATCGGCTGACGAGGAAATGCATATTTTTAACTAATCTTTTGGTTTATATTCAATATTATTCTTCCTTCTCACTGTTGTAAATTTAGTAATAATTTTTTTTATATTCAATCAATAGAGAGTTTTTTTCGTGGTTTGTGTTTAAAATTATACAGTGGTCTAAAACAACACCAAGTTGAATACAAAACAGCAAAAGTTCAAAACAGCAATTGGAGTTAATTATTTAACATAAGTATAAGATGAAGTAACCTTGTACACTTGTAAAGATTTACAGTAAAATTTTAAATAGGTTTTTATAAAGTACCTGATCTTATACAATGGTACAGAAGGCATCACAACCATTCTACACTTATCCTTCTTTCATATCCGCGTTAAAATACGTTCTGATAGTGTCGGCGCCTTAAACGTGATTATAATAAAATTTAAAGTAAGGGTCAATTGGTAATCTAAATTCACCTTTATCAGTACCCCTCTAAATCCAGCCATAAATTAAATCAATAAATCTAGCTATCACACCTATTTTATAAATAACTGCGTGGATCTTGAAATTAAGAATAAATTAACCCTTAGAACCTAACAATAAAGTTGCAGTATAAAATCTATTCTTTGTCTTTTAATTAGAATATATTTTCTTCTAATGTTTTTTCAAGCACCAGTAAAAAGCTTGTTATAAAAGTCCTTGAACATCTAATAGACGTGAAAGTGTGGTGATAATCATCAAACTTTTAGGAATAAATGTTTCTCATGTAAAAGAGCAGCGTATTTCACAAAGTATTAAAGTCACATTACGGAAAGGTGGCGGGATGAAACTGGAATCAGACAAGATTTGCACGTTGTCCGAGCTTAGCGTGGGCCGTGTGGTCGCTGGGATGGCTTTAGATTTTACAAAATAAACTAAAACTGAAGTATCGTTCGTTATTTTATATAGAATTATGGCAATGAAGAGGACTGAATCAATACTACTTGTAATCGAGCACAATTACACTTATTGTGACCATCTACAATTATGTCCTATACAGTAGACTTCCTCTTAACCGGCCACCTCAGGACCAGGCCGCAGCCGGATAATGAACTGACCGGTTAAACCGATGTACATTTAAGAACGCCAACCCACAATTTTATATGGCCTAAATATAATTATTACTCGAAAAACAACCTTAAATACATTACTGTGTATGATTTATAGCTAACATCCACCACCCATGAAATCCACAACAAATCTACACTAATAATAATTTGTTTCTTTATTGTGGTCTACTGGATAGTAGGTCCAAACGCACTGACTTCCGGTGGCAGTCGCTTCCGTTTAGGACGTTACAGTAATTGATTTGAGAACGTCAATATGAAATAAAGTTGAATTGAATGATACATTAGATAAGAAAACTACGTTTTCGGCGAAACACGGCCGGTTAAAAAGATGTTATTTTGTGTCAGGGTAGGCCGGTTAAAGCGGAGACCGGTTGAGAGGGGGTCACTGTACTACTTAGTGATAACAAAAAATAATAATCATAATTTTTTTTAATAAAAGAATGTAATACATATTGGTTTATAAATTATTTTCATTTAATGAAAGGAAAATACAAACAGTTACGTGGTATATGTGTGACTGGCCACTTTGATGTTTCAAAGTATGTTCAATATTTTTACAGCTAACAATTAGCTATTTGTAATAACTGCTTTGTGTCGTTAAAATACATGACAAATTCATCTCGAACGTCATAAAATGTATTGAAACTGATTTAATGTATCAACATTTATTTACTAACTTCACAATAGCAAAATGTATTGTCAGCTAAATGTTTTCAAATTATAATATGAAGAACTAAATATAAATATAAAGTTTAATGTGTGTTATGATTTAGGTAGTATATTTCTAAGGCAGTAAGTGATTAAATGTTAAAATAATAAACCATGTTATGAGTTATTGAAAAACAATTAAAACAAAATAAAATATAGTAATCTAATAAATATAAGAGTTAAAAAATCAACTATAACACCTCATATATCCCTAAACAAAGCGTAGGAAGAATTATTCCTTGGGGGAAATTGTCTAAGAATTTGATTAAAGTTATTGACAAAATTAACAGCTGTGTGTTCCGGCCTCGTGGGTCAGACTAGACTTTAAATGAGCAATTAAACGTAAAAGAAGGTTGAGATTCCTGGTTCAGCCTCCGGGTTCTTGATAATTAGAAATACCTTCACCCTATAATATCCTCACTGTATTACATTTCATACAAAAATCAGTTTAATATGAAACAATGTAACAAAAAATTACTTTCTAAAATAATGTAAATAATGCAGATAAAAATAATAATGTTATGTTTTATTTCCTTTTTCAAATATTTATATAACCTTATGAAAGAAGCGAAAGTAATGGTGTATAAAATATATTTTTATGTTCCTTATTTGACAATTTTTGTATATGAGTCCACAGCCCATTGTGTCACAAATTCTGTGGCCTAGCTAAGCATATTCGTATTATAGATATCAAAATAAAACTAAGATGTTCAGTATTTTTTTTTTATTTTAGCTTCGTTTGGCCGCTATCACCAATATGATGTTTATATATATTTAATAATTGTTATTTCTGTAAACTCTTTGAAAATAACCTAAATTTGTATTGATTATAATGTAAAACCAATGTTTTTCTGCAAAAAATCGCAACAACTTATTTATTTGAGGTCGGATCTTTACCAACTTTGTATTGTTGTGTAGATAACTTAATTTGTTAACTTTGTTGTCTTTTGTAAAATTTAATACAATTCATCATTTAAGTAAAAAATAAAATGGCTGCCATTTTGAAAGTTTACAGCGGTATTTTTTTCTGATAATGAACATTTTTGTGATAAAGGCCCGTGACAAATATGAACTAATACTGTTACAGACTGCTAATCCGTTACAGAAATAAAAAATATTTAGTGTAAAAAACATATTGGTGGATAGTGGCCAATGAAACCGAAATAATAAATTATTGAACATTTTCGATTTATTTTCATGTGTAGAATACGAATATGCATATCCAGTCAACTTTTTTTGTGACACCCTGTATATATTTTTTCGAAATGATGTCTTATATTAAGGTGTTTCTAATTTTGAAAGGGTTTTAAATTATTGTTATTAAGTTATTATTGTATGATCAACAATTTATTGTCTCTTTTATGGAGACCGAGGATTCATTGTGAAATACTATCCTCAATAAAATTGTTTAGGCCTAAGTAACATTTAACCTAATCAAAACATATGTATTGTGATCGAAGAATTTGGTGGCCTTTACTCTATTACTATTTTTTACTATTACTATACTGTTAAATATTATTAAGAATGCTGTTCCCTCCTAACAAACTGATTATTAAAAGAAAATATAAAACTGTTCTTGACATTATATAATACTAGCAAATTTATACATATTATAAACTTAAGATTAACTAATACTGCAGACTTATAAAACTTGCAGATACTGATGCCAAAACATAGTTGCATCGCAAGGACTAATCTCTTAACAAATAACTAACATTCTTAGGGCCTCTTTCCCGAACCTAGTTTTGAACCAAAACTCAAGATTAAACTAGACTTTTCCATGTGATTTAAAATCGAAGCTTTTGTACATTAGTTTAATCTGTGTTGGAGAAAGCTACCCTTATATAGTTCCTTTAGTTAAATTTTAATTCACATAATCATTTTTTGTGAAATAAAATTAGATTCTGTAGGTATTTCAATAAGGACATAAGGAATTCAAGAATGCAGTTGTTTGATTTAATTTGACCAACATGAAAATACCATTAACAAAATATTACTATAAATTGTAATGTTTATTTTATTCTGAAAATAGTAACGAATATTATTTAGAGTAGTTATAAAATTACGTTTTTTAATTGTTTTGACAGTTGTTTCGTGAAATATTAAAACTATGAAATATTTTTCGATGACCGTATTTATTTCATTTATTGCGTCAATATACTTATTTTGCTGTATATTAATTAATCGAACAATCATTCGACTCGTATTCAGGTTGGGGCCGCCGGCGCCATTCAAATGGTCACACTTGATGGACTATCGGACAATCCATCATCACTCTTGGTGACATCTTCCACCTCGGTAAACTTTAACCTCATTCTGCTTATTCAATACTATTAAAACTATCTACCAACTCTTTTAGATTTTTACTACAACTTAATACATACTTATAAACTTAATATTGTTGATCTATTTTGTATCTAATCATATCGTTTCTGATTTTGGCAGCCTTGATACCTTATTAATTAATCAAATCTACTTACGTAGCAGACCGGAGGTATCAAACTGTTAATCTATCTAGCCGAACATGTTGAATTTGGAATTATTAGTAAACCCACACAGACGGATCTAGCGATACCATGTGAAACAAATCGCCCCCCATGAATACAAAACAGCTTCGTTCAGAGCTATAGTTAATTAATTGATTATTAACGTATTATAAACGTATGAACGTCTTTCAACAATAGAGTATGAAAAGTAATGAAAATTATAAAACAGATAACATTTAAAAATGAATATGAAACTAAAACGTATGATACATGATTAGAGTAACAAAATTTATAATGTTAAATAAGGAGCCTAATTATAAAAATTAAAATTAAAAAGTTGCTCCACTCAGATACATTAACAAACATAGTGAAACAGTGGGAAGATATTAAAGAAAAATTCTATTTTCTCTGCTTATTATAAGGTCAATAAATACTAACCACTAAATTATGAAAAGAACTAACTAGATAAACCAAAAGCTAAAGGTGTGTACATGATAGAGTGCAATGGTGTAGAGTGTAATAATAAGTATATTGGGTACACAAACAGAAATTTTTCTGATAGGTTTAAGGAACATAATAATATAAAATAAAGCAACCCTTCATCAAAAGTTGGACAGCATTTAAAAATAGTAGAGGCCACAAAAAAGATTTTTTAAGATTATAACAACCATCCAAGTATGGGCTTAAAAACTGAACACTACTGCCGTTAAAGATGAGTCGTAATTTCACCCAAAACATGTTCGGGTTAGTTACAACGATTCTATACCTGCAGATGTAAGTATATATCATTAATTATATTATTTTATTTAGAATTTACAGCAATAAAAAATTTTAAATATTGAAAAATTTAGTTATGAAAAAAAGCAAGAGTTTTGGAAATATTTGGATGGGTTGATTGATACTTTTATAAATAATAATCGAATGAATAACAGTATATGAATTTAAATCGTTATAGTCAAAATCTGCTTCATGATTGCTATTAAATTACACTTTAAGTAATTTTCAATCAAGTTCTTCAACAAAACATCTAGCAACAGAGCATTAACTCAAAGTGAGGTCGATTTAAACGGTCTTTGGTCAAACTGACTTCTGTTGGTGGCATTGACAAAATCGTTTACTACAAGTAACTACACGGCATTCTACAAATTTTACAACATCCAAACTGCAAAACTGCAATTTAAGATTTAAGTAGTTTATAAATAAAGTATATTTTTGAAAAAAAAAAACTTACATTCGATGAGTCAAATGATTGAGTTTCGTGGAGAAACTTTAGGCTATGTGTATTTTTCGTTTTAATGTTTTCCTTTAACTAAATACCTAAAAATTAGAATATTAGGCCTACAAATTGTTTACACTGATAGCAAAAAGGCTATCTATATTTGTGTAGTTATTAAATACCATCAGATAGCTGCCAATGCTGAAGTTTTGCCGTAGTAACAACATTACCATATCATCTTGACACCACTGATTGGTTTTCTATCCGGGGTGAAAAAGACCCACTTAAGTCCCTCAAAATTCGTATAAGAAGGGTCACCATTATAGCAGTATGACGAAAACTTTTTTACCATCGAATGAGTTTTAAGTCAAGTTGTATATTTAGTTTTTTTGTATGCTATACTTAAGATATGAATAAAACACGTTATGTAGGTTAATAAATAAAGCTCCAAGACAGCTTAAAGAAGATACGATAAATTGAACTCCTGTCCCAAAGTGTTAAATGGCTCCCAAGGGCGAACCACATTTTAAAACTGGATTAACTGAATCCCTTGTTTATTGCAGCGGTTTTATGCATAAGATGTCACAAGCAGGAAAACCATAAATTTCGTTTCATTTGGAGAGTCTGTTCTAATTCTGCTTACTATAAACATTAAAACCCTTTCTAATGTTATATTTATGAAATCCCATAAAACATGCCCACCCAAAAATTCATATTAAGATTTCTACTTCTGTTTTAAATAAAGGAATTATAATGCTAAGTGCACAGGTTAAAGTTGAGGATATCAATCTGTGGAAAAAAGTAGTTTTTACAATCCTTTTTAATTACCATATTTTAAGCATACTGTCCTTTAAAATTTTTTCCGGTTGTTGGAATACATTTATAACTTAAAAACAATGGACAAAAGAAAATGGTATAACAATGGTATAAGTACAAAAACCAATGGACTTATTTATATTATTTTGTCAGTTAGAGAATGTGATAAAGATAAACGAATTGAATTCATAGAAATCCCATTAAATTATGGAAACTGATACTGTAAAAGAAGAAAAACATATTATCAAAACTGATCTTAAAGATTTAGGGGTTTTTAAGAGGGCCGCATATCAAAACAAAATTAAACAGTTTTCCCCCACCTCCACTAAGCGGTAGTTGCGAATGGTAGTAAAGCGAAAGGGTAATCTGTAATTGAAGCAATAAAGAGGATTTATTTATATAAAGTCGAATTGTTTTGTGCTTGAAAACATCCTAGTTAGTGAACTACTAGCAACACTTGATAGTAGCCTATATCATTTTCACTATTCATGCATTTTATAATTGAGGACTTTGTTTTTGTTCGTGTTTGTTTATTGATGTGTTTAATTGGTTAATAAAACATACAAATTGATTGTAGTAACTCTGGCGCGCAAGTGAAACTCTACATATACTAACGTTCAATATAATTAATTTTTTTTTCTTCAAGATGGCGGTATGTTGAGTTCGTTAGTTAATAGTTTAAACTAGTTTTCGATTTAAATGTGATTATTTCTCACAAATTTTACTCACGGATATTCCTGTTATTGCCTATTTTTCTTGTGAGTTACATGTATATGTCAGGGTCTCACCTCCACCCGATCCATGTTTTAATATTGGGACTTAGACTTACACTTTCCAGCCCTTTTTGTAACTAATAAACGAAATCATCAATTAACCTGCACACTCCTGAACCGTTTATGTAAACAGTCCTTGAGTAGTGACTTCACACTCTGAAAAATCCACGCTCCGTCGTCTGTTTGCCACTGCCTTCTAGTTTTCGTCGTTCTTCAGAAGTCACACTATATAAATTACTATGGCCCCTAACGACAAAGATATCTGCCTAGTTTGCGTGAAGTCTGTGTTGAAATCTGATGAAGCAATTGGATGTGAAGACTTATTGGATGGTGAAGAATTGGATGTGTGTCTTAGATGGTTTCACCGTGATTGCATTAGAATGCCTAAAACAGAGTATTCGAAATTACGTTCTAGCGACTCTCTCAAGTGGATGTGCGGTCGTGCCGACTGCAACTTGAAGGATCGTAGCTCATTGACTGAGCTGTCAGACAAGATAACTGATTATTTTATCCTCTGCAGTGTCGACCTTAACAGCACTTGTCTCAGGTTTTTCATCGAAGATAGACACAATCAGCGAAGTTAAATGTAGCGTTAATACCCTTACTGGTGAACTTAGAAAACTCTCTGGTAAGTTGTCTGAACTTGAGCCGCGTATATCACAAGTTGAAAGTCAAGTTGATGCTATTGAAGACAACTTCAATGACTTTAAAACTAAAGCTTCTAATGTATCTCCTAACCCTGAGTCATTCATTTTAGAAATGAATGAACGGGCCCGTCGATCACGGAACTTCATGATATACAACTAGAAGAATCCACTGATAAAACTGCTGGCAATAGGATAAAATATGATATTGATCTTGTCACCAAATTGTGCCAGCCTTAAATCCTTCATTCAACCCGGAGGGTATTAAAGCATTCCGTGTTGGTCAAAAGAAAACTAATAAACCTAGACCTCTTAAAGTAGTTATGCTGAACCAATCAGATGCTCACAAAATCATCTCTACCTTCTCTGTTGGGGCAGCAGCCCTAATTGACCAGCGATTTTCTTGTGTGAGAATCTCCAGGGATAGGACTCTCCGTGAAATTGAATATATGGATTCACTTAGATCTGAGCTTAATGACCAGAGGGCTCGTGGTGAGGTTGACCTCACCATCAAGATTCGTGATGGTGTCCCCCAAATTATCAAGAATTCAAAAAACTAATCAAGAATAAAGACGCATCCCATAATCTACTATGCTATTTCCAAAATGTAAATGGTCTGAAAATCAAACTTGCAGACCTTTCCGCTAGTGTTTCAACTTCATCTTACGACATCATTGGACTCATTGAAACTAATCTTTCTGCTGATATTAAGGATGAGGAACTTGGTCTTGCTGGTTTCAACGTCTTTAGATGTGATAGATCCCTTGAAACAAGTTCTAAAAAGGGCGGTGGTGGAGCATTACTTGCTGTGCGAAACACCATTCCAACAAATGTTATAAATACGCTTGCTTGCACCACCGAGACCGTATTTCTGTCCTGTAAGCTATAATGATCTAGCTTGTTTTTGGGATGTGTCTATTTACCGCCTAATCTCTCCTCTATATTCAACTCTCATTTCTGCAATGCTGCTGAAGATGCTCTAAATGCTGCCAGTAATCCTGAGAACATTCTGCTGATGGACGACTTTAATTTACCAACGGTTAGCTGGAATCAATATACCTACACGAATGCTCCTGCAGCTACCCGTCATGTCTTGGATTTTGCATCGACTCACAATCTTAGCCAGCAGAACTTCGTTCGCAATCATCATGGTGTCTACCTGGACTTGATCTTCTCGTCCATCAGTAACACTTCAGTTGTTGCAGCTATTGCCTTCTTCTCCCTGAAGATGTGCATCACCCTGCCTTGGATATCTCAACGACCTTATCATGTTCCTCAGGTTCACATCCGAAATATATTTATTATTTCGAAGATGTGACCTTGATGCTGTATTCTACCAGCTCCAAACCCTTAATCTCCCGCTTTTGAACATTAGTGAGTCTGAGCAGACTTTCATGACCTTCCATAACCACCTAAGTCAACTTGTGAAGTCTCACTCTCCTATTAAAAGAGTGGGTGCCCGTAACTTTCCCAACTGGTTCTCCAATGATCTAGCCCGTCTTGTGATTACGAAAAAAGCTGCCCATAAGCTTTATAAAAGCAGCGGTAGTCACACTGATTTAATTAACTTCCAGAGATTAAGAAGACAATGTAAAACTATGAGTATGCTGTGTCGTCTTGACTATAGGCAAAGAATTGAGGAGAGTATTTTAACTAACGTGAAAGCATTTTGGTCCCATGTTGGAAGTCTAAAGAAATCTCCTTCAATCCCTCCAAGACTGATATTCAGCCACTCCAGTGCTGAGGATCCTGCTACAAAATGTGAATTTTGCTGAGTATCTTTCTTCAGTCTTTGACGATTCAGATATCGCAGTACCTACTTTTGATTTTGAATGGAGTGATATCATTCCACAATGTGTGGTTACTGCTACAGACGTTCAGAACAGGCTCGACGCACTCAATCCCAATAAAGGTGCTGGCCCAGATGATAGGCAATGATGTTGGACCTCTTGTGCTTAAATATTGCTCTCCAGTCTTAGCACCACACTTGGCAAATCTTTTTTCCACTATGCTATCTGCTGGGATTTTCCCTCATCTCTGAAGCACGGATTCGTAGTTCCTGTATTCAAATCTGGTGACCGTTGCGATGTACGTAATTATAGGCCCATAGTAATTCAACCAACTCTCGCTAAAGCTTTTAGAGGAATTGTACTTGATCACCTTTACTTTCACCTTAGAAAATACATCTCTACTGAACAGCACGGATTTCTCCGCAACCGCTCTACCATGAGTAACCTTTTAGTCTTACAAGAGTTTGTGATGTCTTCCTTCATCAAGTCCCTTCAAGTTGATTGTGTCTACAAAGTAAACCATCGACTTTTGGTAGCCAAACTTGAGGGATATGGAGTTACTGGACCTTTACTTAAATTGCTTGAGAACAACCTTATCAACAGGACTCTTTCCGTAAAATGTGACGGTGCCTATTCCTTGCCGTTTGCAGTATCTTCGGGAGTGCCTCAGGGATCGCATCTTGGCCCTCTACTCTTCAACATTTTTATGAATGATATTGGTAAAGCCGTGTCAACCAGGTATCTGATGTTTGCCGATATGAAAATCTTCACCACAGTTGATTCCACTCTAGCCTATGAGAATCTTCAACTATCTCTTAATCAAATTGATGCCTGGTGCGAAGATAATGCCATGCAGCTTAATGCATCCAAATGTGTTATTAGGCCTATTACTTTCCATCTTGGGCAAGCGAACTTCTACCATTACGTAATCAATGGATCTCCTCTAAACACAGTATACAGTCAAATATCTTGGTATAATTTTATTTTTATCGCTCAGTCCTCTAGATCACATAACTAGTTTTACAGGAAAAGCTAATTCTCTGTTGGGCTTCATCTTCAGATCCGCCAAGGAATTCATTTCACCACTAACTATGGTTGTTCTCTACAAGTGCCTAGTGAGGACAATACTTGAATATGGATCCATCATCTGGTCCCACTATCAAGCAAATCATATCACTATGCTACAGAAAATTCAAACATGTTTTGTAAGGATGCTTGGGTCAAAGATTGGATACACTTACCAGACTACCTCTGTTGGCTATGTTGAGGAACTCTATGACTTGCAACCCCTCTACTTGAGACGTAAACGCATGGACATTGTGAACCTGTTCAAAATAGTCAATGGCTGCATCGAATGTCCCGAGCTCCTACAAGAAATCGACTTAGCTGTACCAAGAGGCACGAGATCCCAGGCCATCTTCATGCGGAGGTTCCAGTCTACCAGCTAGCCTACCATTTATTATCTCGTTATCGTCTTACATTAAATAACAACAATAACGAATAACAACTATAAAAGGTAAATAATAGCATGAATAAATAAATAATAGAGTAGTAACAATAATAATAACAAGAATAAATTTCATGAAAAATGCTGAAATACAATTTGGTAACATAACAAGAACTCAAAAATGAAATGAATGTGATGATCAGGAAGCACTCTGGGTAGTAGAGGAATGGGTGCCTAGGTGAAATAAGAGAGTGTCCAGGAAATAAGAGTGAAAGTGTCCAGTGCAGTTAAGTGATTCAGTGAGTGTTACTGCTCTCCCCAATCCCCTTACAATCCTATAGCTACTTGCCAACTTTCCTCTCTTATTCTTTCTCTCCAGAGTGCTTCCTGATCATCACATTCATTTCATTTTTGAGTTATTGTTATGTTACCAAATTGTATTTCAGCATTTTTTATGAAATTTATTCTTGTTATTATTATTGTTACTACTCTATTATTTATTTATTCATGCTATTATTTACCTTTTATAGTTGTTATTCGTTATTGTTGTTATTTAATGTAAGACGATAACGAGATAATAAATGGTAGGCTAGCTGGTAGACTGGAACCTCCGCATGAAGATGGCCTGGGATCTCGTGCCTCTTGGTACAGCGATTTCTTGTAGGAGCTCGGGACATTCGATGCAGCCATTGACTATTTTGAACAGGTTCACAATGTCCATGCGTTTACGTCTCAAGTAGAGGGGTTGCAAGTCATAGAGTTCCTCAACATAGGCAACAGGGGTAGTCTGGTAAGTGTATCCAATCTTTGACCCAAGCATCCTTACAAAACATGTTTGAATTTTCTGTAGCATAGTGATATGATTTGCTTGATAGTGGGACCAGATGATGGATCCATATTCAAGTATTGTCCTCACTAGGCACTTGTAGAGAACAACCATAGTTAGTGGTGAAATGAATTCCTTGGCGGAAATCCTCGAGTTTTGGAATTCCGTCCTTAATCGCCTTGTTGACGTTCTTCTGAATAAGGAGAGCCTTGGCCATCTCCTTCAAAAGATCGTTAATTTTCTTCAGACATGAGTCTTCCTCCTCGTTGGCATCGTCCTGCTGCTGCCGAAGCATTTGCATCTCGAATGCCGGACGAAGAGGACTCTTCCTGGGAGGAATTCCTTGCATTCCGGCTAGAGGTGTTACCGGCTAAGTCACCCCCATACCCAGCTCGACCTCATCTTTCTCCTTTCCGGTTACGGCCGATGACCCGGCGACACCAGTAGCCTTGAACGGGATCGGCGGAGGGGAGGTTTTAATTCCCCCTGTCGGCATCCCAGTCTTCGAGGTCGGGGACCTCTGCAGTTTTGAGCTGCGCTTAAAGGCGGCCTGCTCATTCTCCTTTAACTTCGTGTTTTGCATTTTAAAATCCATGCTATTTTATCACCAGCGCATCGTGCGGCAAGAGGCGGCCCTTCATCGGCCGAGAGCGGGTACACCCTCGGAGGTCTACCCCCCGTAGGAGATAAGACACCCCTACCCCGGTACTCCGGGGCCCGAACCTCCGATTGCCCAGCACCGATACACAAAATGTGCCGGACGTGCTGGGGGTCGCACCGTGGCAATGCAGAGTCCGATCCCTGCATCCATGCCGCACTCCCTGACTAAGGTCCGAAGCGGCTGGCTTCTGACGACACACTGGAGGAGACCATCGGCAGTGCGAGGCACACATCAGTCCCTGCAACACAACAGGGACACTCCCAGGACCCCCCAGCATGCGCCGGTCGAAAGAAGGTGGAAAGACACCCTTGATTTGTCTTGTTATTTTCTACAATGTTCATCAGTATTCATTATTAGTCACAACTAGTTATTTATCGCTTGCGATGGTCGTTGTCTTTATTATTTATATGTGGTCTTTATTGTTGTTGTTAATTGTAATATTGTTATATTCTATACCTCTTTTTATTTTGATGTTACAATTTCTCTTGTTATAGATTCATTTTCAATTGTTATTTAGTCACTAAGATATATTGCATACCTGCCATCATGTTTAACTGGTTAAAGTTTCTGTAAAATGGTGTAATTCCGTATATTAATAAATAAATAAATAATAAAATATAAAACTCTAGAAGCCTATTAACATAGTGTATAAAGCAACACATTTATAATTTTCCAAAAGTGATATTAACATCCCGTAGAATAATCCCATTGGGGTAATAGGGATTCGGTTTTTACAATCGCATATATATAAATAGCATAATATGTATTAATGTAATTGTAATAAGTTTCCTTGAGGCCTATTTCCAAAGATGACAAGTGAGCTAGGTTTTCTAGTAGTTGTTTTGATTTCATAAGAGAAAATATAATACATTATATCATGTTCTTTCAATATTAGAATACAAATAAATGTTTTTATTTTATTTTAATAACCTGAAAATATTTTTATAACAGCTTTACAAAGTGTGAAAAGTTAGCAATTTCTTACAGGGGCTTTCATTGTAGAATATTCAACCCTCAACCACCCAAATTATCCAAGAGGTTACCTGTTTGATGATCTATCCTTGTATCCATCATAAGGGTTGACATCACCTTCCGCCTTTGCAAACAATTTGGGATGATGGTAATTTGAAAACGTAAAAATCACGTGGGTTCATTTTAAACGCGAATCTAAAGGAAATATTCATAAAGATAAGTAATGTTGCTAAACCAACTTACTAATAATAAATAGCTTTAAAACATTTTTGTTAGTAAAACGGTAACGTTTTTGTAAAACAGTTATAAGCCAATTTTATACACACACGTGGAAACAAACATCTTCAAAGTTACTGTTTTAATTGATTAAAAAAAAAAAAAAAAATCAAACTATGTGCTGCATGAAAAATTGCAACGTTATAATGTTTCTTATGTTTCTTTAATGCAATCATAATGGATAAACAAAGAATTATTTTGGATTTGAAAGAGAATGTTGATAAATGTTAACCAAACGTGAAAACAATTTCTCTGAAGTAGCTTCAATATGTATGTTCATTATGTATGTTCCTCGTTGTGGAGGAGATGAAACCCAAGCGGTGAAAATAAGTTCTAAATGATAAACTAATGTGCAAAAAATATTCAACGTTAAGGATACAATGTTGGATACGTAATTAAATTACAGTAAGAAATCACCAACGAATAAAATAAAATCATTCCTTTCGTTCGAAAAGTATGTGGGAAAGCAATGTATTTTTAGCACAATAAATTTGTTATCAAATTTGAAGCCAGGAATAACTTTAACAAAGACTGACATGATGGACCTAAGGATAAATTTCTGGAAAATGAGTTAATAAGTGTTGATACTCTTAAGTTAAATAATACGAATTGGCAATGATTATCAATTTTTTATAGTAAATAACTACCTTGTTTAAAGTTAAAAATCTATAGAAGAGAGTATTAAGGATTGAATTAAATAGTTCAAATGATATCACAAAAGAAATGTGAAACACTTGAAATATTTTACCTGAACATCGCAGGTGTAAATTAGATCGTGGACAATTGTAAAAGAATCATAACAGAACTATCCACAAACTTTAAACAAAGTGTTTTTACCTATACTTAATATCTTGTGTCGCCTCTAACTGACCTTTAATGAGAATTGGAGTTGTGAAATGATGCATATGTGACATCCAATATGCTTTTTAAATAATTCTTCTTGAAAATTCCTCTGACTAGGTTGGGTTAGGTTAAAACACATGAAAGAGTAAAAATCATCAACAAAATGTGCGGTCGAAAGACAGAATTTCATTTCCCACCACAAGGAAAATTCCCTCAATACTTTCCTGAATTCCCCGATTTTCCTCACAATCAGATGTTATTTTAGTTTGGCCCTTAAAATTTAGAGTATAAAATAGCGCTGATGATCGTGTTACGTCCCCTACTTGCCGTTGGAAGCGCTTTTTGTTACATCTCAAATGTCAAAATTAGAATGTTTGTTTACGAAAAAATCAAAACATTGGCATAATTTGACATGAGATATTAACCAGCTGCGGTAATTCTCAGTGATTCTGATTGGTTGGATTCTTGGCAGTGGGAGGAACGGGAAAAATGGGGGAATTGAAATCTGCGTTTCGACCGCACATTTATTTTGAACGGGGTATAAATCTTCTTATGAGTAAAATGCATATTCTAACAATTACTTGATGCAGTTCTTAAACTTACACACAGCGTTAATTTTAAAAAGGTTTTTTTATTGTTAAGCCGGATCATAAATATTTTTACTACACAAATTTAAATCCCATTATTTATTTACTAGTATTATTAACGGACTGCAACTTTTATATGAATATGAACACGTGGAAATAATTACAGGATAATTCGCTCGACGCGTACAATAGTTATTTGTGCTTCTAGGGACTAAAGTACAATGTTTTCTCCCTGAAGGGAAAGTGTTGTCGCCCGAAGGCGAAGCCGAGGGCGACAATTTCCCTGAGGGAGAAAAGTACTTTAGTCCCTTGATGCACACAACATTTTTCCTCCACCTACACGAATAAAATTTAGGCCTAATAGGCCTACCGTAGATAATTTAACTTTACCTTCATATGATCCCTTGCTCCATCAAGCTGGATCTGTCACATCAACATAAAAAACACACAAGGTAGGCCATATCAATTTTGAAGAATACGAAAAAAACCAAAATAGAATTTAAGCCTAGTCAAAAGTTTTACACTTATGTTTTGGACTTCTTAGGTTAATAGCCTACCCAAGCAAAATTTAAACAAACACCTACACTGCCACGGCCATCTCTAATACTAGAGATGCTGCTCACCCACTGCTGACTGAATGGTCAGCAGTAGATGAGCAGCAGCTACAGCTGCTATTAGTCAACAATGAGTAACGAAACAAATACAAGTAACAACTGACTGTGGCTCATGTTCTTTTTAATCTCTCTTTTAACGTTATTCTTATGTAACTAACTTTAGCCCCGTGGTACGAAAAAACTCGAGTTTTCCCTAGGTAGAAAGATTAAGTATTCAAGTCACATGGGATAGAAATTAGTACTTTACTACTCTATTCCAAGGAGTAAAATACGGCTTTAGATAGTAGGTGGAGGAAAAATCATTTTGAAAAATTATGTTGGACACGATGAGGATAAATAATTGGACTGTAAAGGGCGTTTTTACCCTTAATTTTTAAAATTTAAAAATGTTAATTACAGCCATATAAAAGATTTTTATAATGCAAACAATTTAATATTGATGAATTATTAACTTAGATAACTGGTACAGAGAAAATTAAATTTGAACCTGTTAGTATTTTGAGAAATTAATAAATCATTATATACCTCTTATTTATTAACGTATCTTGATAGAAATTGATGTAAACCTTCAGTTAGTTTGGAATAACTGATATTTAGGCCTTCGTGAAAACCCCCATGACGGCAAACCTACGTTTTTAAATCCCACATAATCCTGATGGAAAATAAGTGTGTGATTTTTGCTTGTTTATGTTTGAAGATTTGTAAACAGATATTATCTTTTTCATAGCAGCTTTGGCTGTGCACTTTTATAATTGGTAGTAAATTTTAATTTGATTACTTTAATAAGTAACATAATCAACATAAAAATATAATGTTATGTAACCGTTTATATTTTCTTGTAAGAACTATTAATTAGGCTATCACCAAATATTTTTTTGGTTAAATAAAAAAGTGTTTTGGAAAATCGATGAGTATGCAGGTCTGCTGTGACGAGAGTTTCACTAATACACGTAATTTTAAATATTGTATAACAATTTTAATATTTGTATCTACAACATTAGCAATAGTCACTAATAGCGATATTACAAGTAACATAACAAAGATGTACTTCATTAAACAAAATTCAAACCCGTTGGAACGTCTTAACCTATAAGAGTCACATTAAAATACAGTTTCCGGTCTAATGAGAGATCGGCATTAAATTAAGGACGTATTACAATAGAAATTACGTAATTCACACATCATCTGATCGTTCCATAACGAATCATGAATTAGTTAATATTTTGCCTTACCTCAAAAGAGTGTGAGCACATGTGAGTAAGCGACGATTAGGTCACCTTATTCTATTAGTTTATTAGTTCTAAATAAACTGATGTCACGCAATAAGCTACTCTAAGTCCCCTGCGAAAGTTTCGGTAAGAACCACCTTCAATAGAATGCTTAAGTTCTTGACTTGGTGAAAGATATATATTTTTCATCACACTACGATATTAAATGTTTCGACCGACCTGATATTACCTGTTTTCACTTCGACAAATGAAACACCTGTTTTCTCGACCTAGTCCGACAAAATTTCAGGCCTAGGCCGCTAATGGAAACTGTAGCAAATAAATTTAGAATATAATAAGGTAGGTGACAACAACAACAGTTAACAAATAAGTGACGTGGTTGGTCGTTCAGCTGATTAAATAATATACAGGGTGTCCAGCTTCCACCTTTACAAACTTTTCCAGGTTATTTCCCAAGTCAAAATAAGCAAAAAAGTTCCTGTAAACATATGTCCTAAGATGCTTCGTTAACCCGCTAGCCGCCATTTTGTTTTTTACACTAAATAATTTTTATTTCCGTAACGGATCATTGTATTAAGTTAATATTTGGCATGAACCTTCACTATAACAATACCCATTTTCAGGGAAAAAATATTTTTTCCAATGTGTATTTTTAAAATGGCGGCCATTTTAAAATTTTTAACTCAAATATCTCAAAAACGGTAAATTTTGTAAAAATGTTACAAAAGACAAAAAAGTTGAAAAATTAAATTATCTAAACATTGATACCAAGTTTGTAAGGATCCGACAACAAATAACGGATTTATAGAGATTTTTCTCTTAAAATATCCTAACTAGGCATTAATCATACTGCAAAATCAGTGTTTTTCTGCATAAAAACCACAATAACTATTCGTTGTTGGATCCTTGGTGTCACTCTTTAGATAATTTAATTTGTTGACGTTTTTGTCTTTTGTAACATTTTTATAAAATTAACCGTTTTTGCGAAATTTGAGTTTAAAATTTTAAAATGGCCGCCATTTTGAAAATACATATTGGAAAAAAATAATTTTTTTCTGAAAATGGGTATTGTTATATTAAAGGTTCATGCCAAATATTAACTTAATACAATGATCTGTTACGGAAATAAAAATTATTTAGTGTACAAAACAAATGGCGGATAGCGGGTTTACGAAGCATTTTAGGACATATGTTTACAGGAACTTTTTTGCTTATTTTGACTTGGGCAACAAACTGGAAAAGTTTGTAAAGGTGGAAGCTGGACACCCTGTATATGAAGTACATGGAAAATGGCGATTTACCCCTGTAGTTGTAACCTTTCGTTAGAGTATTCTAGTTTCGGTGGCATAGCTGATGGAAGTGGCTGTCTAGCAACCAGAAACACAAGAAGTACATCTCGGTAGGTTAGTTGAGGTTATGTTTAGTTTGTTAGGAACGAAAAATTTTTGTTTCACTTGTTTATAAATTTATTGAATTGTGTGGTGTGATGAAAAATATTTTTCGTAACTCGGCCAAACACTTTGCCTGCTCTCGATCGTTTCAAGTTCTCGACTTCGCCTCGAACTTGAAACAAGATCTCGAGGCCGGCAAACCCCCATTTTCGGCCCTTGTAACGAAATATACTATTGTTAGGGAGGAACTTTCATTGTAAAATAATTAATTTTATTTTACTTTTCACTGAATGTTGGATGTATTTAGAAATTCAAATTTTATTTTAAGTACGTAATTTAATCTTCGCAAAACTCTATAAATACTATATTGTAAATAAAAACTAAAAAAACACCAGGAAATTTGACCAAATATTAAAAGTAAATATTTCCCAAATTTCTTTATGTGTTTAATGTAACTATAACTGTATTACATATTACATGTAACTTCAGAACTTTTTGTATTTATTTCCATTTATTTATTCTGTCTATGTGGTAATGAATAGCATTGACTATGTACATGTAAATAGTCAATGTGAATAGTCTGTGTCAAATCAGAGATGGGCTATAATAAAGTATATTCTTCATGTAAAGCTGTAGGGGTTGTAAGTGCCTCTGAAACGACATAGTTTCGTACCTAATGAGGCGAGAGGGTTTGGCATATCGCCGTTCTCTCGTGCCCACCCAACATTCCACGTACAATACGACACAACCGAGTGGTTTTACTTCTATTTTTATACGTTAAATTTCAACGATTCCCGTGATCTGTTTATAGTTTTTTACAACTGAATACTGAGTTTGTTTATTTTTTTTATTTTTTTCGTTAATTTTTTTATTGATTGATTTGCTTAATCATTTTAATAATTTTTTCACATTTTTATTGAATTTTTTCTACATGGTAAATAACTCCTTGGAACTAATTTGAAGCACATTATAAACATTTCTTTGAGGAGGGATTCTTCTCAGGCAACCAAACTATTTATCTTACAAAATGGGACTTTAAAAAAATCAAAAGATATTTATTGCATCATTTGGCTTCAGTAACGCGTGTTAAAACTCCTGTGTTACTATGATTTTTTGCTAAACACCCCCACTAATCAATGTCACACCTGTTTTGAAATTGAAGTATTTATTACAACTTAGAAATAATAAACCTCCACTACACACAGAACATTTATCCGAGTTAAATTTATTTAAAACTTGTATTACATCATTTTCGCAACTATATTCATCTCATTAGTAAAAATGATAAATTTAGCTGTTAACCATAGACTTATAATCCACGTGGTTCAGATAATAAATAAGTTGGGAATAATAAATAAAATAAATAAATAAACTGTTCTTAAAAAATTACCACTAATAACATTGGAGACAAAGATCTAAAAGAATTAATTTAATCATTGGATTTATCTTATAGTTGTAATCTTATCAACTAAACTCTGTTTTTTAATGAACTTAATTTAGCAAAATTGGTTTTATTTTGAACTCTTATTATTTACAATAATTGAGATGCCTATGTATTCTTAACCAACTACAATTAATTTCGACTACAAATGTCTATCTAAAATGTACACGACATGGAACAAAGCTGTACCAGGAGCTAAGGTTTGTATCATGAACCTAATACTGGAAACCTAATTTCCTGGTTGAGTAAATCATAGCCATGTTTCTATTCAGTACGGTCAATGCAACTTATTATGTAAAATGGGCAAGTTGTGGTTAGAGATGGGGTTTTAACGTTTGCTGAAGTACTAATATATCAAAATGAAGACAAAATATAAAAAGTCAGACAGAATTCATAGATCACTCAAAGCCCACTTCAAATACAATCAATTGACCATCCATGTAGACTTCGTTACTAAAAGGAATAAATTAATTTTATTTTAACCTATTTAGAATCCAATATAGTTAAATAAGTGTGTTATTTTAAAGCGAATTGTGATTAGGTTTTCAACTTACAGTATAAAATCAGCGCCTTATTGTGCTGCATTTGCTTTTTTGAAGTCGTTTTCTTTTTTCAGCCGTCAGATGGAATTGACTTTGAGAATTGAATTTGCCACAGGCCAATCTTCCATAAAATGCCTTGCTTTCTTGTTACAGGAGCAACAATTTCGTTTTACTGAAATAACATCATTTATAAATTAAAAAAGAATTTCTATTGTTGCAGATTAAACCACCAAAATCGTATTTTCTAAGATTTGGGCGTCAACTAAGAATTACAAATTGACTTGTTTTTATTCTGCAAAGGTAAAAGTGTTATACATTTAATTAGATTGATGTGATCAACGACATAATGGCTTTACTATTTGCCAACTTTTATTCCAGTATTATTTACATATTGTGAAAACTAATGTATTTCTTTTACATTTTTCTTTTGAACATTCTTAACTTTTGGTTATTGGTTCTATAAGGGTGGGCGGAATCTTTCTTTTAACAAACGTCCTGATGGAATTTCGGAAGAGAATTTCCAAACACCACGAATATTGACCAGGTTGTATATTAGAATGGGATTATTCAAAAGCTGCTCTGTACCGTAAAACTTCATTTTCTTAATTTATTGAAGGCTTAAAGAGTGATAACATGAGGAAACAGGCTTTTTGCAAAAAATTACTAAGATATAAATAAAAATCTTAAAATACTTTCTTTATATGTAGACTAAATATTTTTGGTCGGATTGTTGGATTGACATGTTTTATCATATACAATTTATTTTTAGTACTATACACGTGGGATAACTAATTTTACTAATTGAATTGTACTTCCATTCAATTATATTGCACGAGTAACACTTCAAAACGTAATATCTCAAGTTTTAATTTTTTATTTTGTGAAAAATTTAACAATAATTGTATTACACATATCATGCTTAATTGTATGTATATCTTCGCTGGAAAGTTAATAGAAATTTAAAATGAACTTAAACAAAATAAATGTAACACAAAAGAAATCACTCACCAACTAATTAGAGAGTTTTTTCTTTTATATTTTTCATAAAAATGAGATGTCGCAGAATCTCTTGAATTTTGATATGATTTTGAAGGTCGTTGAATAGTTTTGGACCAATATTTTGAGGTAGTTTCTCATACAATTCCAAATTTCCTGAGTCAGTAGTATGTGATTATGCCGATGACGAGTTTTATGAACGTGTAATAATATAGTTAATATTTCAAATTAGTAAAATTAATATTCTATGTATTCTTGTATTGTATAATGTCAACACTACGTAAGACAAGTGCTGAATCTGATATATTTTATATTACCGAATACATAAACTTCACAAAAAAACTCATATGTTGAAAATACATAATTAATATTGGTCCAACAAAAAGGTTTTGTTACTATACAACCATAGTTAAGTACGTTAGTTAAGTAAGCAGTTGGTTGATGTTGTTGGTACTTTATCTAGCGTTCATGAGGTATTGGTTTGAAACAACAGTAAGATGTTGTTATTTTTACTGTTTATTTATTTCATTATACATTAGTCCATATACCCTTTCCTTGAAATAACTAGTTACTGTGTTTAGTTAGTTTTGAACACAAGCCAACTTTGAAACAACACAAGCTTATGTCAAGTTAGCATCTTCCTTACAGTAGAATTGACAGTAAGTTACACTTCCTTTGACCTCAGGAACAATACTGTGGCTTGAGTTCAAAGAGCGGATAGCTGAAAAAGAATGAAAGTTAATGGATAAACCCTAATTTTATCTCACTAAAAGTATTAAAAATTATTTTTAGGGTTAAGCCTACAGTAATTGTTGGTGTTGTTGGTGGCTTACTTATATAACCTTCAGATTAAAGGCCTATCTACATGCAGTTCGATTAAAATGTACCTTGTTTTTTTAATTCATATAGTTTTGAGCAATGAACATTGTAAGAAATGAATGTACAATTAATTACCCGTACAGGCTACTGAGTCATCTCTGCATAATATGCTATTATTAGTGACAGAACAGTTAGGCATACCTACAGTAATAGAAAATATAAATGATAAAAGTTTTATTTACCTTAAAACACATCAATGTGAGTCCCCAGGTTCTCATTAGCTATTCCGTGGCTTCGTCTATCTTAAGTTTCAAGGTAAAACTGCATTAACAATAACCATAACCTATTAACTAAAATAAAATAACTATTAACTCCAGAGCGTGGGAACAGTGATCGCGAGTCATGCAGTCAGCCGTCTACTCGTCTTGGAGGAAGAAGAAGAAGAAGAATACAATAGATAGAGGTCACGTTATTAATATGGTTTACTTTTTAAAATTAGGTAATGTTCAGCCTACAAGAACTAACGTAGATTCAATACTAAGTTATGTACCAGTGACTGGTAAATTACTTACTTTTGACTTTAAGTTAAACCAGAGTCCATACATTCCAATAAAGTAACGACAAAACTAAAGCAGAGTATTTTTAACTTCAAGAAATTTAAAAAAACTTTTGTCATCCCAACATTAGTGTATTTTTTTATTTATTAAATACTACACTAGCTAAATTTAAAGATAAACAAACTACCAATAAAACAGTTTTACATTAACATTTGTTTGATTCAACGGCATCATTTTTATCAATGTTCTTACATCACCTTACATTATTTTTAAATTATTCAAAGGGGAGTATTTTTATTTAATTTTATTGTCTGTTATTGTTGTAGATGTGTTTGACCAAAATCCTTCATAACTTCGTATACTAAAATTGTAAATTAGAAGAGGAGTAGGGATCTACAACGTCTATAACCATTAAATCTTTGCAACCTTGAGGATGTCCTCAGGTCATGCGGTCATGTTATGAACTCACCAAGCGAGCCTTGTTCCTTTTCTCTTCGCCTTAGGTAAGTTCATTTGTTAATAAAATAGCTATTTGTGTAATAAGAGCCTAAAGTACGTCATTGCCACTCGAGAATTGTAGATGGCCGCACGAAGCGTCAGGTGAGTGCGGCCAAACAATTCGAGAGCGGCAATGACTATTTGCGCTCGTAATACACACAAGATTTTTCCTACCAACATAATTGTTACATATTACACGTTTTATTGTATACAAAATGTCATTTAGGTTATTTTTTATTTGTTTCTGTTGGAACATAACGTTAACTATCAAACATAACCTCAAACTAAAAAAGAAGCAATTACTAAACGACAACAATGACTAACAGCGTAGCATGGTTTGTAATAACAGCTGATTTAAAATTGTTGTTTGATCTAGCGTGCGGTAAAGAATCATTGCCGCTCTAGAGCGGGAAAGTAACGGAAGCCGGAAATGAACTGTTTTGTATAGGGGTTACAGGTGTGGCAATGCAATTGTTTCCATGCAGTGGTAGGAAAAATTCGTAGATTGTTTTTTATTTCTCATTTAAAATAGTAAACAACAACCTTACTATTTACAAATATAGTGTAAATATGTGTTTGCAAATTAAATCATATAATTACCACGATACAAAGTATGACCAAGCTTAAGTAGTTTGTGTTTGGCGGAGTAGCCTATTTGTTACCCTCGTATCTTGACCTGTTCTTAGACGTGACGAAAATGTTTCGCGTTATTATAATGTCAACAATACTTTGACATAAGAAGGTATTTCACAATTTTATCAACTGAATTGTTGTGTCCCAACTGTAAAAAAAGTTTTATAATCATAATCCTCAAATACTAAACTGACGCAAATGTACTTAATCTTGCCGAAATAGGTGTTATTATTTCTCTTGTCTGTTACATTAAACGATTAAAGGTATTATTATTGATATTTTAATTTTTTTTTAGTAATTTAATTTCCACGAACTTGCCTAAAATCTAATTTTTGATGTTGATAAAACGTTGAGATCAGAACTTTAATATCAAGTGACGCGTTGAATATAAACTTCCTAACATCAATGCCGGTGTCGGCTTCTTAATGGGATTTCGTGGTTTTTATAATTTATTTCTAGGATTTACTTTATGTTCTAAATTAAAACTTGTTAAGAGAGCAAACATTGCAAAAATAACCAAAAATTAAAATGTTTATGTTTTATCTGTTATTTGATTCTTGTGTTTAATAAGCATAAATTTCCAATTACTAAAGTTTTCTCATTAAATTTATTACATTCTTGTTTAATATTAATTACTTTAATTGTCAGCCAACAGATCCGTAATGAACCATACATTTAATAACAGCTATAAATAAATTAAGCTTAAAACTATAGCTATAAATAAAGTATAAATAGCTACCTTATAAATCTAAAATTATTTAATACGCTAAAGGGTTTTCGTAGTTAGAACTCCTCCTACACAAATTTTCAATCGATTTTGAAATTTTAGGTTGTTGATGACAAGCAGCCAGAGGGTTTCAGTTTACAGGATTTCATATTTTAAATGTTAATCGTATGGAAGAACAGTTATTGATTGAATCATTGTATTTTTGGCAGCAGTCATAAGAAAATCTATCAAAACTGAAAGAACAGCCGTATATTTTATAAAATATTTTTAAATTAATTTATTCTATATGGTTCAGATCAACTGATATATTTGTCGAATTTAGACCACTGGGTGATTCCTATTACGGTAGTACCTAATGTATGTCAATAATAAATATCCGAACTCAAAATTGGCTACCACAGGACGGACCACTGTAATAAACTATTTCTATACCTTGTTATCAAATGAAGTTTCATTATGTATTTCTAAACAGTTTCTTCTAACCCTAATTTATGTTGAACTTGGACTCATTTTTTATGTATACCTTAGTTCTCTTGCAAATTAAAGATATTAATCTTTAGTGAATTTGAATTGCTTACCATCACTTTGTTTAACAAGGAATAAATGTTTAAAAATATATACAGATAAAAAAGAGTCGGATTTAAGTGGAGAAACGTATACAGGAGAAAGTGTTGAGGTTTTATGTGCCTTACAAACGGACATGTCCTCCTACCTAATGGACCGTCTCTTTGCGGCTGGCCTCACGCCACAGAAACATAAACTCAGCAGGGAAACAAATTATAGACTTGAGTGTGTGTTGAATAGAATTTGTTCCTTTACATACGTATTTTATATGCCATCTCGTTATTTTATAAGAAATACAATTTTAAATCCTCATATTGCTTTTTAAAGTATAAAATTAATACTAACAATTATGGAAAGCATAAAAGCAAAGTGGGTTTGTTTATTTACCAACCATAGACAATGCTGTAAAACGCATGAGGTTTCTTACAGATTATTATAAAAAAATTTACAAAATTATTACAAGGATTTTGAAATAACATTTAAGCAAAGTATTATAATAAACATAAGATTCTCATTCTATTCGTTTTTTAATAGAAAATTCTTTCTATAAGTAGAGTTGAGTATCATTTTTTTATATCGTATCATGTTTTACTCAGTGTAATTATTCAAGCATTCAGTCTCTAACAAATATTAAGTTGTTCATAACTCTATTCATGTTGAATTTGAAATTTTTAAAACTGTCTACTTGGTTGAATTGTTGATTACAATTAATTTTTATTTTAAATACTACATGATTTTTTTACTTTTTAGCTACTCTTTTCTATCTCAACAGAGATAATTTTTACAACGTATTCTGTTTCTACGTAGGACGAAAACTGTTTAAAAAAATGTTTGAAAACCACGGGGGCTCAATAGTTAAAAATCAAAATACTTTTTAAATAAGAATTTTTTAATCAAAATAGTTTTTTATCAACAATATACCCATTTAAAATTTGTAAGATGTCTTACAGTTAAGTTTATAGAATAAGTAGTTTTATCTTTGGCAATACATCCCCAAAGGATGAATGAATTACAAAAGATTTGCCGTGTTTTCAACAATACTAAGGAGTTGGGGCAATTCTATTCAAAACATCTATTGTATCCAAACTGAATAAATACAAGACTTCAAATCCCCTGGACCAAAACTTTTGTGATTCAAAACGTGCGGTTGCTTGTAATGTATCCTACACATAGCTGTTTTACTGTAAGTTATTAGGGTAAACGTCGAGGAGTATGTATGATGTTTAATCCTTATAATCATGACCTAGAGCCTAAATTATTTATTTATTTCGGTACACATATTTACATATTTTAATCACATTAATAGTATTATTTATGAACGGCCTACTTTGAACTTGTTGACTCATGCAGATGAGCTATTTGGTTCGGATCTTATTCGATAATACAGATATTTACTCTATAGATGAAATTAAGATTTAATTCACCTTTTCTGAAATTGATGGTTTTTAAATTATTACTGTGGTAAATTATAAAACGATGAAGTAAAATAAAGGGCGGTACGGCAAAGTACAATTCAATATTTTAATTTTTTTTCTAAACTATTTATTGAAAATTGAAATGGAAAAGTATCTAGATTCATCTTCAAAAATAAACAGAATTTGGAACAAAGCTGGTTTTTACATCACCCGACCAGACTGACGTTTAACACTGCGGCTAAAATATGTCACAGTAAAACCCTAAACTTTTATTTGACAGAATATTTCAACTAAGAAATATTAAATTATTATACTGAGAATAAATAAAACAATAAATATTGGTTAGAAAAGTTTTTTAGTTTCATACAAAGGCAAAATTTTATAATTGTTAGTGAATGTGTAAATATGTTCATTAGAATTACCAGTGTTTTGTAAGGGTGAAATTGTAATAATCTAGAAGGTATAATAATCTAGAAGATGTAATAATCTAGATCATAATTATATTAATTATGATTAATTAATATACAATAAATTAAAATAATTAATCATAATTATAAGAACTTCGATTCTCCACTGCAAGTTATAAACAAAGGATACAATTTAAAATTCCAAAATTCTGGCAAGACCTTTAGATTTCACTTGGCTGTCGGTTGTTTGAGTGCGGCATTCCAGTTTTTTTTCTTTTGCTGTATTAACAATATTTGCTGTACTGTGCTGCGACAAAACAAAGTACAAAATGTAATAACAAATAAAAGCAACAATATTTTATTCATGTTTTATAATAATGGGACGTAAAATTGTGCATGTATTGTAGATATGATTGTTGTCTTTGATTTTTATTGATTAAATTGATTAATTTTTTTATATATATACCATACATAGTTAACTTCTGAGAGTAACAGAGACAAAAATTTATAATGTAGGGGAATATGGGACACGTGGTTTCAGGAAACGCAAGAACATTAGGTCGAAGAGAAGTGACGGAAGAAGGCCGTTAGGGTTTATTTAATGTTCCTTATCTCATACTCGAGGTTCTTTTGATAAATTAATCCTCATATGAAATATTGAGTTACCACTACCACACAAAGATGTTTTCATAATAGTTTCATTTTAGTTGTGTTCTAAATGGGTCGATTATCACCACCGGCAAAGCAAAATAAGGATGTAACTCGAGGGAGATGGGATGGTGTACACGTTTAGCCTCATCTTGAGGTTGAATATTTCTGATATGGTTGTAGTTGTAGCCTATATCTCCCAGCCTGTTGGTAACTTTATGTGTGCATGTATAATATTTCGGTTTTCTGTCAGAGTGCATTTCAGGTAGCAAATTGTTGAAAACAAGTTTTTGTTTATTTTTTTAGAATGAGCAATATATTTGTAATGGTTAATTATATATTGAATATGTTTGTATCGGACGAAATAAACTATGAATGGAATACAGTTCTATTTTCGTAAAGCCGATATTGAACGGCAATCGTATATTTTCGCACAGTGTTTCTTTATTTCTGTTCATTGACTTATTTCATACCCTCTTTATTCTTCAATGAATAAGGAATTTTAATCCAATTTATACACTGAAATATTTACTACGCATCCTTTTGATGTTTAATAATGCATATTAGCATTTGAAGTTTCGTGTATTAGCCTAGCGTGAACAGATCAAAGACGTGATGATGACTGATTTCCAAATCCAGACCAACAGTTTTATAAATGAGATTGGAAGAAGGGTGTGTTGCATTATTCATGATTTCCGATTTAGTGAAGATCCGTGTGTACTTGGTGATGCATTGAATATAATGCGTTAAGTTATAATCTCTTTCCAAACTTTCAATAAATAAATTAGCATATTAAAAAATTGACAATATCATTTTCCATTTTATTTTTTAGTTTGTCAAAGAATGATCCCTAAAAATTATTAAATAATAAATTTAAGGATTTAAAAACGTTTTAAAGAATATTTTAATTGCAGTAGGGTTTTAAAGGAAATTAATTACAACATGTTCTGCTTAAACTTACAGGTAAATGTGTTTTACAGAACACGATTGAGTGTGCATAGAAAAACTGATCAGGCTAGTTTTTCTATTGTCATATGTTTAGGCTACTTCTTGATCCATCCAAACCTACCATCTCTTACAATGCTCTTCGATTGAAGTGTTAAATTTAGTATTTTATTAATACTATTTAATTCTAATATTTAATAGAAAATAAAATTATTATATATATATATATATATACATATACATATATATACATATATATATATATATATATATATATATATATATATAAATATTTAATGTAATAAATACTAAACTAATATTTAATAACTATCATTATCTATTTAAGGCTGCGGTCTACCCCAACCAAAACAACAACAATGCCGAATGCCGCCTCGCGGCCGTAGCGCTAGGCGCTGCAGAGGTTTACGGGGATTGTGTTTCAGAATTAACCGATTAAGATAGAGATTGGCTGTTAACTTTTTCTAAAAGTAGAAAAAAGGATCTAGTCGGCTATCATTTTAGAATTTTTAAATAAAATTTCTAATTTCAGTAATAACTATCTAAAATCATCAGTTTTTTAGTTATGTAAATGCAGAGGTTTACGGGGATCGTGTTTTAAAAATAACCTCTTAAGATAGAGATTGGCTGTTAACTTTTTTTTTAACGTAGAAAAAAGGATCTAGTCGGCTATATTTTTAGAATTTTAAAATAAAATTTCTTATTTTAGCTATAACTGTCTAAAAACAACTGTTTTTTATCGATTTTTAACTGAAGTTTTCTATTATTTTTAATGAACTAATTACAAAAGTGTAACAGAGGGAAATTAGTACTGTTATTCTTCTTTAATATGACTCTTTATTTATAGCTCTAGGCTTCATTTGGCAGAAGATAACACGATTCTTAAAAAACCCTTGCATTTGGGTGCGCGCCAGGCGTAGACCGGAGCCCGGGACCACCCCGGTCTACACCTGGCGCGCACCCAAATGCAAGGGTTTTTTAAGAATCGTGTTATCTTCTGCCAAATGAAGCCTAGAGCTATAAATAAAGAGTCATATTAAAGAAGAATAACAGTACTAATTTCCCTCTGTTACACTTTTGTAATTAGTTCATTAAAAATAATAGAAAACTTCAGTTAAAAATCGATAAAAAACAGTTGTTTTTAGACAGTTATAGCTGAAATAAGAAATTTTATTTTAAAATTCTAAAAAGATAGCCGACTAGATCCTTTTTTCTACGTTAAAAAAAAGTTAACAGCCAATCTCTATCTTAAGAGGTTATTTTTAAAACACGATCCCCGTAAACCTCTGCATTTACATAACAAAAAAACTGATGATTTTAGACAGTTATTACTGAAATTAGAAATTTTATTTAAAAATTCTAAAATGATAGCCGACTAGATCCTTTTTTCTACTTTTAGAAAAAGTTAACAGCTAATCTCTATCTTAATCGGTTAATTCTGAAACACGATCCCCGTAAACCTCTGCAGCGCCTAGCGCTACGGCCGCGAGGCGGCATTCGGCATTGTTGTTGTTTTGGTTGGGGTAGACCGCAGCCTTAATAAATTCGGCCGGACATTTTCTCGGTAAACTTATATACATTTACAGTAATAATCTCAATCTTATAACTACACTGGAGTGCCGAACGAAAAGAATAATATATTTTTTATCTAGCTCGTTCGCTTTGCTTGCTCGCTTTTAATGATGTTTTAATATGCTCATAAAGATGCGACATTTTGATTATAAATTTTCTGAACCAAATGTTCAAGTTTTTTTAACTACTTGATTTCAAATGTTAAGGTTTTTGTAAACGTTTTGTAAACGTTGTAGTTTTCAAAAATAAAAACGAAAGAATTGCCGAAAACAGAAGACAAGTAACATTAAAAGAATTTAACAATAGGGCAAAAATGAATTGTTTAATATTAAATTGTTTAATAGTATGCAATTAATTTACTGATTGGTGGATAGTTTAAAATAAACTTTTCACGAAGCGTATGCATGAAAGTAAATTCTAAATCAAAACATATCAATGATACATATGCGATCAATAATACATAACTATTTGTTTATGTGTTTTATGTTGTTATTATAATTTACTTGGGTGTAGGTTATGTATTACGACATTTAAACTCTTTTAAAAGTAGGTGGACAAATATAAATGGTAATCTATATATTAATACCCAAGCGTGTTTCGTTTCCTCCTTTCTTCTCAGCTCGTGTGCATCGTAGAAGAAATCCGCGCATACCGTTAGAAACGTATAGTGCTGTAGATGAGCAGAATCACATTCTAATTCCCATCGGACTCCATGGCTAGGCCCCACAGGCTTTCAAAGTTCCAATGTTAATCTTATGGAGAAAGGAGAATTGAATGAATCATTAAACAGCTGTTGCAAAAACAACTGCTAGAAAATTAGGAGAAACAGATGTTTTAGTTCTAAAATGTTTTTAAGCTTCTTGGGTCCAGATCAACTGAATTTTTGATCGAATTTCGATCAGGAGGCGATCTCTAGTACAACATTACAACATAACAATTATTTAATTTTTTATCCTAGTTACGATAATAACTTTTATAATTTAGATAACGTAATTTTTTATATGTTAAAATATCTCTTAAACATAATAAGAGGCCCTAAAATGGATTAGGAAATTAGTAGTGGCAAAACACCGGTTCTGCCTCAGTTCAAGGTCACTCATTTTTTTTGGGTTGGAAGTGGCAGGTGTGGGGTTGGAAGTGTGGGGTGGGGTGACAGTGATGGATGGGTTTGGGAAGTGGGTCAAGGTCATCTGGAGGGAGTTTTAAAAAAGTGGGAGCCGCAGGGGCTGGGGGTGGGGATGGGGTGGGGCGGCGCCGGGGCGCGGGAGGTTTTCGTTTATTTTTAAAATTAAATCAAAATGATAGTTGCATGAAAGGAGAGCTCCTAGGTGTTTACAGTGTGAGTCGATACAGTAGAATGAGACATGTGTCCAAGGAAGAACGATCATATAAACCCGGTAATATAGTGAATAAGAATAATTGGATAGCGTCGTCAATAGGTGTAACAAGATTGAAATGTTGATACTGCAGCATGTCAGTTAAGACAGCGTGCAAAACAGTATCAGTACAGTATGCAGTGTTGCACAGGCTAGGTTTTGCAAAGTACAACGGGTGAAAACTGTAGTATTTCTTAAGCTTAGCCAATGTAGTACGCGGTTTAGAAATTGTGGAGTTAGATTGTTTCTGTAAAATATGTTTTGTGCGTAAAAGTTTTAGTTGTAAAGAGTGCGAAGCCATGATAATACACGAAAGGGAGATGTGTACTCTCCGACAATCGGCGAGTATATGACCGGCGCCCGCGAGTGTGTCTGAATAAGAGACTAATTAGCATAATAAGTGCAAACATATGTTAGAGTAAAAAAGCGTAAGTAAAAAAAAGTGTTAGACTAGGTGTTAGAGACTTGCGGATAGTTGTTCACTGTTGCCCTATCGCCACTATAATGACGCGCGCGCGGTACCGATGCCCGTTTTATAGGGGTTGTGTGCCCCCCCCCCCAACCCCTCCCTCTCAGAGGATGACATAAAAGAACAGAACTTCGGAGAGCTCAGTTATTTGTCGGGCGGCGCCGCGAAAGGTTGTAGCGGGGGGAAACATATAGGCGAAGAAAAGTATCGGTAGTCGCAGAAGTTAATTAATTATTCAGGTGCAGGATTGCAAGTAATGTTCCGTGCACGAATAAGTAGGAATACAATTGTCAATTGTACAGGTAAATCTTCTACTTTAGCAATAACTATAATATTAGACGGTTGTAAAGTGTATGACCTGCTGGTGTGCAAGAAATATCCCGTGCATGACTAAGTGGGATTACAATTGTCAATTGGACAGGTAAATCTTGTATTGTAGCAGCAAGTATAATAGTAGACCGTTGTAAGGTGTATCACCTGCAGGTGTGCAGGAAATGCCCCGTGCACAAATATAAAGACTAATTAGCATATTAAGTGCAAACACATTTTAGAGTAACAAGCGTTAGTTATAAAAGCGCAAGAGGCTAACGGATAGTACCTCACCCGACCGATTCCGCCACCGAAATGGCACGCGCGCGGCAGCAACACCCCTTTTTATGCGATTGATGAGTCACGTGCGACGCCCCTCCAACCCCCTCCCCGAGAAAACCGCATAAAAGAGCGAGGTTTGGAAGAGCTCGGTTATTTGTCAGTCGGATGCGGCTACGGTCACAAGAGTCAGAGGAAGAGACGGATAATTAAAAAAAAGTACCGGTAATCGTGGAAGTTAATTAATTAATTATTCAGTTGTAGGATTGCAAGTATTGCTCTGTGGATAATCAAGTGGGGGGGACCACAACTGTGATTGAACAGGTAACTATTGTAGTATAGCAATAATTTTAATATTAAATGGTTGTAAGTGTATAAGCTGCAGGTGTGCAAGAAATGTCTCTCGTACTGTAGCAATAATTATAATAGTAGACGGTCAGCAAGTGTATTCCCTGCAGGTGTGCAAGAAATGTCTTGTGTAATGTAGCAATAAGTATAATAGTATATGGGTGTAAGGTGTATTACCTGCAGACGTGCAGGAAACATAGCGTGCACTATTGCACAGGTAAATCCCGTAGTGTAGCACTAATTATATTAATATGACCGAGAAGCGGTTAGAGTTTAAGTGTTGTTAAAGTAAGAGAGTAATTTGCATAGTAAGGAGGAAACAGGTGTGTAAGAATGGAACCTGCAATTAATCAGTGTGAGTTTCCTGCACATGATGTTAATTAGCATATTTAGTTTAAACAAAAAAAAATGGAAACTCGACGCGAAAATAAAATTGAGATCTATAAAATAACTAGTGTAGTGTTAAGAAATAGTGTAAAAATAATTAAAATGTTAAAATAAATCGTGTGTTATAGTACTATGTGGTATGAACTCACGGATTGGTTGTTTACCGCTGGGGTGGCAGGTCCTTATATGGGATGCGCGCGAGTTTCCCGTCGTTTATATACATGCGGATGGTTACCCACGCATGACCCCCCCCCCAACCGGACCGGACCGGAACCCCCCCCCCCCCCCCCCCGACGTCACAACGTCTTGGGTGTAGCGTGTAAAAGAAGTACCGACCAGGCCAAGGATTATGAGCATAAGTAATGCATTTCCAAACAATAGTCTATTGTATGTTAAAAACAAGTTGCGTGTTTTGGCGGCCTATTTTCGTTGGAACTATAATTAAGCGGCGAAAGAGGGTGGATAACAATCGACGATAATTATGCTGCCACGCGATGGGGAAAGCTGCGGATGTACTTGTCAGCGGATGTAATTTGATGCTATCTAATGCAAATTGAGAGGTACAAGGCTCCTACTTGTCAGCGGATGTAATTTGATGTTATCTAATGCAAATTGAGAGATACAAGGCTCCACCTGCGTTTTGGCCGACCCACATGTAACAAAGCACATCCGTTTGGAATTTTCCATTGACGTTGCTGGAAGGTTCCATACCCCCTTAAACCCCTACCGGCCCCCCACCACTCTGGGAACCGAGAACCACCCCGATGACTATAGCCGCCGCAGTTGGGCTCGGAACTCCGGACGCGGCAGTCCGACCCAACTCAGAGGGCAACTCAAATGTATAAGCGGCCGATATATATTTGAGTTACTCTTGTTGTTAGGCTATTACTATTTAATATTTCTTGTGTGTGTGTGTGTGTGTGTGTGTGTGTGTGTGTGTGTGTGTGTGTGTGTTTATGCAAAGTGTTATTTGGTTTTAGTCTTAAGATGTGTTAGTTTTAAGGTTTAACTTGCGCATTGCGATGTTAGCATTAAGGTGTGTTATGGTATTATCTATGTTTAAGAAATGTGTTTTTAATTTTAAGTATTGGTTTATGGTGTGTGTGTGTGTGTGTGTCTGTGTGTGCGCCTATGTCTGTGTTCATAAGTGTACTAATAATTTCCACAGCTAGCTGTTAGGATGGGTAGATTAAATTAAAATGTAAATGTAAATTGGAGAAGTTCCATTGAACTTCATTAAATATGGGTGGGACATGCGCGTTGTGCCGTAGGTAGCGCATATTTTTATTGTTTTTTATTTTTGTTTTTAATTTTGGTCAGGCAAAAATATGTTTGGGTGGGTTTAGATTAAGGGTGGGAGGTTAGAGTTGCGTCTTGCACTAGCTGTTCCAGTGTCCCTAACTACCACATGGTCAAGCCCAGTGCCAAATGGCCCGAGACTGGCCGCCCGTATCACAGCTCACCAAACTGGATCGCCAAAGTGCGTGCGGGCAAAAAAAATTGGGATCCCTCGCAAGACGTAACTTTTTGGGTTGGGATTGGGAGTGTTTGAGGAACACAGGGTGGTGGAGACGGTTACAGCTGCCTCCATCATCTTGGATCATTATTATTTTTTGGTGACCTTGACCTAAATCCACTCATGCATAACCCCCCCCCCCCCCGACGTTACAACGTCTTAGGTGTACCGTCTTAAGTATAATGTCTTAAGTAAAATGTCTTAAGTGTATCGTCTTGACCTTGACCTTGACCTTGAACCCGGCGAGCCCCCCCCCCCCGACGTCACAACGTCTTAGGTGTACCGTCTTAAGTATAATGTCTTAAGTAAAATGTCTTAAGTGTATCGTCTTGACCTTGACCTTGAACCCGGCGAGCCCCCCCCCCCGACGTCACAACGTCTTAGGTGTACCGTCTTAAGTATAATGTCTTAAGTGTATTGTCTTGACCTTGACCTTGAACCCGGCGAGCCCCCCCCCCCGGCCAGCCAAGTGCTAACAAATTTACTTATAACTTGAGAACGGTTTGCCAGAATAGGGCAAGCGATACATCATTGGAAAGCTCTAATTAGGAGTAATATTGTAGTAAAGACGGAATTAAATTATTTTCTTTTAATAAAACTTTATTATTAAAAGAAACCCCCACTCATTGACTTGCCTATATAAGAGTGTCGTGGTTTGCATTGGGACATTCTTTGCCAATAATAGCTAGAGTGAACATGTCTCCCCGAGATGCTCCAATATTTTATAACAAATGCACAAAAGTTGAAGAAGTATTGGAGGTGGATGAAGAAATCAATGAAGAAAACAATATACAAAACGATGTACAAAACGATGAAGAAAACAATGAAGAAATTGAAGAGCCTTTGTTAAGTGAAAATGTTGTAACAAGAATATTTGTGGATCCAAATTCTCCAATGGATATTATAGGAAGGTTTGTAATTGAAGTTATGACATGGATAGAAAATGAAAGATTAGTAAACATAGCATCTCCAATTTTAGTTGATGATAGACCCACCTTTGGTGTATATTGGCGTAACAGTGATCTGTTATGGCTATGGGCGGAGGCATATGTGGAGTATTTGCAATTGGAAGAAAATATAGGGTTTAATCATTACTTTTCAGCTTTAGTCTTAACCTACTATTTTTAACATCTTACTAAAAATCTTACCACCCCCCCCCCCCCCCACTACAACTGGGAGGTTATAAAAAGGGAGCAGTAGAGAAGCATTTCATTTCGCTGCTAAATTTCAAAGAGTAAACATCAACAAGATGCATCAATGTGAAATTTGCTTAGAAACCTTTCATGATAATATTTTACTAGAAATACACAAAGAGTTATTCCATAATAATAATGAAGATGTAACAGAAACCGAATATGAAGATTTAAAACTATATGGAGAAGAACAACAAGAAGAACAACAACAAGAAGAAGAACAAGAACAAGAAGAAGAACAAGAAGAAGAACCATTAGCAGGACCATCTAATGCTATACCGAGTGTAAAAGTATTTGCTTTAGCAGGTAGAGTAGTAATGCATCACAAAATTCAAAATGAAAAATTGGAATTAGAGCAGTTTCTTAAAGAAGCAAGAATAATTGTCAGTAACACTATAAAAGAAGAACTACAAAGATTAAACTTTATTAAATTTGGCATATTATTAAATGCTATGTTTATTAATGCAGATGAAGAAATGTCTCCTAGAGGATTTATAACAAGAAACCAAACAATTATGGCTACTTCAAATATTGATTCAATAGTTGAAGAGTGTTTTGATGAAATTTTAACTAAAATTCAAGAACATGAAGGAAGAGGATCAGGTTGGAGTTTGCTTAGTATTGAGGGAATGGATTTAAGAATTCACAAACATGGATGCGGGCTTATGGGAAGCAGTTACATTCCACTGCCAAAGAAAATACAGGATACAAAGTCATGTATAAATGTAAAAAATGAAGATACAGAATGTTTTCGTTATGCGATGACATCAAAATTTGTAACACCTAAAAATGCAATAAGACCTAGCCAAGAATATGAAAACCAAAGATATAGGTACAATTTTCAAGGGTTGTCGTACCCAGTAGCATTGAAGGATATTACAAAATTTGAAAAACAAAACCGTGGAACATCTGTTAATGTGTTTGGTTTGGACAGTTCAAATAAAGTATACCCTTTGAAGGTTGTAAAGAATGAGCTTGCAGACCACACGGATTTATTGCTAATAACGCAAGGAGATGTTTCTCACTATGTATATATAAGGAGTTTTGAAAGGCTTGTTAGTAAACAATTATCGAAAATTGAACACAAGAAAATAATATGCAAAAGATGTTTTAGTTTTAAAGAAGAAAGAATATCAAACAGAGGATGGATACGAGAACATCAGGAGCTATGTAACAACAACTATGAAGCCAAAATAATATTACCAACACCAGATAGAGCCGAGCTAAAATTTGAAAAGATATCTCATCAGTATCGTATCACTATTGTTGTATATGCAGACTTTGAATCTACACTTGTTCCTATTGAAAATGATGATGATAGAGCCAAGAAAAGTGTTAAGTATCAGATACATGATCCAAACAGTTTTTGTTTACTGATTAAATCTACACTGTCAGAAGAGCTTTTAAATAAATATGATCTAACATCAAAACCTGTCATATATCGTGGTGAAAATGTTTCTAAAATTTTCCTTGACCACTTATATGCAATAGCAGAAAATGTACAAAGATTGTACAGTGATATTGTACCAATGATACCGATGGATGAAGAAGAAGAGATTCAATATGAAAATTCAACCTATTGTTATTTATGTAAAAATGAATATACTATGGAAAATCACAAAGTACGTGATCACGACCATTTAACAGGATATTATAGAGGTGCTGCATGTAACAGATGTAATATTAACTATCAAATTCGCAACTTCATACCTGTAATTTTGCATAACCTTAGTGGTTATGATTCACATTTTATTATACCGGAATTGGGACGAGATGATGGAAGAATTGATGTGATAGCAGAAACCACTGAAAAGTTTATTAGTTTTAGTAAAACGGTTGGAAATATGAAGTTACGTTTTCTAGACTCTTACCGTTTTATGCCATCTAGCTTAAGTAAACTTACTGAAAACTTAAAGAAAGAAAATTTAATAGAAACAATGAAGATTGTAAGTAAAGATAAATTGGATTTGGTTCTCCGCAAAGGTGTTTTTCCCTATGATTATATCGATTGTTTGGAAAAATTTGAAGAAACATCACTTCCGCCAAGAGAAGCCTTCAAGAGTAAGTTGTATGAAGAAGACATTAGTGAAGAGGGCTATCAACACGCTTGTAAAGTATGGAATGAACTAGGAATGACAACATTGGGAGAATATTCCGACTTTTATGTTAAATTAGATGTGACATTACTTTGTGATATAATGGAAGAATTTAGAGATACCTGTTTTGAAGCATATGGATTGGACCCACTTCATTCTTATACATCGCCTGGACTAGCATGGCAAGCTATGCTGAAAGAAACAAAGTGTAGACTTGAACTTATTACAGATATCAATATGGTTTTGATGATAGAGTCAGGTGTTCGTGGAGGATTGACGCAAAGTGTAACTAGACATGTAAAAGCTAACAACAAATATCTCCAAAACTTTGATACATCACAACCAACAACATTCTTAGGTTATTTTGACGCAAATAACCTATATGGATGGGCTATGTCAAATCCTCTTCCATATGGCAATTTTAAGTGGGCAAACCCAGATTCGATAGGCAATATAATGGACATACCCAAACACGGAGACATTGGTTACATTTTGGACGTGGACTTTGAATATCCTGAACAACTGCATGATCACCACTACGATTTACCACTATTGCCAAAGACGGAAATATCTCCAACTGGTAGATGGCCCAAATTAATGATGACGTTAACCAACAAGTCAAGATATGTAGCTCATTATTGGACAATACAGCAAGCAATAGAATTTTTTTTTTCGTAAAGAGGTTGGCGGACCTCTTTTTGCCTTACTTTGCCCCGTCCACATAGACTATTGATCTGTGCGTGGATCGTATTAGACAAAGTAAGGGGGTGAGCCGCTACAGTACAAGGTGAAAGGTACTGATAAAAGTTCACTGGCAGAAAGCGGATTCAAACCCACGACATCGCTGCCATGGTCCCGAAGTCCGGCGCGCTAACCACTACGCCACCGACTCACCCTAACCCAATGGGGTTGAATTGGGATTGAAAATAACAAGAATCAATAGAGCAATACAATTTAATCAATCTTGTTGGTTAAAACCATACATCGACAACAACACAAGAAGAAGGACTGCAGCAACATCCGCTTTTCAAAAGGACTTTTTCAAATTAATGAATAATTCAATATTTGGCAAAACGTTGGAAAACAAAAGAAAACATAAAGATGTAAAATTAGTTAGCGATCCGGCAAAATTGCAAAAATTAGTACAAAAACCAAACTTTGGAACGAGTATAATTATTAACGAGAATCTTGTAGCTGTTACCATGAACAAAATCTCAATAACAATGGATCGTCCTCTATATGTGGGAATGTCTATTTTGGATATTTCTAAAACCCACATGTATGACTTTCACTACAACAAGATGGTGAAGTTTTATGGGAGAGAAAACATCGGGATAGCATATATGGATACGGATGCTTTCATTTATTGGATAAGAACAGAAGACATGTATGAAGATTTACGTACTTTTGTATATACTACTGACTTTGACTTTTCAGATTATCCTAAAGATCATCCCAACTATGACTATGATAGAAATAAAAAGGTGGTGGGCAAGTTTAAAGACGAAACAAATGGTGTACCAATGGAAGAAATTGTTGCTTTAATGTCCAAATTGTACTCATTCCAACTGTACATCAGTGAAAAGGACGAACATCAAGTTGTGAAGAAAGCCAAAGGCATCAAGACGTCATATCTAAAGAAGAAAGTACAGTTTGACCATTATAAGAGATGTTTATTTGAAAATGTGGAAACAACCGCAACATTCAACACCATCAGAAGCTACAACCATATATTGTATAGTGTAAAGCAAACAAAGTGGGCATTAAGTTATAAGGATGATAAACGCCACATTCTTGAAAACAACGTCAACACATTACCATTCGGCCACTATTCCCTAATCCCCATTGACCAGTAAACCTTTTCTTCGTCCTTTACCTTCTTCCTTTTTCCTTCCGTAAAGAAGAGGGGCATGACAAGCCCAATGTCATGTTCCCTCTTTTTTACACCAACGTAATATGGCCTTGACCTATATATCCTAACCGTATAAAAGAGGATAAACCATTCTAGAGATCAGTACCTTTACAAGCGGTGTAGAAGACACAACTGAAGATGGAAGACTTAAAAAATAAAATTGTAAATGAACTTCATAAGCCAGCAAGAAGAAAATTTCCTAGAAGAAGTACAGTTATAAAAGGAATGAATGATCTTTTCCAAGCCGATCTCATGGAAATGATACCACATGGTAAGTTGAATAAAGGATTCAAATACATTTTAGCAATTATAGACTGTTTTACTAAAGTGGCTGATGCCTTACCGCTAAAGGACAAGACTGGTAAAAGTGTTACAAAAGCTATGGAAACGGCTATACAAAGAAATAAATTCAACATCAAACATCTACAAACTGATGATGGGAAAGAGTATTTTAACAAAGACTTTGCAGCTTTAATGAAGAAGTATAAAATAAATCATTATTCAACAAATTCTGAAGTTAAAGATTCAATAATAGAAAGATTCAATAGAACATTAAAAGGAGCAATGTATAAAACATTTTCCAAACGAGGATCATATGTTTGGTATGATATCTTACCGCAACTTATAAAGGAATATAACAACAAGTATCATCGAACCATTGGTATGAAGCCTAACCAAGTAAATAGCGGTAATGCTAAGATGGTATTAAAACGTATTAGGAATAATACAACTCCTAAACATGAAAAAATGCAGCCTAAAACATTTAAAGTTGATGATAAAGTTCGTATAAGTAAGTACAAAGGAGTATTTAGTAAAAGGTATCTGCCAAACTGGACTAATGAAGTATTTACAATCTATAAAGTGCAACCAACAATACCTGAAACTTACATCTTAAAGGACAACAAGGGTGAATTACTCGAAGGTGGATTCTACGGACATGAGTTGTTAAAATCATCAGTCGGCAATGTATATCTTGTTGAAAAGATTTTACAAAGAAAAAAGGATAAGGTTAAAGTACGTTGGTTGGGATTTGATAAAAGTGAAGACTCTTGGATCCCTACAAAAGACTTGGTGTAACAATTTATGAACTCATTACGTGTTTAACCTTTACACAAGATGGAGATTGTGCAACAAAAGGATCGATTTTTTATTAATAATATTGATGAATTAACAGTTGACAACGACAAGTTAAATCATGGAAAACATGGTGAACTACTGCCAAACACAATAAGATGTTTAATAACTGGACCGTCAAACTGTGGAAAGACGAATGTGGTTTTTAACTTAATAACAAATCCTAAAGGATTACGTTTCAACAACATTTACATCTTTTCCAAATCTTTGCAACAACCCAAATACCAATTACTGGATAAGGTACTTGCAAGTGTACCTGAAGTTAATTTTTATAAGTTTAATGCTAGTGAAACTATAATGGAGCCAAACGAGGCTAAACCATTTTCTATATTTATATTTGATGATGTATCTTGTGAAAATCATGACACTATCAGAAGTTATTTTGCCATGGGAAGACATTACAATATTGATAGCATTTATATTGGTCAAACTTACAGTAAAATTCCAAAACAACTAATAAGAGATAATGCAAATCTACTTATTATCTTCAAGCAAGATGAAACAAATTTAAAGCACATATATAATGATCATGTAAATGCAGACATGTCATTTGATAAATTTAAAGAAATGTGTGGCAAAGCATGGGCTGAAAAATATGGATTTCTTGTTATTATGAAATAAGAAGCTATAAAAAATGGAAGATATCGTATAGGGTTGGATAAATTTGTATTAATCCATTGAACGATTGATGATACGTTTAGTAATAGATTGGTCTTCGCAGCGTAAACATGGTGAACCAAGAAAAACTATTAAAAGAAATAAAATCACTGAGTGACTCGATTAGACTTAAGAATCGAGCATTAAGAATGGGTTTGAATGAAAGAGAAGAATTCCTGGAGACTACATTTAAGCCTATTACAGAACCTTTAAAAACAGATAACAGAAACTATTGGTAAACCTCATTATGAAGGAGATGTTTTGCTACCTGTTTCTAAATTTGAAGTAAAGAGTTTGAAAAAGGAAGAAGATGATGATGATTCTTACACAAGTGATAGTGAAGTTTCTCAAAAAGAAGAAGAAACAAGACAAGAAGAACCAGAAATAAATGTTGAAAAAGAAGAAGAACAAGAACAACATATACCTGAAGCAGAACAATCAATTCCAAATCTAACAAAATTAAGTAGTGATATATTGCAACAAGGACCTCTTGGAAGAAAGTATATCATGAAGATGTTACATGAAATAAAAAATAACCCAAAATTACACAAATCACATGTATATGGTGCGAGAATTGATGGAAATGAATTAAAAATAGGAGATTCAAAAGTACATTTGACTGAAGATGATGATATTGTTATTGGTGAGCATAAATATAAAGGAACAAAAGGATTATTTGAACTGATTTTTAAAAATATACCTATAAAATATACGCTACAAGATTTAAATACTTTTAAAGAAATTTTGCAAAATACTAATGCTCATAAGAAGAATTACTCCAAAGATTCAATGATAAATAGAACACGCGCAACTAAATATACAGTTGTAATAAAAAGATTGTTTCCGCTAAGAAAACTACCAACATTACGAACTGCGCCCGCTTTAAAGAAACCGCTAAAGAGGAAGTCTTTATCACTTATGGACTTATCACTTATGGATGAATATGGTAAAAAGAAAAAAGGAGAAGCTTCAACGTCTGGTAAAGGTTTAATGAAAAACCTATATAATACAAATGTGATTTACTATAATGATATAAATAAATTGGTTGATAGAATGAGACTATTACATGAAGCCATGGAAGCTGGTCATACAGGTTTAAATAATGAATGGGTGGCTTTAGTTGACGAACTTCGAAATCGTGGAATAATTGTATAAATCATCACGGATATATAAGAGAGCAGTGAGCATACAGTGGATCAGTTCAATCATGAGCGTTGACAAGTTCGGACGGTACTCCGGGCTAGGAGTACAAGGAGGAGAAAACAGAAAAAGAAGTGGATTGCCGCAAACACCTGAAGGTGACTATGATATAAGTAACAAACGTCTAAAATTTGTTAAAGACCCAGAAGAAGATACAGATGGAGCAAATTTAAAAACAGTAAAAGAAGCAACTTCAACATCATTGAAATTAAACAAGAATACTTATGATGTTAAATCACATAGAATAATTAATGTTGGTAAATCAACTGACAGTTCTGATGCAATTACTAAAGAGTATTTATCATCTGAACTTTTAAATACTTTAAAATTGCAATGGGGTAATAATTTAAAAGATGGACAGACATATGATGCTGGGAATCATAGAATAACCAACGTGGCAAATCCAAAAAATGATAAAGATTCAGTTAATAAAGAATATTTACATTCTATTATACCGGAAAAGACTCAACACGGATTTTCTTTTTATAAATTTATTATAAATGACATTGGATACCCAAAGGAAGACGGCGATGCTGTAAGCCTGAAATACATTAAGGACAACTGTATTTTACAAGATGGTGATGAAATCGATTGTCATGGGAAAGTGCTGTCAAATGTAAAGTTCGGTTCTCAACCAAAAGACGCTGTTACTATGGAACAACTATCTAAAGAATTAAAAAGGGGAACATCGAATTTTGTAAAACATGAAGATGCCGTGCTAAAGCGAGGAGATACATTTATACATGGAAATGAAAAGTTTGATTTAATGCAAGGAAAAAATGATGAATGGGATGCAGGACATAAAACAATAACAAATGGAAGATTTGGTATAAAAGATTCGGATGTACCTTTGATGGTACAAACATTAATTGCGAGTGGTGGTAGATTAGGTACATACGATGGTCGTAATAGAAGAATAAAAAATATTTATCCTGGTTATGAAGATGATGATTGTGTTACATTGAGACAAACAATAACTTGGGATAAACACTTTGGGACCAAATATGATGCAAAGATGAAGAATATAATTAATATTTTACCAGGAGAAGATTTAAATGATGCTGCTACTATTGGACAAGTCATAACAACGTCAAAAAGTGATTCGACCGCTTACACGTGTAATGATAAACGTATTATGCAGTTACACGATCCTCAACATCCGAAAGATGCTGTAACTTTAGATTGTTTAATAAGAATAGTGGGAAACTTACTTATCGATACCCACAATCATATAGCTAGTACAACGAGTCATGTGATGATTCAACCTGATGAACGAGAAGCTTGGATTAAAAATAGAATCATAAATCAGTATATAATAAATTTAAATAATTAAATCTTTAAATATAAAACATTGTGCACAAGTTATTCATTTATGTAAAGCAACTCGTGGAGTAAACACGCTGGTTATATAAGACAACATAATGAAGACCGCACCTCTCAGTCATCGTCAAGACAGCGGCAAGAAAGGACGTGGTATAACATCAGCTGCGTTATCCCTGCTAAGACGGATTCCTGTTGGTGCTGTTCTAAATCGAGCAATAGACGCTTTACCATACGAATTTCATCTGCCCGGAGGCTATCAATATTGTGGACCCGGAACTAAGTTGGTAAAACGTTTGGCAAGAGGAGATCCTGGAATTAATAAATTAGATCAAGCTTGCAAAGAACACGATATAGCGTATTCCAAGTTTGCAGATTCAACAAATAGATCAATAGCGGATAGAGCGCTAGCGGAAAAAGCTTGGCAAAGGGTTAAATCAAGTGACGCCAGTATTGCGGAAAAAGCAGCAGCTTGGGCAGTGACAACAGCCATGAAGACGAAAGCTAAGTTTGGTGGTGGAAGACGACGCGGGAGAAAACCTATTAAAAAAGAAGCTGCAAAAAGAGGCGGGAACATCAACAGAAGACATCGCACTAACCCTAAAAGGAAAGTCAAGAAAACATCCATATGGTCAATGGTAAAAAACTGATCGGGTCTTTACTTAAGACCGTACCGTGTGTATTAAATGAGAAGAATAAATTGATAATTCCAAATGAAGCATTAACAAACTATCAATTGTCAAAATATGTGAAATGTTTAAGAATACCATTCTTCAGAGGAGTTTTTATGAAAGATACATTACCAAATAGAGTATGGAAAAATGAAACTGGAATAGTAAACTTAGACTCTAATTATGGACCAGGTACTCATTGGGTATGTTATAAAAAACTTGGAGAAAATGTTTACTACTTTGATAGTTTTGGAAATTTACCGCCACCAAAAGAACTTCAACATTATTTTCGGGACTCCAAGAATATATTCTACAACTACAAAAGAGAGCAACCTAGCAATACAGAAATATGCGGACATTTATGTTTAGAGTTCCTAGCGAAGAGCGTCAGTCAGCTTTAAGATGTCATCGTATACAGTGTCGCTGAGCGGAAATTCGTCAACATTGAAAAGTACACTTTTCCCAGCGTTACGTTTATCTACGGACAAACTATGGGAAGCAGCATTATTGGATTTGACTACATACAATTCAATTCCCAATGTTACAGTAGGAAAAAATAATTTACTACATTATTATGAGAGTAAAGATGAAAAAGGAAATTATTCACAATTAAAAATAATTTCATTATCTACAGGAGCATATGAAATAGACGATATAAACCAAGTATTACAAAAGAAACTTGGAGAAGAAAATATTTCTATTAAAGGTAATAATAATACATTAAAAGCAGAAATAACTTCAAAGTATTATATAGATTTTAGCTTAGACCACTCAATCGGCAATTTGCTCGGATTTTCAAAGAAGAAAGGAATTTTAGCCCCTGGAAATGATTATACTGGCGATACAACAGTAACAATATTAAAGGTGAGCAGTATTGATGTAACGTGTAATATTATACACGGATCATATAGAGATGGAGTAAATCAACACATATTACATACATTTTACCCCACAGTAGCTCCTGGTTTTAAAATAGTTGAGAAGCCACAAAACCTGATATACCTACCGTTAAACACCAGTTTCATTTCAGACATCGTGCTGAACATATTGGATCAAGACGGCATTAGTGTTGACTTTAGAGGAGAAACAATAACTATACGGTTACATATCAGAGCAGCAACATAAAGTCAACATGGGATTATCATTTAAACCACAACGGAAGAGTCGGGAGCTCAGTAGCTCCTCAACATTCGACGAGTTAACACCGGACAACATACGCTTCCTACAGAAGATCGGACTAAAACTTGCCAACCATGGATATACTGGATATAGCGCAATGACCGACATTCGACGAAACCCTATGGGAGAAGGAATATCACACTCACAACCCTTACACTTCATCAAAATTAAATAATAATGATGAAATAAGGATTCCCATTCAACAACAAGATATCTACACATTACCATGTGAAAGTTATTTATATATCGAAGGAAGAGTAACAACATTGGATGGAAAATCTTGTTCAACTGTTCCTTTTATAAATAACCCTATGGCATATCTGTTTGATGAAATTAGATATGAGATATCTGGAGTAACAGTTGATTCAACAAAAAAAGTTGGTATATCAACAACTTTGAAAGGATTGACTTCAATAACACCCCATGAAAAGAATTCTTTAATCTCGGCTGGATGGGTGACTCCTGATAAAGACACTATTACTCCTAATTCAAAAGGTTACTTTGATTTTAATGTGCCTTTACGATTGCTTTTGGGATTCGCAGAAGATTACAAGAGAATAATAATAAATGTAAAGCAAGAACTGGTACTGCTCAGATCTTCAACGAATAAGGATGTAATACAAGCACCAAGTGGATCAAAAGATGCCGATTTGGAATGGCAACTTCAATTGGATAAAGTTGTATGGAGAGTACCACATGTCAGATTGGCGGATGAACATCGAGTATTATTATTGAAAAAATTAAAATCTGACCGTGATATTGTAATACCATTTAGAAGTTGGGAATTTCATGAATACCCTATATTGCCTCAAACAGAAAGACAAACATGGACTGTTAAAACCTCTACTTATTTAGAACGAGCAAGGTACATAATAGTCGGTTTTCAGACTAAACGAAAAGATGTTATAACTGCGCACGCTGGTCAATTTGACCATTGCAAGATAAAGAATTGCAAAGTTTTTCTAAACTCTCAGTTCTTTCCATATGACAGTTTAAATGTTTTATTTGACAAGAAACGTTATTCCATTCTATATGACATGTATGCAAGATTTCAATCGTCATATTATGGTAAGACAAATACACCACTACTATCACCAGAACAATTTTATTCAAAAGCTCCAATTGTTGTAATCGATTGTTCAAAACAAAATGAATCTGTGAAATCTTCAAGTGTAGATATAAAAATTGAAATGGAATTTGAAGATAAAATACCAGATGGAACTTCAGCATACTGTTTAATTCTACATGACAAAATAGTTACTTACACACCGCTGACAGGAATTGTGAAGAATGTACTTTAAAAAAGATTAATACAACATCTGCACGATTTGTAAGGTTTTTACAAAAGATCAACAATATCTAGGTCATCTGCGAGTATAAAAGCGAGAAAGAAGAGCTGGAAATTCATTTCATCTTTGATTGTCGTATGGGTAACATCGTCCGCAAGATGAGTTCTGCTACATCAAGTGCTAATGAAGAAACTACACCTCTTATGGCTGACAATAGTTTGGATATAGAAAGACAAGTTGAACAGGAAATGGAAGAGTTCCTCAAGTTTAAACACAAGAAGTCAGACGAAGAGGAAGTTGAAAAAGAAACAAAGAAAAGGAAAATTGAATATAACATTTCTACCAACATCTTAATGGAGGTATTTCTTAGAATATTTTATCCTATTTCTTCTTGTATGACAAAGACTGTGTCTGCTGGAGTAATGAAAGCATTGGATTACTCTCCAACTATTATTTTGAATCACGGATCTAAAATGGTAACCTTCACTGAATCTTCTTGGGAATCTTTTATGAAACATATACATCTTTTGGAATGCTATTTGAGTAACAATACGTTTGGAAGAAAAACAAAACTAGGTTTGTTCGAATCAAATATTGAAATCGATATTGTTAAACAACGTGGTCAACAACTAGTTCGATTTAGAGATTTAACTAAATATAATATAAAAATACATTTGACAAAAGAAGAGTTTTACGCTTTAACTTGTGCTACTGGTCCTATAACAAGATATTTAAAACAGCTAATATTCTCAAGTACAATTGTCAAAGATTATTTAACTGATGCATTGGATAGACAACCATATGTTCCAATCCTATATGGTCCAGTAGATACTTCAATCTTCAATAGGATCCCGCATGAAGTAGAGATGTGGAGACAGTTACACCGCAATCAAACCAACTTTAATTTAGATGAAGAAAAAAATCAAGAAAACAAGGAAAACGAATTACGTTTCAACAATCAACAATCAACAACAAATTAAAACAAACAAAGAATATTGTAAGTAAGAAGAAGAAGAATGTTGGAGTATAAAAGGCTGTCAATCCGCATTGACATACCAGTTGTCTACTGAACGTCATCATGGATAAACGAGTTTCATTCTCTAAGAAGACGGAAATAATGGAAGTAAAGCGAGGTATCATAGAGTTTCAGGCATTCCGTGGTAATGATGGAAATTTTATAATCAAAGAGTTAGTGGTACTAGATATGATAACATCTGTTGTTTATCATTTTTTATTCATGCCTCCTTTGCCGTTCAACAGATTAACAACCAAAGCTAAAGTAACAAACAAATGGTTGATGAAACATTTTCATAATCTAACATGGGATGAAGGTTTTATAACCTACAATATGATGCCACACATTATGAATCATTTCTGCAAAGAGTTCAAAACTATTTTTACAAGAGGATTGGAAAAAGCAAATTGGATACAAGCATATACAAACCATGAAGTGATAAATGTGCAAATGGAGAAAGATTTTTATTGCTACTTTGCTAACATCTGTATTGCATCTAAAAACTTTAAACATCAGCAGTCTCAATGTGCTTTAAAGAACGCATATCGTTTGAATGTCTATCTCCAGCAAAGTGGTGGGGGAAGCGATGGGTATAAAAGCGAGAGCGGCACTATGACAATGCATGAGTATTACTCTAACCTCCGAGGAGTTAACACCTCTGACGCGCAAGCACAAGAAGAAGAAGACGAACAATAGTAAGAAGAAAATAATGGCATCGCAAACTTTTCTACAGTCACTTGTTGATCAATTCAACAAACATTCTAAATCTACAATACTACCGACAAAGAAATGTTCAGAATTGAAGGAAGAAAAACATTACATTATTCACACTATTAAGAAGATGGAAACATCAATTGGAGACGCCATCAATTGCACATTGAGTGAAGCACCCTACACACCTGGTGATGAACCGAAATTTCAAGTATTTCTTCCCAAACGCTTCGTTCAACTGCTGCAGAATGAAGATTTACGACTGATTCACCCCGGCGCACTCTATTTGGCATCGCACGGTCCTAGCGGAACCAACTCTACTGAACTTACACTTCATGTTATGCCTACTAGCAACTAGTCTGTAGTTTATATATACTGTTGTACATGTGTGTAACTAATTCTAAATAAATAAAAAATAAAAATGAAAAAAATAAGAAAAGGCAACATATCGATAGTGTTTCTGCACGGGTATATAAAGGCCGTAATTTTCTTGAGGATCTCATCAGTCTACGACTACCTTTCGTGCTGTACACATCTCTGTTGGCTCTCCAGTTATTACGAATAACAACATGTCTCTTAAGGTTAAGTGTGCATCATATGATACCACCACCATTACAACTTTTGAAGAACTCGACGATTTTACTAATGAACTGCGAGTGTTACTTGCCGGTGGTTATCGTTTAAATATTGATGTTTACGCTAACAACATGAGGATGTTTCCTAAACAGAAGTTCTGCAACGAAGAAGTATTCGTTTCCACACAACCTTCAACTACAACACCATCTACTCAAAGTAATGTTAAGTTCCAGAAATATTACTAATGTTAAATAATATCAAGTGGTCGCTATAGCATCTATAAAAGGACCGTGTAACCTAACAGAATCATCATTTGCTCTCCAACTGACGCAGCGAAAACAACTACTAATACCATGTTGTACAGAATGATGATTGAATTCAATGGAAAAATCTACGGAAAAGACTATCAAAGTGTAGAACAAATGACGTCCGATCTTCAAGTATTGACTAAAGAGGGATTCCAACCAAAATTAATTCTAAAATATCCTGAAGTACATCCACTCTCCACTGAAGATCTCATCGCCATGGCTAAAGAAGAAAAAGAAAAATACAAACAAGATGTAAAGAAAGAAAAAGAAGATGAAAACTCAGTATCTTAAATAAATACATCTTACACTTGTAAGATGATCTTTTTTAAAACTCCATTTGGATGACCTTGAGATTACCCCCCACCACTTTTCCTAGTCTATAAAACACGCTATCCTACACTATACAACTTCATTTCTTGCAAACACTTAGAAGCGCCAACATGGAAGAGAAGAAAAATGAGGACGCACCGCGCTACTGTTGTGAACAAAAATGCACCGATTTAGGAAGATGGATGGTAGACGGATTAGCTTGTACAAAGTGTGATTTCTTCGGATCCTGTTACTGCAAATGCAAGACAAAGCAACTACCACCACCGGAATTGCGAACCATCAAGATTTATAAATCACGATACTTCCACACTTGCTGTCCCCAGAGGTGTATCAAATTTCATCCGGAAAAACTTGTCAATTGTCGAGAGTGCAATGCATATTATAAAGACGACTTTTGTACATGCATCATAAGTGCGTGCAAGTACAGATCAGGTTGGTCTACTGATCCTGTTGAAGCTTCAGATGTATAGCTGTAGTCACTGACTGCAGCCCTTTTTTAAAACTCCATTTGATTGACCTTGAGATTACCCCCCACCACTAATTTTTTACACCATATATTCTACGGATCATTCGATACGCTTCTCATTCTTATTTCATTACTCGCACTGACAACAACATGGATGATAAATTCATTTCCTTTCAACATTTAATTACCGACAGAGAAGAGATGGAAGAACTATTCCAAAACTTACTCACACTCATTGATAACTATCCTTTAAGATGGATCAACATCACAGTGCAATACGTCAATCCTACCAAAATATTTTCATCCTCATCATCATCTTCTGCCACCTCCATGTCTTCATCGTCGCAAAGTGCAGAGGAAGAGGAACAGAAAACTAATGGTGTTAAAATTGTTGAATTAAACGACGATGAACAAGAAATGCAAGCTCTGGTTAAATATAAATTTAATATTTAATATTTAATTTACAAACATTATTAGTATTCCTAACTTAAAAATACAACTAATGGTTATCTTAGTACGCCTCCTACTACCTACCCGAACGGCGTTTCGCTGCGAAATGCGCTGGCCAACGGTTCGCATGGGGGTATATCACCCTTCCCCCACCACGCCACCCCCCCTCCACTTCCCCCACCACGCCACCACCCCTCCACTTCCCCCTCCACCGCACTTGCCCGCATATAAGCGAGCCGCTGACTGACGCTCGCCATTTGTTTCCCGACTCCCGTACGATGAACAACGATCCGCTACCACATATGAAATCTACTTTTATAATTAGAACAAGACATGATTTAAAAGATTTAATGGAAACTTTAGAAGATATTATAGACAAATTCCACCCCATCACTATGAATTTGGAACTTGTTTACGGTTGTCCAACATGCGATAGAGTTAAGAGTGAAGATAAAGATGCTTTGCTAGAACTCACTCCTGCATCCTCCAAACCTACACCAACAGCTGACGATGACGTTTGATCGGACCCACAACTGTTTTTCTTAACCCCCCACCACTTTCCAGTAAATATGCCCTGTCCTCATCTTCGTTTCTCATTTCATCGCCGACTTTCCGACCGTCAACACCGCTCCCGTTTCACCTACAGAAATTAAAACAAGCACACAAACATGATGGATGATTTTTCATTTAAAACACGATTGGAAGAGGACAGACTCAAACTAGAGATCAACAGGCTGCAATTGGAAACGGAAAATCAACAAGGGATGGTTCGCCTGCTGCAACTGTTCAAATGCGTACTGTGCATGTTGTGCGTCTACCTTCTCTTCGCCACCACCTTCGGCGTCTACCACTCCCTCACCAGTGGACGGCACTCCAACACCTCTCTGCACAAGAACACGACTTTGATTTAATTTTAAAAATAAACGAAAACCTCCCGCGCCCCGGCGCCGCCCCACTCCATCCCCACCCCCAGCCCCTGCGGCTCCCACTTTTTTAAAACTCCCTCCAGATGACCTTGACCCACTTCCCAAACCCATCCATCACTGTCACCCCACCCCACACTTCCAACCCCACACCTGCCACTTCCAACCCAAAAAAATGAGTGACCTTGAACTGAGGCAGAACCGGTGTTTTGCCACTACTGAAATTAAAATCTCTTCCACGCTAATAAAGCAGTTTCCCTCGTTGGCTGATAATTAAATTACAATCTTACTTGACATTTTGACATGCAATTGTTAGTAATTTGGTTTGTTACTAATCGCAACTGTTATTGCTAGATGAGGGATTGTCTGTCCAATTCCTTCATGATAGTAGACAAATTAGGCTTGACAAAGCGACCCTATTTAGTAGGCCTAAATTAATGCTGATTGCTTAGTGAATGTGTATTCATCTATTTATTAATGGGCAAGCATGATTCATTTCCTTTTTTCCCACCTTGTCAAAATAATTTATGGCTTTATTCCATTTTCATATTAAAAATTCAAAACAAAAAAACGGATGATAATGTTAATGGTAATAATAATAAATTTGTAGTAGATTTTTATGTTTATATGTTCAAGCACGGGGTTCCTATAAAATGTAAATTAATAATAGAAATTTGTATTTTAAAATGGATTTATCTTTTTAATTTGCGCTAGTGTACTCCTGTGGAGATAGACAATAGACAATAGACAATAGACAATATACTTTATTAACATATTCGTTGAGAACAGTACAATGCGTCAGGTTATATTGAGTTATAATTGATTTAATAAAAATTCTTTCTCTGTGTAGAAGGGCCTGTCCTGTAACCATGCTGTCAGGGTTTTCTTTAGTTTTTTGACTGGTTCTTTCTTGAGGTTGTCTGGAAGATGGTTGTAGAACAGCGCTCCTCTGTAGGATGGCTTCTTTTCATACAGGCTGAGTCGGTGTATTGGAAGGGTGAAGTTCAAGGCATGTCTTGTGTAATGGAGGTGAAGGTCTTCATTTCTTGTTTGATGTGTGAGTACAGCGTGTAGCACTGCCTCATTTATATAGAGGGACGTTACCGTGAGTATTTTTAGTTCTTTAAATTTATCTCGACAGCTTTCTTGCATTTTGAGTCCTGTCATGCATCTCAATGCCCTTTTTTGATGCACTAATACTCTCTCCAGGTTACTGTTGGTGGTTCCTCCCCATATCACTATGCCATACAGAAAGTGGCTTTCGAAAAGTGAGTGATAGGCAGTTTTTGCAGTGTTTAGATCACTTATGTGCGTCATCCTTCTGATGACATGGATACCAGAGCAGAGTTTCTTGCACAGGGTTGTTACATGTTGCTGCCAATTGAGTTTTTCATCCATAATGACACCGAGGTACTTTGTGCTGCATTCGGCTTGTATGCCTTGTAAAGTTATATTTTCATCTTTGTTTTTTGTGGTGTAGTTGATTTGCACGGTTTTACTTTCGTTCAGTGCTAGTTCATTGTTTTTGCAATATTCTTTAGTTTTACTGAAACTTGTGTTTGCATGTAACCTCAGTGTGTCTTTTGATTTGCTTGCTATGGTGATAACTGTGTCGTCTGCATACATGGTTGTTTTGCAAGAATGTCCTTGGGAGGTCATTTGTGAGAAGAAGGAATAACACTGGGCCGAGTACTGAGCCCTGCGGTACTCCTCTTCTTATGGGAACTCTTTCAGAGTGTACTTTCTGCTTTGTGCCCTTTTGTAGATCTGCTATTTCCACGAGTTGTTGTCTGTTGTTAAGATAGCTGCAGAACCACTGTGCTGTTTTACCCTTAATGCCTAAGGCTTGTAGTTTGTTGAGAAGCAGGTTGTGATTAAGGCAGTCAAATGCCTTGCTAAAGTCTAGAAACAGGCTGGTGACTAAGCAGCCTGCCTCTAATTGGTCAATGATATGTTCTGTGAGCTGGACTAGAGCTGTTGTTGTAGATCTGCCTTTAAGAAAGCCGTGTTGTTGGCTTGTAATTAGGTGATTTTGTTCCAGGTGGCAAATAAGCCTTTGAAGTACAATTTTTTAAAAAATTTTTGAAAATGTTGGTATGAGGGAGATTGGTCGATAGCTGTTGGTGTCTGTAACTGGACCTTTTTTTTGCTGTTTTTAATTTTGATGGGAAAATGCCTTGTTGAAGTGATTTGTTTATTAAGTCTGTCAGTGGATTTTAAAGAGTCTATTGCTTTTTCTATTTCGGCTGTTCCGGCATTTTGAAAAAGCAGCTCTTGGTTAGTTAATTGGGGTGTGGGTGTTATTGTGTTGTTTATTTGCACCCTAACATTGTTGTCCTTGAGAGTTTTTTCGGCTACAGCAGCAAAGAAGTTATTAAAGTGGTTGGCTATTACATGGGTTTCTTCTATTGTTTCCTGTTCTGTATGGAGCTTCCATTGGTTCTCTGCCTTAGATTTTTCCTTCCTCTCATCGTTTATTATTTGCCAAAGTGCCTTGGACTTGTTTTCCGAGTCATTAATAAAGTCAGATGTTTGTTTTTTTCTCAAGGCTTTAATTCTTAGGTCGTACTGTTTTTTCTTTGATGCAGTTTCAACTTTATCTTCAGGTCGCCCGTAGCATAATTCTTTTTCGAGGGCCTGCGTATATAGGTTTTTGAGTCTGGTGCATTCATCATCCCAGTAGGGTTTCCTTCTGTTTGTTTTTTTCTTAGACAGTTTAAGGGGGCAGGTGTCGTTGAGTATCGTTTGCATGATTGTATGGAAGTTGTCATAGGCTTCATCTACATTTTCTGTTCGGTAAACACTGTCCCAGTTTTGTTCCTGGAGTCTTGATTTGAAGATGTTTAATGCTCTGTTTGTGAAAGTTATTTTCATTTCTTTTGGCTGAATTGGCATGTTTTCTGTTAATTTTATTGTGACTATTTGCGCTGTGTGGTCTGATAGGCCTGACAAGACGACAGATGCTTGTATTTGTTTACTGTTTATGTTAGTGCAAATCCAGTCTATTGATCTTCTTGATATAGGTGTAATTCGGGTTGGTGGTAGTGATAGTCTTGTGAGGTCGAAAGATGTCAGGAGTTCTTCTAGCTTGATATTATCATTATTGTCTTCGAGGTTGTTTACATTGATGTCCCCCATAATGATAATTGGTTTATTACCGCCATTTGCGCTGTATAGCTGGTCATGCAGTATGTCTATTGCCTGGTCTAGGTTTGCGTTTGGAGGTCTATTATACACCCATCACTCTGGTTGTGCTCTTTTTAATTTTTATTTCAAAAAGGGCAGTTTCGCATATCATCTCAGTTTCTATCCCACTTACTTTTAGAAGTTCTATGCATCCTTCCATGCCTTTTTTTGCGTAACCTACAACTCCTCCCTTACTATGGTTCTTACGTATGAAACCCCCTATGAGTGTGTAGCCTTCTATACGCGTGTCCTCGATTGTTTCTTGGGTTAATCCATGCTCTGTAATTATTATTAGGTCGGGTAGTGTCTCACTAAAAAAGTGTGCCAGCCTATCGGTCTTTTTTGCTAGCCAGTTAATGTTTTGGTGGGCGATAGTGAGTTGACATCCTTGGACATTCGGTTTTTTAGTGAGGAGTGGCTCCTATTTTTTTTGGCTATATGTTTGATTTTCTTGAGAGCAGTGTTCCAAATTAATCGGGTTTTGTGCTCTATTCTCGGTTTGTGTCTCACTTTGGCTGGCTGAAGTAGGGCTAAAAAATGGGGCTCAGGTGTGTTTTGGTCTGATTGCTTGTCTGTAGTGGGTGCTGTTATTATTTGTGGTTGTGAATTGGTTGTGCAGGAGTTTGTTTTGTATTTCAGGAGGTCTTCCATATCTAAGGTGTTCACTTGCTTGATCCACTTGCTTATTGTATCACTCTAACATGCTGTTATGTAGAGAAAAGATTTGGTGTGCCTTGATATGGCGACAATGCAGTGTGGTAGCGAGCTGTAGATGTCTTCCTACTTGCTTGAGGTACGGATCACAATTATGTTTTCTGCCTGTCTGCCTTGGAATTCGTGGATGGTGGAGGTGTTTTTGAAACCTAGGTTTATGAGGTCTTGTTTTTCAGATTGTTTAAAGACAAGGTAGGTGTGTGAGGGGCTTGTTGGGTTTCTTTTAAGACTTTCCATTCCTTCAAAAGGTTGTAGCATTAGTTCATTAGTAACTTGATTTGTTGTGTTTATTCCTTGAGGGTAGAAACTTGAAATCGCTGCTGAAGTGCTTATTGTGCATCTGTAGGTTTTGCTCAGTGTTTCAGAAATGTTTACTATTTCAGCAATTTTGTAAAATTTAACTTCAAGTGGCTCTGTTCTGTTGATGTAAGGGATTTGGTTTATGTCTCCTACGAGTATGATTTCGCTTGCACCTGAGAGTACAGCTGCAAAGAGAATTTCCCCAGCGTGCATCATCAGGGCCTCGTCTACTATGAGCCTCTCATATTTCATTCCTTGCTTTAAGTGTTGTGTCAGGTTTATGATGAATGAATGGACAGTTCAAAATGTGTCATTGATTGCGTTTATATTTATGTTTGGGTGCACCTCTCGAAACCTTTTTCTGAAGTCTTTAACGGAGTCTCTTGTTGGGAAAAGGATGAGATCACCATTTTTGTAGTTGTTGAGAATGTAGGTTGTTTTCCCACATCCTGGTACACCTTGGATGAGGTTTAAATTTATTTCAGGGGTGGAGTCGATGTTTATGTGTTTAATACTGTTGAAAAGGAGCAGATCATTTAATAGTTGGGTTTTGTCTGATGGAAGAACGTTTGAGTTTATAGCTGTGTTATTAGGAGCAATGGAGTATTTGCCATTTTCGTCTACTTTGAGTTCTATTAATCGGGCTCCGTCAAAACCAAATTGATAATGTTTTTTAAGTTCTTGGTTTGTATGTTGTTCACCAGTACGTAGGTCTATAATCGTGTATTTGTTTTTTGTTTTTCCAATGAACTCCTGTATCTTATCTCTTTCATTTAGGTGGTTTATTTAATATTCTACCATATTGAGTTCTTGGAGAATGATTTTCTCCTTGGTTTTCCACAGTTCTTTCTGCTCGTGCATTGCTGCTTGTATAAACATAGTTTTTTCATGTGTTGCCGACGGTCGGGGAGGGTTGTACGTGTTTGGAAGAGCATGAGATCCTCGAGTTGCTCTCCAGAGGTTATACATGGGCTCTTGTCTTTCAGGGGATACTCTTGACATTCTTCTCTGATTCTTGTTTGCAGTTTTTTCAAGAATATCGTCGATTGTTGCTTTTAGTTTTTTTTTTTTTTTTTTTTTTTTTTTGTTTGAGTGTACATTCTGAATCGATGTAGGTATGCATTACATGAGTATTGGAGTAGGACTTGCAGTAACTCCCTAATGCTTGCTTCATTTAGGTTTATGGCCTTCATGACCTCCTCTAGGTTGACAGAGAAGAGTACTGGGAATTTGATACACTCGTTTGCGAGTTCCATGAAACGTAAAAGTTTCTTCTTCCAGTTCATTTGTTTACTGGAGAAGCATATTATGATTTGCGTGTTACCTGTTGCATCTAGTGTAGTGATTAAGTTATTGAAGGACATTTTTTTGTTTAATAGCCTCTGTTTTATTGTTGCTATTTCCTTGTGTAGTAGAGATATAGGTATGGTATGTATATTGTCAGTGTCCAGGAAATGAATGCCACATGACTGTAGTAGGTCTTTGTCATGCTAAGTTGTGTAGTCAGCAGTGGGGTTTCTTCGGGAGGGAAGGAGAAGATTTTTGTCCTCTCAATATTGACATGGTCTTCTTTAGTAATATTAGATATTAGTTCATTATTTGTATTGACTGCAGTGTGTCTTATATGTTTATGACTTGGTGATCTTGTTTCATTTGCTTCACTGTCACATTTTGTGGATTTGATTTGATTTGATTGACTTTGTCTGTCTCTGCAATGCCTATAGTTTTATTGATTTTTGATTCCAGTTTTTTATTCAGGGTTTGGCTGTCTCCCTTCGGGTCTGGTTCAGGGTTCAGTTTTTTTAGTCAGAGTTTGGCTGTCTCCCTCTGGTACTGATTCTAAGGTCAATTTTTTATTCAGGGTTTGATTGCCTCCCTCTGTGTCAGTTTTGAGATTCAGTTTTTTAGTCAGGGTTTGGCTGTCTCCCTCTGTTACTGATTTGAAGGTCAGTTTTTCATTCAGGGTTTGGTTGTCTTCCTCTGAGTCAGTTTCGAGATTCAGTTTTTTAGTCAGGGTTTGGCTGTCTCCCTCTGTTACTGATTTGAAGGTCAGTTTTTTATTCAGGGTTTGGCTGTCTCCCTCTGGTACTGTTTCGATGGTCAGTTTTTTATTCAGAGTTTGGTTGTCTCCCTCTGAGTCAGTTTCGGGATTCAGTTTTTTAGTCAGGGTTTGGCTGTCTCCCTCTGTTACTGATTTGAAGGTCAGTTTTTCATTCAGGGTTTGGTTGTCTTCCTCTGAGTCAGTTTCGAGATTCAGTTTTTTAGTCAGGGTTTGGCTGTCTCCCTCTGTTACTGATTTGAAGGTCAGTTTTTTATTCAGGGTTTGGCTGTCTCCCTCTGGTGCTGCTTCGATGGTCAGTTTTTTATTCAGAGTTTGGTTGTCTCCCTCTGAGTCAGCTTCGAGATGCAGTTTTTTAGTCAGGGTTTGGATGTCTCCCTCTAAGTCTGTTTCAAGGCTCAGTTTTTTAGACAGGGTTTGGCTGTCTCCCTCTGGTACTAGGTCCCTTTTTGCTTTTGCCATCTGTAGTGATATACTGTACCTTTGACCCTGCGTAGGTTTGAGCTTACAGTTTGCTTTTATGTTCTGTTCAGGTTTAAGGAATTTCCTGATTTGGTCGTGTAGATTTTTAATTGATTCATTTGTTTGCTCCTGCTTTCCTCTTATTTGTGTAAGTTCAGTCAGAATAAGTTCATTGTTATTTCTGTTGATTAAATATTGATCTTCATGATTTGTTTGTGTTCCTGTGTTTGTAAGTGTTTTAGATTCTTGCTCAAGGGTTAGTCTATAGTTGGTTTCCTTTAGATTTTCTACCTCTTTTTGAAGGCTTCTGATTTTTATTTTGCCTTGGGAGTTTGTTTCTTCACTCTCTCTATCCTTCTCCTCAAAGATTTTTTCCAAGTCTGACCTCAGTTTTTTTTTTTCTTTTCTTTGAGTAGTTGGTTTTCAGCTTGGTTTATTTTATCTACAAGTGTGTTGTATTTATTCAGTATTTTTCCCTTTTCATTTTCAAGTTCTTCTAGTTGTTCTTGAAGTTGTAGTTGGTAGTCAGGATTGTTAAAGTTTTTTAGTCCCCACAGATCTGATAGCAGCTTATCGTTATGCGTCCGAAGCTCTTCTATAGTTTTTTTAAGTTCTTTGTTTTCAAAGAGAAGGGCATTTCCAGCCTCAGCTGCCAGAGTGAGTGATGTCTCAAGGTCATTGTCTTCTAAGTTCTCTAACTTTTGGATTTTATCTTTTAATTCTTCCATATTGGAGTTATTATGTGTTTTAGGTAGATTTCTTGGGTTACATGTTTCACAGGTCCAATAGTCAATTTCTTCTTTAGTTAGTTTTTTCAGATGCTTTTCAGTTATATTGACGCAGCCTGCATGATACCACAGGTTGCATTGGCCAGTGCAGCGTATTCCAGAATATTTAACTCCAATAGCACAGGTACCACAGGGGTATTTTGTTGTTTTACGATTTGTTTTTGACATCTTAGTCTAATTCCAGATCAAATAGAGGTATGGGGTATGGGAGATATGCTGCTCTGCTGATGACATTCATTGAGGCAGGTCAGCTCTGCTGAGTGGGACCAAAGTGTCGGGTTGTTTGCTGAGCTAGCTGTAAGTAGGTCACCATATGTTGAATGGTTTAGTGTTGACAGTTATTTAGGTTTTGATTGACCTGAGCCTTCTTTGGATTTTTTTTTAATTTCTTTTCTTTTAGTAATCAGCAGACTTATAGAATTTTGTTGTAGTCTCATGTGCTATATTATTTAATAAATTTCAGTTCTAAAAACTTTAACAGTGAGTAAAATTCCTGCTAGTGGTATATTTATTTATTTCTTGTCTTTGATTTGTATTAGTAATATGTTTACTTACTGTTTTGGATATTCAGTCTTGCTTGGTCAAAAGTTCACTATTTTTAAGCACTTTTATGATTGTTAATGATGCTGTCACTGATGAGTTGGCAGGTATGGTCATATTTCTTTCCTTTACAAAGTTGATTTTCTTGAGTTTTGTAAAATTCTTTTCTTCAGTGTTGACTTGATGTATCTTGATGTTGTTGGTGAGTTTTCAGAAGTTTTTTGTTGTTTTAACCACTGAAATACACTCATTTATGTAGAACACTTTCACAGGGTGTGTTGGCTGGCAGCCATCTTGATTGTTGTCAAATAAAAAATAGTAACGATAAATAAATAAAAACAATAAATGACAGTAAATCTGTCAACTAAATTGGTTATAAATTAACTGTTTAAAGCCGATTAAACGGTCTACTACTCAGAGGAGAAGAATAAAGTATTTTAACATACCTTATATTTTAGTTTCAACCAAAATTTCCAGTTAAAATGTTGTATTTCGGTGTTAAATAACAATAAGAATAAATAACACTTGTCTTAACATTACCATAAATTTTATTAGATTGTTACAGGTACCGGATGTGAGATGATGTACAACAAGGAACACTAGAGGTTCTTTTTCATTACGAACAATCCTGTACCCTTAGTTACAAAGTCAATGCATCATCCAGTTCAATGAGTATGAAGTTAACGTAAAGAAGGAAGTTCCTCATTTTTCTTTCATTGTTATTATGATTACAGTAAAAAACGTTGTTATCATAATAGTTTCCGAGCTGTTTCACTTTACAGTACAAACTCCTGAAATATATATATATATATATATATATATATATATATATATATATATATATATATATATATATCACTATAAGTAATTTTATTTATTTATTTATAAAACGTAAAGTTTAATGTCAGGTTAACAAACAACCATTTTACCTCCTATTTATTACTATGGTGATTATTGCAGATACTGTATCATAAAACTTGTAATTAAAATTTGGAAGAAAACCATTTTTCAAATTATTAATGTTAAAAATCGTGTCATTAAATTTTGGTGAGGCCTTCCACATTTGCTGTAAAAGTAATTGTTTATTGCTTTATTTTTTAGCACAAAAAATACATTTGTGTTGAATATTAATGGTTATTTGTTTTTGATTTGATTTTTTTAATGCCATATATTTTGTAAAATTAAACTCTTTTTAAAAACCCACTATAGCAGGGCCTACTACTCAATTAAACAAATTTTATATGTTGTTTTCTTTTACTGAGAGGTATACTTCTTATAAGATAAAATAAAATAAATTTAATTAACCCTTCTAAAGTAAAAATTCAGCAAAGTATTAAACTAAGTGGCTTTTTTTATAAAAAACTCAGATTACTACTTAATTGAACTGTGCAAACATTCATATTGTAAAAATTTATGGTTTGTAAATATAAATATGATCAAAGTTTATTTTGATTGTTAAAAGATTAAAAATTTAAAAAAAATTGTTAATGTAGCCTATTAATGGCAATTTAATTTTTGATAGAAGCTTTCCTGAACCTGTCCATTGTATTGAATATTAATTTTTTGCGGGAAAATAAACTAAACTTATTTTGAAACCATATATTTTACAAATTTAAATATTGAATACATGAATAAAAAATTAAAAACCTAAATCATGTTTACATTGAGAAACAGCTCTACAGCTGCTAAAGTGGCTTATATGACTTTAGGGTATTATCTCTAACTGCAACATGAATTTCTGATTATGACCGTTCTTGGGTGGTGAATATATTAAATATTGGAAAAAAGTTATTAGTGCTGAAAAGTTTAAACATTAAACAAAATATTTGTCAGTTATATATATTCTGCCATGTAGTGTTTTGTCAAGCATTAAAAGACGGTAGCTGTTTCACGAAAAGAGGTTATAATTGCTATTTCCGTACTACTCAATTATCTTTGGAGTTATTTCAATTCTGTGAGCTATTAAATACTCGTTTTCTAAATCTGGTGGATTTTTTTATATCTTAGCTGGAACGGCAAAGAATATAATTCCAGGCTGGTAGGATTTGACTCTTAAAAAGTAATTTATAATAACAGTCATACATCGTTCAGGCACATTCGGGCTATTCCAAATGTTAAAACTCAGTAGCGAATTCCACCCCTATCGGGCATATCTCTAAATTTTAGTTAAACTCTTTTCTTGTAGTAAGTTCTAGATTGAAGGCATTTAATAGTTTTAAAAATGTACTACCCTTACATGGCAAAATAAATGTAGAATGAAAACTAGAAATGGCTTAAATATCTACAAGAATTCTACTACAGTATTTACAAATTTAATTTCGCATTACTGATTCAACCAGTAATAGGAGACTAAAATTAAAACTCCTTAAAACTCCCTGGTTCTAAAATATATTTGAAAAAAATTCTTCAAATCTATAAATTAATTTAACTGAAGAATTTGTGTTGATGTATATGGACATTTTATTAAATAGATAGTTCCAATCGCAATATGTATTTTTGCGCTTACGGTTTTCATATTTTGTCAAGAGGCTGAGTTTTATGAAGCTTGGCTAGGCACTATGCGGGGCAATACCGTGATAGTAATCCGGGTCCAATGATAACACGGAGGATTTGCCACTATTGCCTATCTACACCAGCGGACCCTGCACAATAAATCCAACATAAACATGAGGCCCTCGTCCGATTTACGATAAATGTTTTGTATGTATGTAACTGACGCTTGATGAATGACTTTTTCAAATACCATGTGTATACTTGTAAGCTGTCTTTTATTTTATTTATTTTAATATATATGGCCATAAGTAAGGTAGAAATAACTTAACACTATGTATTTCATCCCATATCACAAACAGAACAAGGATTGCGATATCTTTAAAGTTCAGATAAAAACATTTAATTGTGGGTTGGTGCTGGGTGGCCAAATCACGTACATTGAGTCGTCAAGGCGATTTACAACGCGACTAGCTAATGCTAAACAGTACCTAAACTAAAACTAACTGAAAGAGGAGTGAGCTGAGCGAACGAACTCGTTTTTAATAGAAAAAAGCTACTGAAATTGATATTACTACGAAGAACTGTTTTAATGTATACAGAACCAAATAAGTAGGGACTTCCCATGTTAAGAAAATTTACTTTTACCTTGAAACCCTGAAGAAAATAAAGGGCTGCTGCTAGTATTACTTCTCCTTATTGCAATAGAAGGCGCTATATCTACTTTTAAGTGTCAAAATGAGCATATTTGTTTACAAAAATTCTAAATAATAGCAATGTCTGCAAAATTATTCTAGACATATATTTCCGTTCAACCAATCATCATGAAAACCATAAATAAAAATGTAACTAAGGTGGTGCTTTCTATGTTTCGTGGGTGGCGTTCTAACTTCCTTATAAACATGTCCGTATTTGGTTCTGTATACATTGACCGTTCACCAAGGACCATGTAATTTCTAGGATCTTCAGGTACTTACTATTCTACTAAGTACTACCTACTTTTTGCCATGGTAAATATTGCAAAATCACTGAGACTTACTGAGGATTTTAAGAGAGGAGGTAATTGTGTGCATTCCATTGAAGCTGCACGTACTCCCTGGGTGGTGCTAAACGAACAACAATTTTTGGCAGCTGAACTATCACGCGAGTGATCTCTCAGCTATGCCAGCTGCCAGACCAAATTCAAACGGCCCTTTCCAGGGCCATTTTAGAAATGTAGGCTCCGTTTTAAATATATGTCATCTGAACGTAGAGGATCTGAGCAAATCAAAAAGTGACTGCCTCAGCAAGGTGCTGCGAGAAAATAATGTCGATGTCCTAGCACTACAAGAAACACATGTAGAAGACCTAGAGAACAGTGCGAGGGGAAACATCACAGGATATAGGCTTGTGGAGGAAATAGGACACAGGGTCTATGGCGTGGCGACTTACGTGAGGCAAGACATAGACGACGTATCAGTCTCCCACAAAAGTTGTGTGAACAGTATATTTACTATTGCTGTTAAGGTATCTGAGACTACCATTGTCAATGTCAACAAACCACCGAACATCCAGTGGCCAGATACAGCTCTCCCATCTTTTGAACATCCTGTAGTATATGTAGGTGACTTTACACAGTGGGGATACTCGTCGATGATGAAAATGGCACTCGTCTTACAAGCTGGGCTGAAAATAACAACCTTTTCTTGGTATACAGGGTGTCCAGCTTCCACCTTTACAAACTTTTCCAGGTTATTAAGCATGCCAAGACAAACAGATAAATCATATAAACATATGTCCGGAAATGCTTCGTTAAGCCGCTAGCCGCCATTTTGTTTTTTACACTAAGGAATTTTTATTTCCGTAACGGGTTGTCGTATGGAGTTCATATTTGGCATGTACCTTAATCACACCAATTCTCATTTTTAGAAAAAATATTATTTTTTTTCCGTTGAATATTTTCAAAATGGCGGCCATTTTAAATTTTTAAACCCAAATATCTCAAAAACCGTAAATTTTATAAAATTTTATCAGACACAAAAAAGTTGACAAATTAAATTATCTAAACATTGACACCAAGTTTGTAAGGATCCGACAACCAATAACGGAGTTATTGTGGTTTTCCTGCAGAAAAAACTGATTTTGCACTATAATTAATGGGAATTTACGTTATTTTAAGAGAAAAATCTCATTAACTCCGTTATTTGTGGTCAGATCCTGACAAACTTGGTATCAGTGTTTAGATAATTTAATTTTTTCAACTTTTTTTGTGTTCAATAAAATTTTTATAAAATTTACGGTTTTTGAGATATTTGGGTTTAAAAATTTAAATGGCCGCCATTTTGAAATATGCAACGGAAAAAAATAATATTTTTTCTAAAAATGAGCATTGGCGTGTTTAAGGTACATGCCAAATATGAACTCCATACGACAACCCGTTACGGAAATAAAAATTCTTTAGTGTAAAAAACAAAATGGCGGCTAGCGGCTTAACGAAGCATCTCCGGACATATGTTTATATGATTTTTCTGTTTCTTTTGGCATGCTTAATAACCTTCAAAAGTTTGTAAAGGTTTAAGCTGGACACCCTGTATAATGCCAAGGACCCACACACTTTCCATTCTGCCCGATGGCGTCGTGGGTACTCCCCAGACTTGTGCTTTTGTTCTCGTGACCGGTTAGCAACACCCATACCAACTTGCAGGAGGGTCCTAGATGCTTTTCCTCACTCTCAGCATAGGCCTGTTCTGATATCAGTAGGAATCCAAATTCCTCTCGTAAGATCTTTTCCTCGGCCTAGGTGGAACTTCAACAAAGCTGAGTGGGAGGCCTTCTCTTCCAGGCTTGACAAAGGCATCAGGTTCATCCCCCCTAAAATAAAAAACTATGATCGGTTCACACGACTTGTTCTGTCTTGCGCTAAAGCGTCTATCCCAAGAGGTTTTAGGAAAGAGTACATACCAGGATGGAGTCAAGAGTGCGAAGACCTTTTCAGTGAGTTCACTGACACTGCCGACAGGGATGTAGCGGACCAACTCCTTAACTCTCTCGACAACTCCAGGAGTGAGAAATGGGTGAAAACTGTTGAAAATCTGAACTTCACCCGCAGTAGTCGGAAAGCTTGGTCTCTACTCAGGAAGCTCTCGACTGGTAAGCCAAATGAAAAACCCGCAACCTCGCAACCTCACCCTTGTGTTATTGCAAAACGCCTCTCCTGTCTGTCTAAGCCGGTGCGTACGTCCGCAGATAGGAAAATAAATTTTAAGCTTAATGAAATTAAGGAAAGTCGGCAAGCGCCATTGGAAGTCTCCAGACCTTTCACAGTAGATGAGCTGGATGTGGCGATTGATGCTATGCCAATTGGCAAAGCAGCAGGTATGGATGAAATCTTCCCGGAGTTCATAAAACACTTGGGTAAAAAGGCTAGACAGTGGCTTCTTGCAGTTTTTAATTCCATAAGGGAAACCGGCGACTTGCCTGGTATATTTAGAAGATCGAAAATAATATCTGTCTTGAAGCCAAATAAAGATCCACAACTGCCAGAAAGTTACCGACCCATAGCTCTTCTTAGTGTCTGTTATAAGCTGCTCGAGAGGTTGATATACAACAGAATCCTCCCTGTTCTGGATTCCAGCATCCCCGTCGAACAAGCTGGGTTTAGGCCTGGGCGCAACTGTTGTGACCAGGTTCTAGCTCTTACTTCCTTCATCGAGAATGGGTTTGAGCGAAAACTGAAAACCTCTGTTGCTTTCTTAGATCTTACTGCAGCTTATGACACTGTCTGGAGAAAAGGCCTTCTCATTAAATTTTATAACCTGATTCCTTGCCCTTTCCTGTTGCGTCTCCTCAACTCGATGCTCTCCAATAGGATGATTAAAGTATATTTGGGACGCAAGGAAAGTACTTTTAGGGCAATTAAAAGATGGCCTACCACAGGGGTCAGTGCTTGCCCCACTGCTGTTTAATGTGTATACTGCCGACATGCCTGACACTTGCTCCTTAAAGTTTGCCTATGCGGATTATATTGCACTAGCTTATCAGCACAAGGAATTCCGACATGCTGAGGAAGTACTAACAAGTGACCTCAAGACCCTCGGTGAATACTTTAAGGCCTGGAAGCTAAATCCAAACCCAACTAAAACTGAGATATCTTGCTTTCACTTGAACAATAGACTAGCCCACCAAAAGCTTAAAATCGTATTTGACGGTGTTGAGCTAAAGCACAATGATCACCCACAGTACCTGGGAGTCACTTTAGATCGGTCTCTCACATTCAAAAGCCACCTACAAAAGACAGCAGCCAAGGTGAGAGCTAGGACTAACATTGTCCATCACCTTGCTGGCTCCACATGGGGAGCTAATGCACAAGCTCTGCGAACCACTGCTTTGTCCCTGGTTTACTCAACCGCAGAGTACTGTGCTCCCGTGTGGCTGAACAGTGTGCATGTCAGAGAGACCGACGTCCAACTGAACAGGACTATGAGAGCCATAAGTGGTACACTCATGGCAACACCTGTACCCTGGCTCCCAGTGCTGTGTAATATCGCTCCACCTGAAATAAGACGAAGGGAGGCACTTACTAGGGAATATAATAAGATCGTATCCAATCCACAGCTACCCATCCATGATTACCTACCCCAGGAGACGGGCAGATTGAGGTCCCGAAGACCACCACTGCGGACAGCATCCCAGTTGACGGAGACAAACTTTTCCATCCATACCGACTGGACTTTCTCCTGGGACTCTTTCCAAGGCCGGAATCAATTTTTAATTGCTGACCCAACCTTAGCAGTAAGTGGTGTGGATCTTCCTCGGAAGCAGTGGACCGTTCTCAATCGATTCCGCACTGGTGTGGGAAGATGTAATTATTGGAAGTACAAATGGGGAATGACAGAAGACCAGTCATGCCGCTGTGGAGCGGAGTTGCAGACTATGACTCACATAGTCAATGAGTGCCCTTTGAGTGCTTTCCCGAAGGATTGATTGGGCTGCATTGTGCAAGTGAAGCTGGGCTGCAATGGCTTAGCGCCCTGGATTTAGCTTTGTAAAGAGAGATCATAACTTTATGTTTTAGTTTAGTTTTTAAATTTTTTGACGCAGGTGCTAAGCACCTCAGAGAATGTATTATATTTTTCTGAAGTTGGTGGCTGGCTGTTGATGCCATACGATATATATATATATATATATATATATATATATATATATATATATATATATATATATATAATTGTGTAAATGTTAACGATGGTCTGATTCAACACCAAAAGTATAAGAGATATCAATAAACAATTTATATATAGTTATAATAAATATGAATAACAATGTTATATATTGTAGACATGTGTTGAATTTGCAATTTTGTATTTTAAATTGTGAGTTGCGTAAATAAAAAGAAGAACACCCTTTTACCAGTTTAAAGTACAATTAAGTTGTATAAAGGGAGAGATTTTATGGTTTTATTCACCTCCGTGCTAGAGGCGATTAAATCACCAGACTATTAACTCCGGTACAGATATTGCCCAATAAAATGCTCTATCAGTTTGTTCAATCAATTATCGCTAGGCCATAAGATTTAACGCTGCTGTTTTACTTTATACCCTTCGTAAAAATTGGTAATTTGTCCGGTATCAGGATTGTTCCTTAGAAGTCATTCTGTAAGGTTTTGCTTGATAAAAATATATTTAACTCCGAAAATCAGATTAATTTTGAATAGCTTGGTTGTACAACGAGGGATATACTGTATATATAAGCGAAATACCACCTATTTCGCAGTGTGACTGACTGACTGACTCATCAAGAAATCTCAGGAACGACTAAATAAATTTACATGAATCTTTGAACACAGGTTCGTCTTGAATCTTAGGTGCTCGCTAAGTAAGGGTTGGTAAAAATTCGCAATCCAACCATTGGAATCCTTGAAAAAACGCGACTTCTCTATTCCTAAAGAATTATCGAACAGATGTATACAAAACTTTGTACACACTTTGTCTTACCTTCAAGCTGCTTTCTAACTATTAGTTGTGAAAAATGTGTGATCCAACCACGGGAATCCACGAAAAATAGCGAGTTTTCTATACCTCCAAAATCACAAGGATATACACAAAACTTTATACAAGGGTTTGTCTTACTTTCTAGCTGCTTGCTAACTATTAGTTGTGAAAAATTCGTGACCCCATTGCGAGGATCCCTGAAAAACCAAATTTTCAATATATACATTGAACTACCCAGCGGATGTTTATTAAACTTTGTACGATAGTTCATATTAGCTTTTGTGTGCTCACTAGGACACGGTTTAAAAAACTTCGCAATCAATTCCGCTACAATACACCAAATCGGGATTCTGTATAATACACGAAATATCGCGAAACATTAATTTATGTTTTTAGACACGAACGAAGTTTTACGAAACTTTATACGCTGGTTCGTTTTATAAATTAGGCATGGATGTTCCTCTTTGCTCATAAGTACTAACTAAGAAACGGTTTTGGAAATATAGTCTTCAATCCCTTTAGGGGTCCGCCCCACAGGTCCTCAAAATTACCAACAACTGTTTTGCAAATGTAGTTTATAAAGTCCTTTAGGGCCCCGCTTCACAGGCCCTTAAAATTACCATGGATCCTAACGGGTTGAAATTTAACGTGGATGTTCCTCTTTGGTAATAGGTGCTTACTAAGAAAAGGTTTTGCAGGTTTTGAAGTTCTTTAGGGCTCTGCCCCACATGACTTAAAAATACTCTAGGACCTACGGTGTTAAAATTTGACATAGACGGTTCTCTTTGCTCATAGATGCTCATAGTGGAACTATTTTGTACAGTAGTTTTTGTCCTTTAGGGCTCCACCCCGCAACTAGGACTTCACTATAACAATAGGGTCTGGAGGTGGGGGGTTAAAATTTGACATGGTCGTTCCTCTTTGCTTATAGATGTTCACTCTGAAAATGTTTTGCAAAATCCCTTCAATGCTCCGGGCTCCACCTTCTGCTACTTCAATGTTTCAATGTGCTTCTTAAGGAAGAAGATTTCGTTGCTAACAAAAGAATTTTATGATCTATCAAGTAAATTCACTAACGGGCAAAGCCGTGACATGCAACAGATAGTTCACTTATAAAATTGACTACGAAATAGTTTTGTTTAAAAACATTCTATTATAACTTGAGGACATTAATGACATATCCGATTGGCTCTTAAATAAAAATTCGTTTATAAAACCGTAATTGAAAAATCGGCTAGTTTGCATTAAAAAATTATTAATTGTCAAATGCAAGTATTCCATATTGTTTCAGAGTTAATGCATAATATTCGATAATAAAAACTTTATGAAAAATATTTTGTCCAGGCATTAATGTTTTTTGTTTTATGGATTTTTTTAAATACTCAAAAACTTCCGCATTAACATGATCGCAAACTGAACCTTAAAATTATATACATGTGGTTTGATGAATAATTAAACAATAAATAAAATAAGTCATTTCTATTAAAAATTTATAAGTTTTTTATTTAACCGGTGTCATTTTAGTTTTGTGATAGATAAATTTAAGAGATAGATTCTTGCGTCAATTAATTATTATTTTCAAGACTGTCGGCGCGAGGGGGTGGGGGAGGGGCTAGTAGTGGATGGAAGTTTTAGGGCAGCATCGTTTATCTCGTTTCGATCACAGCGATTTTAACATTATGTAAATAAGTCAGATCTTATTATTTACAGTTCATTGGTCGAAAAACATAACTTTAACAACAGACCCTTTTAAGATTTATTGAAAATATCTGTACTTAAATAATAGTTACACTGTAATTAGTATTTTTTAAATCTTGGCCTCTAGATTTCATTTTAGCGAATTTCCCATAGGGAATAAGCTATTACCGTAGGTCTCATGGTAAGACCTAAGCCTGGGACCATGTTACTTTTTCGTTTTTAGGTGCCCAGAGACCAAAAATAATAGTCATTAAAATTTTTATATATATATATATATATGTATATATATATGAGTAGATAGTACTATGGGGTTCCTAGGACACTTTTGGAGACAATCAAAAATCAAACAAATTTCATAGTTTTTCAGTACAATTATGCAATATTTTTGCCATTTTTTGGCCAATTTTCAGCTTTTGTCAAATTATCATAAAACATATGCAAATTTAATGAAATTTTTAATAAATATGCATGAATTTATATGAAATTATTTACAGAATAAAAAGTTTTTTAAAACAAGTAAAATTATAATTTTTTACAAGATGATTTAAAATTTATTATCAATACAATTATACTAAAATAATTATTCAAATTTAACTAAAGCAGTTTCTTTATCATCAAAAGTCTTAAAAGCCGTCACAATTAATTTAAATCTTTTTTATTTAATTCTTTAATAGTTTTATCATCAATTATATTAGTAAATCTTTTTGGTAAATGTATTTTACATTTTTCTAATTCAACAATAATTGTATATCCATATTTATCTTTAATTCTTTCAAATTTTTCAATTTTATATTTTTCATTTAAATTTAAACTTTTTAATGGTTTATATTCTTTAAATCTTAATTCTCCAATATTATTAATTTCTTCTAACAGATCCATTTATATAGAAAAAAAATATTACAAATTCATTTGTGATAGATATGTTAAAAAGTTATCATCATAATTAGGTTTTATACAAAAATCCATATTTAAATATTTAAAAATCATTGGTAATAATTTTTTATATGATATATTACTTTTCTTAAAACATAAATATTTATTAAAAACTAGTGTAATTTTTTCTTTATCTTCATGATTCAATTCAAAATTAATATTGTATATTTTGTTTAAAAATTGATAGTAAAATATCCAATTTGTATAATTCCTTTGTTTTAAAAATAATTTTATATTCTTAGGTGTTATTTCAAAATGATTGGAAATACATAAAATATATAATTCATTAATTAATTGGTGTGTTTTATATGGTTGAAAATGGTTAAATTCTCTTAAAATATGTTTAAGATGTTTATTCTTATTACTTTTTCTCTTAATCTTTTTTTCATAAATAATTCTTTTACATATATTACATCCTACACAATTTCCAATAATAGTAAAATTAGTTTGATTATGACATCTATAACACATATCCATTTATTAAAAAAATATTTTATACATAAATGAATTGATTCAATTCATTTATGTATAAAATATTTTTTATATATAAATGAATGAACCAATTCATTGTCTCAAGTGTAAGAAAAAAACTAAAAATAATAATCCACAAATTGTTGAAATGAAAAATGGATTATATAGAATAGCTACTAAATGTTTAATTTGTAAAACAAATAAAAGTAAAATTTTAAAAAAAGAAGTTAAACCTATAATTAAAAAAGAATTAACTAAAAATGAACAAATAATTGAAGCAAATGAAATTCATGCTCCAATCAGAAAGAAATTTCTAAAAAGAAAAATAATTACATTAGGTATTGATGATTTATGGGCAGCAGATTTAATTATAATGAAAAATTATGAAAAAGAAAATGATGGTTATAAATATATGTTAAATGTGATAGATACTTTCTCAAAATATGTTTGGTCAAAACCATTAAAGAAAAAAGATGGAAAAACAGTTTCTAAAGCATTTGAAGAAATAATTAATGATGCAATTAAAATTAATCATAAATCACCTAATCTTTTACATACAGATAAAGGATTAGAATTTATCAATAAAGAATTCAAAGAAATATTAAATAAATATGATATTAAATTGTATCATACAGAAAATGAAGAAAAATCAAGTATAATAGAAAGGTATAATAGAACACAAAATGAAAAAATGAAAATACAATTTGAAATTAATAAAAATTATAGATGGATAAATATTTTACCAAAAATTGTTAAAGAATATAATAACTCATATCATTCAACAATTAAAATGAAACCAATTGAAGTAAATAAAAATAATGAAAAGGATTTATTAGATACTGTTTTTAAATATAAACCACCAAAAACAATAACCAAATCAAAATTTAAAATAAATGATAGAGTTAGAATTGGAAATAAAAAATCAACATTTTCTAATAAATATAAAAATAATTGGTCTAGAGAAATATTTATAATTTCTAAGATTAATAATACAAATCCAGTTACATATAGTATAAAAGATCAAAATAATGAAGATATTATTGGAAATTTTTATGAATATGAATTGAAAAAAACCAATTTGTAAATTTTATTTTATATAAATGGAAAAGAAATGTTTAAGGTGTAAATTATATAAAGATATATCTAAATTTTATAAAGATAAAAATACTAAAGATGGGTTATATCATTATTGTAAAGAATGTAAGGATTTGTATTATAAAAAATTATATGATAATATTAAAGTTATTGAATTAAATGAAAAACAATGTCATAAATGTAAAGAAATTAAAGATATTTCAAATTTTAATAATTATCATTATAGTAAAGATAGAAAAAATGCAATTTGTATACAATGTATTAGAGAAATGTTTTTAAAACCACAATTTTGTGAATGTGGAAGAAATATTAAATGGACTAATAATTATTTAAGACATTTAGAAACTAAAATTCATGACAAAAATATAACAAAACTAGAAAATTAAAAAATATGATAAAAATAATAATTTTACTTGTTTTAAAAAAGTTTAAATTTTATTGAAAAAATACTATAGAAAACTTAAATTGACTTATGAAAATACAACTATTGATTTTATTGAAAAAATACTCTAGAAAATTTAAATTAACTTGTGAAAAGTTGACTATTGATTTTATTGAAAAAATACTCTAGAAAACTTAAATTAACTTGTGAAAAGTTGATTATTGATTGAAAAAATACAATTTAAACTATAAATTACCTAGAAAAAAGTGGAAAAACTTCTCATATTTTTAAGAGTTTTATTTCTAAGTAAAAATTATTTCTAATAAATGGAACGAACAAATAAAAATATTAATTGTCCTTACTGTAATAAAAATATATTATATAAAAATTATGATAGACATTATAACTCAACTAAACATTTATTAAATAAACAAAAATATGATAATAAAATATTTGAATTAAAACATTGGTGTAAAAATAATAATATATATAATTATAAAAATAAAACTTTAGATGAATTAACAAATATTAAAGAAACATTTGATCTTACAAATTATTCATTATTTAATATTGAAAAATTAAATGAAATTGCAAAAAAATTATCTGTCAGAAATTATGAAAATTTATCTAGAGATGAACTAATTAAAAGATTAAACAAAATTAAAGAAAATTAAAATAATTTAGAATATAGATCATTAAAATATATTCAAAATTTAGCAATTAAAAATAGTATTAAAATTGTTAATAAAACTAGAAGAGAATTAATTGGATTATTAAATGATTATTTTAAAAATAGACCAATTCCAAAAGAAAATATAATAAATATTCAATAAGCTTCGTCATTAAAAGGATATTTTCAAGATTATATTTTAACAAATTCAAATGATGATTTAGATATTAATGATTATTTAGAAACTCAAAGAAATAAAATAAAAAAATTGATAGAAAAACAAAAATTTAAAAATATTAAAGGACAGATGGCTTTAGAATGTGAATATGAAAGAAAATTAATAAATGGTGATATTCAAAATAGTAATATGTATTTTTGCATAAAAAGTTCAGATATTTTAAATGTAGATGATTTTATTGATGATCAATTTAAGAAATTAATAGTTAGAGAACAACTAAATCAACCATCAAAAGGCTCTGGTTGGTCATTAAAAAGATGTGTTGAATTAAATCTAAAATTATCTAAAAATAATTCATTAAATGCTGGATCATATATAGAATTACCAAATGAAATTAAGAATAAAAAATGTTGTGTAAATTTTAAAAATAAAGATGAATATTGTTTTATTTATGCAATTAGATGTGCTATTGATAAACCAAATGAACATGCTGAAAGAGTTAAACAATATCAAAAATATATAAATGGTGATATTTTTAAAGGTTTTGATTATCCAATAACATTAAAAGATATTAAATTATTTGAAAAAAGATCGTTTGACTCTAAATATAACTATCCATCAATGTCAATAAATATTTATAGAATTGATGAAGATGAAAAAATAGTGCCATTACAAATATCTGAATATTATAATGTAAAATTAGAAATTGATTTATTATATTATAAAATTGGTAATAATTGACATTATATATTAATAACAGATTTAAATAAATTGGTATATTCTCAATTATCAAAACATAAAACAAAAAAATATATTTGTAGAAGATGTTTGACTCATTTCTACAAAAATAAAGACTTGAATAATCATTTAGAAATATGTAAATCATTAGAACCTTCTAGACCTATAATGCCATTTCCTGGTCAAAAAGTAAGTTTTAAAAACTATTACAAAAAGTTTGAACATCCATATGTAATTTATATGGATTTTGAAAGTATATTAGAAAAGATTGATAATTGTAAAAATAATCCAAATTGCTCATATACAAATAAAATTCAAAAACATATACCATATGGATTTACAATCTATTTAGTATCTAGAGTAACTAATAAAATGTATAAACCTATTTGTTATAGAGCAAAAAATGAAGAAGAATTAATAAATGTACCAAATAAATTATTTGAATATTTAGATAAAATTTCAAAATATATAGCTAAAAAATATAATTCGAAAAATAAAAAGCCTATGAATTTAACTAATGAAGAAGAAATTAACTATCAAAAAACTAATATTTGTCATATTTGTGAAAATAGTGGTTTTGATGATGATAAAAGAATAAAAGTAAGAGATCATTGCCATTTAACAGGAAAATTTAGGGGTGCTGCACATTTAAATTGTAATTTAAATCTAAAATTCCCTCAAAGTATTCCTATATTCTGTCATAATAGTTCAAATTATGATACACATTTGTTTATAAAAGAATTAGCCAAAAAATATGGTAAAATTGATTTGTTAGCTAATACAGATGAAAAATATATAAACTATTCAGTAAATTCTGGTTATGGTTATGAATTTGAAGGTGATAAACCTAGAAAATTTATAAAATTCTCATTTGTAGATACATTTAGATTTATGGCTACATCAATTGAAAAATTAGCTAAAAATCTTAAAGAATTTAAGCATATAAAGAAATTTATAAAAGAAAATGATATAATTGAATATGATGATGAAATTTTAAAAATATTAACTTCTAAAGGTATATTTCCATATGAATTTATTGATAATGTTGAAAAATTAAACTATGATAAAATATTAGAAAAAATCAATTTTATAGTAGTTTAACTAATGAAAATATAAGTGATGATGATTATAAACATTATATAAAAGTTTGGAATAAATTAAAAATAAAAACATTAGGTAATTATTCAGATTTGTATAATATTCAGGATGTATTATTATTAGCTGATATATTTGAAAATTTTAGATCTGTTTGTTTGAAAAATTATCAATTAGATCCAGCACATTATCTAACATCACCATCATTAGCTTGGGATTCTATGTTAAAATTAACAAAAATTAAACTAGAATTAATAAGTGATTATAATATGTATTTAATGATTGAAAAAGGTATTAGAGGTGGTATTTCACAATGTATAACTAGATATTGTAAAGCAAACAATAAATATACAAAAAATTATGATAAAACAAAACCTGAAAATTATATGTTATATATAGATGCAAATAATCTATATGGATGGGCTTTAAGTCAAAAATTACCTTATAAAGATATAACATGGATGAATCCTAATACATATACATTAAATGAATGGGAAGAAACAATATTAGAATTAGATGAAAATGCTGAATATGGATACATATTAGATGTTGATTTAGAATATCCTATTGAATTATATGATGATCATAAAGATTTACCATTAGCACCTGAACATTATAATAATAAACTTTGCACAACATTATTTGATAAAAAAGATTATGTTATTCATTCAAGAAACTTAAAATATTATCTACAAAAAGGATTAAAATTAAAGAAAGTTAATAGAGTTATAGCATTTGATCAAGATGATTATATGAAAAAATATATTGAATTAAATACCAAATTAAGATCCAAATCAACATCAGATTTTGAAAAAGACTTTTATAATTGATGAATAATAGTGTTTTTGGAAAAACTATGGAAAATGTTAGAAATAGATGTGATATCAAATTAGGTGACGAAAAGTTTTCATTAAAACAAGCAAAAAAACCTAATTTTAAAACATTTAGTATATTTGATAAAGACTGTATTGCTTCACATATGATAAAAGAAAAGGTTAAGTTTGATAAACCAATCTATATAGGATTTTCAGTACTTGATTTATCAAAATTACATATGTATCAATTTTATTATGAAAAATTAAAGAAGTTTGATCCAAATATAAGGTTATTATATATGGACACAGACAGTTATTTTATAGAGTTTAAAAAAGATCCATATAAAATTATTAAAGAAAATATTAATGAATTTGATACAAGTGATTATAAGAAAGAACATGAATGCTATAGTGAAAAGAATAAAAAAATAATTGGTAAATTTAAAGATGAGTTAAATGGTGAAATATTAGAAGAATATTGTGGTTTAAGATCAAAATTATATAGTTATGAATTTAATAATAAAAATCCTGTAAAATGTAAAGGAATTAAGAAAAGTGTTGTTGATAAAACATTACATATGGATGATTTTAAGAAATGTTTATTTGATGATCAAGAACAATATAGAGAAATGACTTGTATTAGAAGTTTTAAACATGAACTATATACAATTACAATAAATAAATTAGCTTTAAGTAATAGAGATGACAAAAGATTTATTTGTGAAAATAAAATTGATACATTACCTTGGGGGTATAAAAAAAATTATAAATAAATGGAAATTTTAATTGTTCCAAAAGAATTAATAAATAATGATTTTGATATAAAATTATATTTATTTAAAACTAAAATATCAAATAAATTTTTAATATATCTTTTTAAATATAAAAATTATTTTGTATATCATTATAAGTTTAATTTTATAATAGAACCATTTATAAATATAATAAAAAATTATGTTAAAGAAAGTTTTAAAGAAAATGATCAAAATTATATTAATAATTTATAACCATATAATATTGAATTTATACTATAATTTATGTATATTTTTAAATATTTTCTTTAACAAATTTAAATATATTCAATAATTTATTATTAAATTTTTATATTTGTTTTGATTCTTTCATTTAAAATATTTATTAATCTATTTTTAAATTTGTTGATTCTTTTTTAATTTTAAAATTAATAAATATAAACAAAATTTTTTAAATAAAAATAGTATGTTTTTCATTATATGATAGGGGGGGACAAATCGCCTCCCCTAAAAATATCTATAAATTTTACTTTATTATCATTATAAGTAAGACCCGTCTTTAAGACGGGTCTCAAATTTGTATATAATTTATTATCTTTATGAATATTTTTTGAATGTTTAAGGAGGGTAACGTTTTGTTACCCTTAAGTTTTTATTGTATAATAAGGTTACCTTCTTTAAAATTTTTTAAAATAAATATTATAATTTATGTGGGACCCATTTTGGGTCCTACCTAATTTTAATAAGTTTTGTATGTTTTTCATTATATGATAGGGGGGACAAATTGTCCTCTCTAAAAAATCTATAAATTTTAATTTATCATCATCTATATTTATCCTTATTGTTTATCTACCTTTTTTGATTTTAAATTTAATGAATATAAACCAGATTCATTAATAAATATTGTTTTATTATCTATTTTATTGACGCCCTGTTTTAGGGCATCTGAAAACATGTTTGTACATCAATTTCTAGGGTGTCTTAATTTGTGACATCTATAATTTTTATATAAATTAATTTATCATCATTATGTAAGTGTAACTGTTGGTTACACTTGATATTTTTTAAGTTTTATATATTTTTCTTTTACATTATCAATTAAAACTTTTCTAGAATTTTTATATTTTAAAATATTACAAATATCTTTTACTTTAAACCAAGGATTATTTTGTTTACTAAATTAATTTATTATTAAATATAAAATTATTGTAATTAAATCAATTGTTTTATTATTTATGTAGACAGATTTTATATTACAAATTTTGTTTTAATCTTAAATATACAATACTTTTAATATTTTCATTATTTATTAGATTTCCATCACTATCTTGAATAGATATTACAATATTTTGAATTTTATTTATATTTTTTAAAGGAATATAATCAATTTCATTTGGGTTTTCACTAATTTTTGATCCATATTCAACATTTGGATAAAATGAATATCGAATTTCTGATTCTTTATGTAAATGTGAATGATCTTTATGATTTTCAAAACTAGGATCAACTAAATTACAATGTATTTCAATAACATCAAAAGGTCTAATTTTTGGTAGTTTTATTCCTTTTGTTAATACATTTGGTTCAATTATTTTATTATTTAACCCTAATAAATCAATTATAATTGTTGTTACTATAATTTTAACAGGAGATTTTATTATAATATATGGTCCATCATTTTTCAGTATAAAATCATTTTCATCAAATTTATTAATTTTCTTTTTAAATTCTTTTAAACTATTAATAAAAATATTTTTTATTTCTTCAATTGTATAATTTCCTTTATTTATATCAAAATATTGATCTATAATTTTATCATCTTCATCTTTAATAGAATATCCATAACAGTTTTTATAATCATTTGGTATATTTGATATAAAATTATCTGAATAAAATCCACTTAAACCAATACTATATTTTCCATCTAAATGTATTGGATGTTCTAATCTTAATTCTATTTTGGATGAATGACCAATTATTTTAAATAATTTCATCTTATTTAAATGGAGAAATTTTTAGAAAAAAAAAGATAATATAAAATTAGAATCATATGATAAAAATAATATAAATGATCAACCTATTAGATTATTAATTATAGGAACAAGTGGATCTGGTAAAACTACATTATTATTAAATTTTATTTACAAAAGATTAATTCCATATTCAAATTTATATATTTTTAGTAAATCATTAGAACAACCATCTTATAAATTATTACAAAAAAGATTTAAAAATATAGAATAAAATATTAATAAACAAATTTCTTATTTTTTATGTAATGATATGATTCCACTAAATAAATGTAAACCAAATTCATTAGTAGTTTTTGATGATTGTATTTTAGAAAAACAAGATAAAATTAAAGAATATTTTATAATGGGTAGACATAAAAATATATCATGTATTTATTTATCACAATGTTATTCAAAAGTTGATATGCAATTAATTAGAAATAATTTAAATATGTTATGCATATTTAAACAAAATGAACATTATATGAAAAAATTATATAATAATTTTATTAATTTTTGAAAAATTATCAATTAGATCCAGCACATTATCTAACATCACCATCATTAGCTTGGGATTCTATGTTAAAATTAACAAAAATTAAACTAGAATTAATAAGTGATTATAATATGTATTTAATGATTGAAAAAGGTATTAGAGGTGGTATTTCACAATGTATAACTAGATATTGTAAAGCAAACAATAAATATACAAAAAATTATGATAAAACAAAACCTGAAAATTATATGTTATATATAGATGCAAATAATCTATATGGATGGGCTTTAAGTCAAAAATTACCTTATAAAGATATAACATGGATGAATCCTAATACATATACATTAAATGAATGGGAAGAAACAATATTAGAATTAGATGAAAATGCTGAATATGGATACATATTAGATGTTGATTTAGAATATCCTATTGAATTATATGATGATCATAAAGATTTACCATTAGCACCTGAACATTATAATAATAAACTTTGCACAACATTATTTGATAAAAAAGATTATGTTATTCATTCAAGAAACTTAAAATATTATCTACAAAAAGGATTAAAATTAAAGAAAGTTAATAGAGTTATAGCATTTGATCAAGATGATTATATGAAAAAATATATTGAATTAAATACCAAATTAAGATCCAAATCAACATCAGATTTTGAAAAAGACTTTTTTAAATTGATGAATAATAGTGTTTTTGGAAAAACTATGGAAAATGTTAGAAATAGATGTGATATCAAATTAGGTGACGAAAAGTTTTCATTAAAACAAGCAAAAAAACCTAATTTTAAAACATTTAGTATATTTGATAAAGACTGTATTGCTTCACATATGATAAAAGAAAAGGTTAAGTTTGATAAACCAATCTATATAGGATTTTCAGTACTTGATTTATCAAAATTACATATGTATCAATTTTATTATGAAAAATTAAAGAAGTTTGATCCAAATATAAGGTTATTATATATGGACACAGACAGTTATTTTATAGAGTTTAAAAAAGATCCATATAAAATTATTAAAGAAAATATTAATGAATTTGATACAAGTGATTATAAGAAAGAACATGAATGCTATAGTGAAAAGAATAAAAAAATAATTGGTAAATTTAAAGATGAGTTAAATGGTGAAATATTAGAAGAATATTGTGGTTTAAGATCAAAATTATATAGTTATGAATTTAATAATAAAAATCCTGTAAAATGTAAAGGAATTAAGAAAAGTGTTGTTGATAAAACATTACATATGGATGATTTTAAGAAATGTTTATTTGATGATCAAGAACAATATAGAGAAATGACTTGTATTAGAAGTTTTAAACATGAACTATATACAATTACAATAAATAAATTAGCTTTAAGTAATAGAGATGACAAAAGATTTATTTGTGAAAATAAAATTGATACATTACCTTGGGGGTATAAAAAAAATTATAAATAAATGGAAATTTTAATTGTTCCAAAAGAATTAATAAATAATGATTTTGATATAAAATTATATTTATTTAAAACTAAAATATCAAATAAATTTTTAATATATCTTTTTAAATATAAAAATTATTTTGTATATCATTATAAGTTTAATTTTATAATAGAACCATTTATAAATATAATAAAAAATTATGTTAAAGAAAGTTTTAAAGAAAATGATCAAAATTATATTAATAATTTATAACCATATAATATTGAATTGATACTATAATTTATGTATATTTTTAAATATTTTCTTTAACAAATTTAAATATATTCAATAATTTATTATTAAATTTTTATATTTTTTTTGATTCTTTCATTTAAAATATTTATTAATCTATTTTTAAATTTGTTGATTCTTTTTTAATTTTAAAATTAATAAATATAAACAAAATTTTTTAAATAAAAATAGTATGTTTTTCATTATATGATAGGGGGGGACAAATCGCCTCCCCTAAAAATATCTATAAATTTTACTTTATTATCATTATAAGTAAGACCCGTCTTTAAGACGGGTCTCAAATTTGTATATAATTTATTATCTTTATGAATATTTTTTGAATGTTTAAGGAGGGTAACGTTTTGTTACCCTTAAGTTTTTATTGTATAATAAGGTTACCTTCTTTAAAATTTTTTAAAATAAATATTATAATTTATGTGGGACCCATTTTGGGTCCTACCTAATTTTAATAAGTTTTGTATGTTTTTCATTATATGATAGGGGGGACAAATTGTCCTCTCTAAAAAATCTATAAATTTTAATTTATCATCATCTATATTTATCCTTATTGTTTATCTACCTTTTTTGATTTTAAATTTAATGAATATAAACCAGATTCATTAATAAATATTGTTTTATTATCTATTTTATTGACGCCCTGTTTTAGGGCATCTGAAAACATGTTTGTACATCAATTTCTAGGGTGTCTTAATTTGTGACATCTATAATTTTTATATAAATTAATTTATCATCATTATGTAAGTGTAACTGTTGGTTACACTTGATATTTTTTAAGTTTTATATATTTTTCTTTTACATTATCAATTAAAACTTTTCTAGAATTTTTATATTTTAAAATATTACAAATATCTTTTACTTTAAACCAAGGATTATTTTGTTTACTAAATTAATTTATTATTAAATATAAAATTATTGTAATTAAATCAATTGTTTTATTATTTATGTAGACAGATTTTATATTACAAATTTTGTTTTAATCTTAAATATACTATACTTTTAATATTTTCATTATTTATTAGATTTCCATCACTATCTTGAATAGATATTACAATATTTTGAATTTTATTTATATTTTTTAAAGGAATATAATCAATTTCATTTGGGTTTTCACTAATTTTTGATCCATATTCAACATTTGGATAAAATGAATATAGAATTTCTGATTCTTTATGTAAATGTGAATGATCTTTATGATTTTCAAAACTAGGATCAACTAAATTACAATGTATTTCAATAACATCAAAAGGTCTAATTTTTGGTAGTTTTATTCCTTTTGTTAATACATTTGGTTCAATTATTTTATTATTTAACCCTAATAAATCAATTATAATTGTTGTTACTATAATTTTAACAGGAGATTTTATTATAATATATGGTCCATCATTTTTCAGTATAAAATCATTTTCATCAAATTTATTAATTTTCTTTTTAAATTCTTTTAAACTATTAATAAAAATATTTTTTATTTCTTCAATTGTATAATTTCCTTTATTTATATCAAAATATTGATCTATAATTTTATCATCTTCATCTTTAATAGAATATCCATAACAGTTTTTATAATCATTTGGTATATTTGATATAAAATTATCTGAATAAAATCCACTTAAACCAATACTATATTTTCCATCTAAATGTATTGGATGTTCTAATCTTAATTCTATTTTGGATGAATGACCAATTATTTTAAATAATTTCATCTTATTTAAATGGAGAAATTTTTAGAAAAAAAAGATAATATAAAATTAGAATCATATGATAAAAATAATAAAAATGATCAACCTATTAGATTATTAATTATAGGAACAAGTGGATCTGGTAAAACTACATTATTATTAAATTTTATTTACAAAAGATTAATTCCATATTCAAATTTATATATTTTTAGTAAATCATTAGAACAACCATCTTATAAATTATTACAAAAAAGATTTAAAAATATAGAATCAAATATTAATAAACAAATTTCTTATTTTTTATGTAATGATATGATTCCACTAAATAAATGTAAACCAAATTCATTAGTAGTTTTTGATGATTGTATTTTAGAAAAACAAGATAAAATTAAAGAATATTTTATAATGGGTAGACATAAAAATATATCATGTATTTATTTATCACAATGTTATTCAAAAGTTGATATGCAATTAATTAGAAATAATTTAAATATGTTATGCATATTTAAACAAAATGAACATTATATGAAAAAATTATATAATAATTTTATTAATTTTTGAAAAATTATCAATTAGATCCAGCACATTATCTAACATCACCATCATTAGCTTAGGATTCTATGTTAAAATTAACAAAAATTAAACTAGAATTAATAAGTGATTATAATATGTATTTAATGATTGAAAAAGGTATTAGAGGTGGTATTTCACAATGTATAACTAGATATTGTAAAGCAAACAATAAATATACAAAAAATTATGATAAAACAAAACCTGAAAATTATATGTTATATATAGATGTAAATAATCTATATGGATGGGCTTTAAGTCAAAAATTACCTTATAAAGATATAACATGGATGAATCCTAATACATATACATTAAATGAATGGGAAGAAACAATATTAGAATTAGATGAAAATGCTGAATATGGATACATATTAGATGTTGATTTAGAATATCCTATTGAATTATATGATGATCATAAAGATTTACCATTAGCACCTGAACATTATAATAATAAACTTTGCACAACATTATTTGATAAAAAAGATTATGTTATTCATTCAAGAAACTTAAAATATTATCTACAAAAAGGATTAAAATTAAAGAAAGTTAATAGAGTTATAGCATTTGATCAAGATGATTATATGAAAAAATATATTGAATTAAATACCAAATTAAGATCCAAATCAACATCAGATTTTGAAAAAGACTTTTTTAAATTGATGAATAATAGTGTTTTTGGAAAAACTATGGAAAATGTTAGAAATAGATGTGATATCAAATTAGGTGACGAAAAGTTTTCATTAAAACAAGCAAAAAAACCTAATTTTAAAACATTTAGTATATTTGATAAAGACTGTATTGCTTCACATATGATAAAAGAAAAGGTTAAGTTTGATAAACCAATCTATATAGGATTTTCAGTACTTGATTTATCAAAATTACATATGTATCAATTTTATTATGAAAAATTAAAGAAGTTTGATCCAAATATAAGGTTATTATATATGGACACAGACAGTTATTTTATAGAGTTTAAAAAAGATCCATATAAAATTATTAAAGAAAATATTAATGAATTTGATACAAGTGATTATAAGAAAGAACATGAATGCTATAGTGAAAAGAATAAAAAAATAATTGGTAAATTTAAAGATGAGTTAAATGGTGAAATATTAGAAGAATATTGTGGTTTAAGATCAAAATTATATAGTTATGAATTTAATAATAAAAATCCTGTAAAATGTAAAGGAATTAAGAAAAGTGTTGTTGATAAAACATTACATATGGATGATTTTAAGAAATGTTTATTTGATGATCAAGAACAATATAGAGAAATGACTTGTATTAGAAGTTTTAAACATGAACTATATACAATTACAATAAATAAATTAGCTTTAAGTAATAGAGATGACAAAAGATTTATTTGTGAAAATAAAATTGATACATTACCTTGGGGGTATAAAAAAAATTATAAATAAATGGAAATTTTAATTGTTCCAAAAGAATTAATAAATAATGATTTTGATATAAAATTATATTTATTTAAAACTAAAATATCAAATAAATTTTTAATATATCTTTTTAAATATAAAAATTATTTTGTATATCATTATAAGTTTAATTTTATAATAGAACCATTTATAAATATAATAAAAAATTATGTTAAAGAAAGTTTTAAAGAAAATGATCAAAATTATATTAATAATTTATAACCATATAATATTGAATTTATACTATAATTTATGTATATTTTTAAATATTTTCTTTAACAAATTTAAATATATTCAATAATTTATTATTAAATTTTTATATTTGTTTTGATTCTTTCATTTAAAATATTTATTAATCTATTTTTAAATTTTTTGATTCCTTTTTAATTTTAAAATTAATAAATATAAACAAAATTTTTTAAATAAAAATAGTATGTTTTTCATTATATGATAGGGGGGGACAAATCGCCTCCCCTAAAAATATCTATAAATTTTACTTTATTATCATTATAAGTAAGACCCGTCTTTAAGACGGGTCTCAAATTTGTATATAATTTATTATCTTTATGAATATTTTTTGAATGTTTAAGGAGGGTAACGTTTTGTTACCCTTAAGTTTTTATTGTATAATAAGGTTACCTTCTTTAAAATTTTTTAAAATAAATATTATAATTTATGTGGGACCCATTTTGGGTCCTACCTAATTTTAATAAGTTTTGTATGTTTTTCATTATATGATAGGGGGGACAAATTGTCCTCTCTAAAAAATCTATAAATTTTAATTTATCATCATCTATATTTATCCTTATTGTTTATCTACCTTTTTTGATTTTAAATTTAATGAATATAAACCAGATTCATTAATAAATATTGTTTTATTATCTATTTTATTGACGCCCTGTTTTAGAGCATCTGAAAACATGTTTGTACATCAATTTCTAGGGTGTCTTAATTTGTGACATCTATAATTTTTATATAAATTAATTTATCATCATTATGTAAGTGTAACTGTTGGTTACACTTGATATTTTTTAAGTTTTATATATTTTTCTTTTACATTATCAATTAAAACTTTTCTAGAATTTTTATATTTTAAAATATTACAAATATCTTTTACTTTAAACCAAGGATTATTTTGTTTACTAAATTAATTTATTATTAAATATAAAATTATTGTAATTAAATCAATTGTTTTATTATTTATGTAGACAGATTTTATATTACAAATTTTGTTTTAATCTTAAATATACAATACTTTTAATATTTTCATTATTTATTAGATTTCCATCACTATCTTGAATAGATATTACAATATTTTGAATTTTATTTATATTTTTTAAAGGAATATAATCAATTTCATTTGGGTTTTCACTAATTTTTGATCCATATTCAACATTTGGATAAAATGAATATAGAATTTCTGATTCTTTATGTAAATGTGAATGATCTTTATGATTTTCAAAACTAGGATCAACTAAATTACAATGTATTTCAATAACATCAAAAGGTCTAATTTTTGGTAGTTTTATTCCTTTTGTTAATACATTTGGTTCAATTATTTTATTATTTAACCCTAATAAATCAATTATAATTGTTGTTACTATAATTTTAACAGGAGATTTTATTATAATATATGGTCCATCATTTTTCAGTATAAAATCATTTTCATCAAATTTATTAATTTTCTTTTTAAATTCTTTTAAATTATTAATAAAAATATTTTTTATTTCTTCAATTGTATAATTTCCTTTATTTATATCAAAAT